>CM055825.1:31758908-31921375 GCA_029582265.1 Zoroaster sp. YZ-2022 | reverse complement strand
TTTTGTGAATTCTCGTTTTTTATTATTCTTCACTTCTCCAAGCGCCTCGGAATAGGCAACTAGAATGACGGCGCTATACAAATGATGATGATGACGATGATGATGATGACGATGATGATGATGATGATGACGATGATGATCCAGTCTGAAATACAACCTGCCGGCATGCACAGTGCTGTAATTAATCACCAGTTAGTCAAGTGAATAAAAATAAAATACCCTAAAATATCATTAAAACAGCAGTGTTTAGAAAGTTAAGCAAGTGAGGAAATTATTTCATAAAATGCTGAAAATTAAAAATCCAATATGGCGCTGGAAAATGCCAATCAACGAAAGGGCACCCTAAATATTTGCCCTACAAAATTATAACCGGCAATGTTTTAAAAGACACAAACAGCCCTCTTCAAACGTGATTTAGACTCTTTGCATATTTATATTAGTTTGTTAACAAGTTAAATTAAATTTAAAAAGTCAAAATGGCTGTCCCTTTAAAATTCAAAATGGCGGCCTTGGCCTCTATATCAATGAAACATTGAGTGTTCGAGACTCAATATATTGCATTAAATGTAAAATAATAATGTTTAACTGGTTAGAAAGTGGCGGCCGAATATGCCAATAAAAAAATGGCACCCTATTTTTTTAAATTCAGCATATCCAGATTGACAAAGTTAGCCAATAAAATCCATTTTGACAGCCTGGACTAACATTACGTGGTTATTGGAACCAGGCCAAATTTCGCATATACCAAGTATGGTGGCTAAGAGAGGCCTCACTAATAGGGCAAACGTTCATACCCCAGGGCATCGTTTTACACTAATAAGAAAAAATAAATAAACAATTTCAAAAAAATAAAATAAAAATAAACAAACAAACAAAAAATCTGTGATATCTACACGCAAATACAACCAAATAGTTTTTTGCGGAATTGTGTCAAAGCTAAATACTTTAAAAAACACAGGGCACGTGGTAAATCAGGAAGTTAGCTTACTCTAGCTACAATCCCGGCCAAATCTCGCTGGGCCCCCCGGCCCCCTGACAATGTTGGCTCTTATTGGGCGGTCTGTGCTCCGGCTGGAGATAACAACATTGGTGGGGGGAGCGGGGGAGCAGGGGAGCGGAGAGCGGAGAGCGGGGACAGCGTAGGGTATGTTTATTGTCACGTGTCCCAACTATTTTGGCCGGGATTGTCTGAATTTTCTCTTAGTTTATCTACGGAGCCGTGACCAGACGCGGGCAAACCGCAGTCTTTGTCTTTGTCTCAAGGACAACACATTAAGGGACAAGGCAAGTGATGGTGTTGGTGATCATCTCGTGCTGATGATGATGCCAATGATGTAGGTGACGCTGGACGTCATCCTCATCCTCATTATCCTCATCATCTTCGTCACTCTCCTCCTCAAAATCATCATCCAATAATCAAAAATAATTCTCAAAAATAAAATAAACAATAAATAAATAAAAGTAATATTATTGTCGGTGTTGCGGACAAAAATACATAAACATTCTACTTGGTTGGGATTCGAACATACGATCTCCGCATTTCAGATCAGATGTCTTAACCACTAGACCACCGTGGCAACCTGTAAGCGTTCCCAGTTCGATACCCTTGGACGATGCATGGCTGCAATGCGCTTGCGCGCAAAACACAGATGATCAGAACTTTATTGTAGGGTGCACCGTACACGGTTCACCATGCCATTTTGGTCCATAAGTTCCCAAAAGAGAGTTTGTGTTCAACGCGAAAAGCACATTAAGATACACAAACAACATACAAGCCTCTTCAATTTGGTTTCATCCCCTCATTCCGTTATTTTGACGAAAAATCCAACGGTGATCCATCGAAACCAATAAAGAAAGGAAGGGAGTGACTCTCCTTCTTTAATGTTCAGTGGTGAACCGTGGTGAACCGTGGTTACGTATCCATCGACATATGAATGGGACTGAACTGGTGTATACCACGGTGGTATAGTGGATAAGACACCTGTTGTAAAACGCGGGGATCGTGGGTTCAGAATCTCACACCAGATT
The DNA here is from genome assembly GCA_029582265.1 of Zoroaster sp. YZ-2022. NCBI lineage: Eukaryota > Metazoa > Echinodermata > Asteroidea > Forcipulatida > Zoroasteridae > Zoroaster > Zoroaster sp. YZ-2022. The sequence goes on along the minus strand of CM055825.1, from coordinate 31,919,347 downwards.
AGAACGTTTGTATCTTTTTGTATAAAGAGTATAATTTATCACACGTTAGGGTAAAATCTACAATAATATTTTATCATTATTATAATTTTTTCCCCAAATAATTTTCTTTAATTCAACCTTTGGACGCTATTTCATGTTTGGGAAACAAAACCAAACACCCCTCCAGAGAAAACTTAATAATGCTACTGTAGTAATAAAATAAAATAAACTGAAAAAAAAAAAAAAAATTCACAAAGACAGACAATAAGCGCATGGATAAAATGGGCATGTCGCTCACATATTATACTACAAGGGAATTCAGACATGTCTGAATTTTCTCTTAGTTTATCTACGGAGCCGTGACCAGACGCGGGCAAACCGCAGTCTTTGTCTTTGTCTCAAGGACAACACATTAAGGGACAAGGCAAGTGATGGTGTTGGTGATCATCTCGTGCTGATGATGATGCCAATGATGTAGGTGACGCTGGACGTCATCCTCATCCTCATTATCCTCATCATCTTCGTCACTCTCCTCCTCAAAATCATCATCCAATAATCAAAAAATAATTCTCAAAAAATAAAATAAACAATAAATAAATAAAAGTAATATTATTGTCGGTGTTGCGGACAAAAATACATAAACATTCTACTTGGTTGGGATTCGAACATACGATCTCCGCATTTCAGATCAGATGTCTTAACCACTAGACCACCGTGGCAACCTGTGCAAGCGTTCCCAGTTCGATACCCTTGGACGATGCATGGCTGCAATGCGCTTGCGCGCAAAACACAGATGATCAGAACTTTATTGTAGGGTGCACCGTACACGGTTCACCATGCCATTTTGGTCCATAAGTTCCCAAAAAGAGAGTTTGTGTTCAACGCATGAAAAGCACATTAAGATACACAAACAACATACAAGCCTCTTCAATTTGGTTTCATCCCTCATTCCGTTATTTTGACGAAAAATCCAACGGTGATCCATCGAAACCAATAAAGAAAGGAAGGAGTGACTCTCCTTCTTTAATGTTCAGTGGTGAACCGTGGTGAACCGTGGTTACATTATCCATCGACATATGAATGGGACTGAACTGGTGTATACCACGGTGGTATAGTGGATAAGACACCTGTTGTAAAACGCGGGGATCGTGGGTTCGCATCCACCAGATTAGAACGTTTGTATCTTTTGTATAAAGTATAATTTATCACACGTTAGGGTAAATCTACAATAATATTTTATCATTATTATAATTTTTCCCAAATAATTTTCTTTAATTCAACCTTTGGACGCTATTTCATGTTTGAAACAAAACCAAACACCTCCAGAAAACTTAATAATACTACTGTAGTAATAAAATAAAATAAACTGAACAAAAAAAAAAAATTCACAAAGACAGACAATAAGCGCATGGATAAAATGGGCATGTCGCTCACATATTATACTACAAGGGAATTCAGACAATCCCGGCCAAATCTCGCTGGGCCCCCCGGCCCCCTGACAATGTTGGCTCTTATTGGGCGGTCTGTGCTCCGGCTGGAGATAACAACATTGGTGGGGGGAGCGGGGGAGCAGGGGAGCGGAGAGCGGAGAGCGGGGACAGCGTAGGGTATGTTTATTGTCACGTGTCCCAACTATTTTGGCCGGGATTGTCTGAATTTTCTCTTAGTTTATCTACGGAGCCGTGACCAGACGCGGGCAAACCGCAGTCTTTGTCTTTGTCTCAAGGACAATACATTAAGGGACAAGGCAAGTGATGGTGTTGGTGATCATCTCGTGCTGATGATGATGCCAATGATGTAGGTGACGCTGGACGTCATCCTCATCCTCATTATCCTCATCATCTTCGTCACTCTCCTCCTCAAAATCATCATCCAATAATCAAAAAATAATTCTCAAAAAATAAAATAAACAATAAATAAATAAAAGTAATATTATTGTCGGTGTTGCGGACAAAAATACATAAACATTCTACTTGGTTGGGATTCGAACATACGATCTCCGCATTTCAGATCAGATGTCTTAACCACTAGACCACCGTGGCAACCTGTAAGCGTTCCCAGTTCGATACCCTTGGACGATGCATGGCTGCAATGCGCTTGCGCGCAAAACACAGATCATCAGAACTTTATTGTAGGTGCACCGTACACGGTTCACCATGCCATTTTGGTCCATAAGTTCCCAAAAGAGAGTTTGTGTTCAACGCGAAAAGCACATTAAGATACACAAACAACATACAAGCCTCTTCAATTTGGTTTCATCCCTCATTCCGTTATTTTGACGAAAAATCCAACGGTGATCCATCGAAACCAATAAAGAAAGGAAGGGAGTGACTCTCCTTCTTTAATGTTCAGTGGTGAACCGTGGTGAACCGTGGTTACATTATCCATCGACATATGAATGGGACTGAACTGGTGTATACCACGGTGGTATAGTGGATAAGACACCTGTTGTAAAACGCGGGGATCGTGGGTTCGAATCCCACCCGATTAGAACGTTTGTATCTTTTTGTATAAAGAGTATAATTTATCACACGTTAGGGTAAAATCTACAATAATATTTTATCATTATTATAATTTTTTCCCCAAATAATTTTCTTTAATTCAACCTTTGGACGCTATTTCATGTTTGGGAAACAAAACCAAACACCCCTCCAGAGAAAACTTAATAATGCTACTGTAGTAATAAAATAAAATAAACTGAAAACAAAAAAAAAAAATTCACAAAGACAGACAATAAGCGCATGGATAAAATGGGCATGTCGCTCACATATTATACTACACAGGAATTCAGACAATCCCGGCCAATCTCGCTGGGCCCCGGCCCCCTGACAATTTGGGCTCTTATTGGGCGGTCTGTGCTCCGGCTGGAGATAACAACATTGGTGGGGGGAGCGGGGGAGCAGGGGAGCGGAGAGCGGAGAGCGGGGACAGCGTAGGGTATGTTTATTGTCACGTGTCCCAACTATTTTGGCCGGGATTGTAGAATCATAGACTCTGTCTGGTCACTATTGGGTAATACCTAAACAGACTATGTTAGTGCATGTAGAAGGGCCTTTCATGTATGTTCCATGGGTATATTATCACGGAATAGCAGACTGGAGTATCATTACGTTTTCAACTAGTGTTCGAAATTGTGGTCACCAGATTCAAGGGAATTACAGAATGTTACAGATTTAGTAAACAGTCGCCATGATGTCAAATGAATCATACCAAAACCATCGTGGCTTGTCATTTCTCCCATTTCTTTGCTTCTTTCTCAGTAATGGTAAGTAAAGTTTAATTTTGCAAGATGGCAGAATTACATCAAATTTAGGCCTAACTGATTTAAATGTGGTGAATATTACAATAAATAAATAATTTGTTATCACAATTCTCAAATGGAGGACCGCTCTATTTAGACGGTCTGTAGGTGCGGCAGCGTATTATTAACAAATAGTCAAAAGTAATATTTGCATGGTGAAAAGGATAAGAAAAGAAATTCTCAATTGAGTAGTAATTAGTTCTGAAAAGAACTGGTTACTGCTGGTTACTACTATCAGGAGAATACCAGACTCTGGGGAATGCTGCTCGTTAAGTAGACTGCTGGAAAATCATGCTGAAGGATTAGTGCGTTGAACCGTGCAGGCGGGAAACTGTGGAATTGGGATCCTTGGAGTGTGGAGGGGAGTATGTGCTCGCTGAACTGAATCAGTTGTTAACGAGCACAGGGGGAGGAGTGTGGGTGACTTAAGATGTAGGATATCCCTTAGTCTGGGGTGGGTTGTGGACTTTGAATATAGAAGATCGTTCGGTCCGTAGTAGGACTCCTGTACATTATACATCTGTACATGAGTAGTATATATAGACCAAATTCCCATGTACTTTGCAGTGATGGTCACGGGTTTTAATTTAACTGTTAATTACTTCCCTTATTGACGAAAACTCAACTTGGATTTGCCAGATGAACAATGATTACAAATTATAATCAAATTATCCTACGAAATTCACCTGAGAAATCACACTAAACAATGATTTACTCAATATATTACCTTTATTATTGAGGAAAACAACCTTTATTTATATAAATCAGCCCACAAAAAACCCACACTGCACCCACTCCTGCTGCCCATCTTGGAAACTAACTATGGGGTTTCAACACAATGAAGCCCACACAACATTCCACTTGGGCAAACCCTTTCAAAATTCATTGCTTGGACTAGCCATGTCACTAGAAAGGTAACAAAGATAAAGACAATTTAACCGAGTATATGAGTGTTAAGGCCTTGTCACACTGGGCAATTTAAAGGTAACCAAGTTGCTAGCAATTTAACTCAGGCAACTTTTGTTGAGTCAATTTGCATGTCACACGCAGCAATTTCAAATCAACACACGTATTAATCCTGATTGCATGTAACCATGATGCAACTAGGTATCCAATCATTATTTAATATGCATTGGTCATGAGAAAGGTCAGTAGCCCCTGCAACTTTTCAACTAGCAAAAAGCAAACATTCAAATTGAAAATAAAAATGTGTCATCAATTGCACATTACTGAATGCACTTGTGAATTTAGCATGTATCCACGAAACCAGACTTCCAATCAGACACAAATGGCAACATTTACAAAAATAAAAAATGTTTTCTTGTAATTAAATGCTTATTTGCCTCTGACGTATTCCAGGTTTCTCTAGGCCATGTTTTCTACAAAGGGGAGTTACAACATTGGTAATGTTGGCCAAACTGCTTCTATGAGTATGCTTACTCTCTTTGAATCAAGATATACATTGAAGGGAAGGTACAGCATTGGTAATGTTGGCAAAACTGCTTCTACGAGTATGCATGCTATCTTTGGATCAAATTATACATTAAACAATTAACCTGTGAATGATTCAGCTTATTACGTTTTGTCAGTCACAAGAAAATAGTGAACATTTATTTGTGTATTCATTCTATTATATGAAATTTATTCGAAATGGAAATTATAGATTATCTTGAAATTGAAAGCACATCAGACAAAATAATTTCTATGAAATCATAACCGCAATTAAGTTCACATTAAATTAAATCAATATGATATTTTCTCAAAGGCCTTTGTAATAGTTTATAATAATTAAAATGAGTTACAGTCAGGTCAATATACAGTTTTACCCCCAAAAAATTGCAACAAAAGGTTTATCAACGGTTTTTGGTAGTATTTGACATCAGGAATAACATATTAAAAATCTAATAAATTCGGACTTCCGGAAAGCTGTTATTTTCAAAATGGTGTCCAAGATGGCCGCCGTTACCTAAAATGGCCATAAATCATTTATTATCCATACTAGAGTTGTAATTTTGGATGGTCTACCCCTTGGTTTTAGGGGTCAAGAAATCCATTAAGACCAATAAAAGTGTCATTGAGTAATCAGGAAACCTAAAAATCCAAGATGGCGTTCATAATGGCCGCAGATTCACTAAAATGATTGTAAATCATTTACTATTCACCTTACAGCTATTATTTTTCGGGTACCCTTAGGCTTTATGAGCCAAAAAGTACATGAAGAACATTTAAATTATCATAGAGTAATCAGATAATCAATAAATCCAAGATGGCAGCCAAGGTAACATTCAAGAATGTTATTTAGTTCTCATTCTCGTTGCGCCTCGGTGCCTCGACCTGCGGCCCTCCGACTCGCGGGCCCGGTAGACTCCTTGGTCCGTGTTTCAAGACGGGTCGGCAGGGCTCGCGACAATCGCCGGCGGACCCGGGGCGCCGTGACGCGGTCGACACCGGGAGAGGCCGGGAGCGAACGGCCGCGCCGCCGCCACCGGGGGCGGTCGTGGCTCACCGGACTCCTGGGCGACCCGGCCCGACGGGAGCCGCTGGCGGCTCCTGGGGCAGGCGCGGCCAGTCGTCCCTTCCTCGGTCGGGTCGCCGCACAGTGGGCCAGAATGAGATCAAAGTGCGCCAAAATTATATTTCAACTTACTTTTTGATGTAAACTATACTCTAAGGGTTTTCCGACCCGTAGAATTCGATGGTAATGTTTTTAAACGCATATGACGTCATCTTAATGCTGAATTATGATTGGTCTGTGGTAGTTTAAATAAATATAATGCAATTGATGTCATCGCAGTACAGATATCTGGTTTAAATAGCTTATCAATCAAGTCTTGGAATGTTCGTTAAACCTTGGCCTCTATACCATGTTTTTTATTTATTTATTTTTTTTTGGGGGGGGAGGTGTTTGTTTGCTTGTTTTTTGTTCTTTGTTTGTTTATTTTTATTTGAGATGCGAAATTTCCAACTTAAAAAAAATTACAATCATTGTACTTACTGCTTTTAAGATGAATCTATATGTGAAGTATCACTGTGCCCTGTGTGTTCTGTGTCACTGTCATCGTCTTGGTCCGAGCATTAAAATTTAGCATTTCTTTGACTTCACTTGCACACCAAATCACATGATAATTGTGCACCTTCCTCAAAACCTTCGATAACTTCAGTTATAGCCTCTTTTTGCTCCTGGATGATTCTGAGTCCGGTGTGATCAAGGAGACTCTGCAGAAGCACTTTTGCTGAATCCTCCATGATTGAAATGTTATTCGGGTAGCACTTTTTTTGCTTCTCTGACTTCAGTGGATTGTTCGCATGTTTCCGTTTGGCTGCAGATCGTACCGTTTGATAAGACTGTTTGGTCATTCCAGTTTCTACCATCAATGATAAAGCCTCATCCGATGAGAAATTTTCTTGTTTCTTGGGTGGCATAGAAATGAGCTTTCTCATCTTAGCTGGTTTTGACGGAGACATCATTGCAAACTTGAGAACATACTTTAGGTCAGGATTCTGTCGGTATGCACCCTGTGATGTTGCATAAAGAAATTCACATGGCTCTTTTTGAATAAGAAGTTCATGTGCTTTTCTCTGTCGTGATCATTTTGAAAGGGATTGCCAGTCTTTTGGACGACGTCCTGCAATGGATTGCGGTTGCGATGCACCCGGGACTGATGAGGCACAAGGATCATCTGTGGTAGCACTCTGCATCAACAAATGCTCAAATTCATCAGGGAGTGATATGTTTTGGTCAAGCCACCCTGAGTTCTTGCTCAGAAACAATGCTTTAACGGGCTTACTTCTGGTCCACCTTTCTTTCACTCGATAAAGAAATCTCTTAATTGCTTTGATCGTCTGCTGTTTGAGGCAATCAGAAACATTTGACGTAAACTCAAGAAGAAAATCGAAGCATTTGTTACAAGACAGTTCGATATTACTGATTGAACCAGAAGAATGCACCATTTCAAACAATTATCGTCGTGATATACGTGAAGATGCCATCTTCGCCAGAAAAGGTTTCTTAGACGTGTCTACATATGAAGACGCACTGACTGATGTAGTTGACAAAAATAAGCTGTAGCTTAAACCAAAACCGACTGCACATTATTTTCCCACGAAGGCCAGGATCAAAGACAATGCGCGTATCGAGTTTCACGAAGCTTCTCGGTGCGTGATGACAAATAAAGCCGATACAGGCGCTCATAAATCAGAACGTATCTTAAACAGTTGCACAAAGTAGCAGCCAAATCTTGTACCAAAGTGAAGGGGAGACTATGGGGATCACACCAGTATAAAAATTAAGGCGGGAATCCATGGGAATCTAAACTTTTTTTTGTTATATTTTTTAAAATACTGTTTTTTGTGGGTTTTTTGACAGTTTTTACCCTCTAATGTGATTAATTTAAATTTTCAAAATTTTAAAAACCCAACATTGTTGAAGTAGCCTATGACTTATGGACAGTAGATATACACATTTTAAAGTAAATACCTTTTTTCTAAAATACCCTTATTATGGTTTAAACAAATAAAGCTACTTTTAGCCTTTTGGCTTCATTTAGGCACTTTTTTGTGTTCAAAAATATTTTAAAAAATACTTTAAACAATTTCTAAAGAAAAATATTCTCAAAAAGTGTTCGTGGGGGTTTGATCTTTCGAAAAAACTTTTAAAAAAGTAGAACTGTGACACACCCCAAACCACTATTTTGGCGCACTTTCATCTCCCCCTGGCCCACTGTGCGCCGGCCCAACGCGGCTGGGCTGTAGGCTCTCCGACCGGGACCTCCGTCGAGGCCCCGGCTTGGCCGGAGTCACCCCACCTGGCCGGCCTCTGCCGGTGACCCAACCGGTCGCGGGTGCCGCGCCGAAGAGAAGTACACGCGGCCGAGCGCCCCCGGGCCCCGCCGCCCCAGACGAAAGGGGCGTGCGGGGACACCGCGCCGGCCGCGCTGAATCTCCCGGGCCCGATCTGCGCGGCCCTCCCGTTTGCTTCTCGACGACTTCACATACTCTTGAACTCTCTCTTCGGAGTGCTTTTCAACTTTCCCTCACAGTACTTGTGCTCTATCGGTCTCGTGCAGGTATTTAGCCTTGGATGGAGTTTACTACCCGCCTTTGGGCTGCGCTACAAAACAACCCGACTCCCGGAAGCCCTGGTCCGCGGCCGGCAGGCGCCCGCAGGGGCCTGACACCCGCCCTGGGACGGAGCATGCCTCGATCAGAAGGACCTCGGCGCCGGCGCGACCGCGGGGCCGGACTTCCTTACGCCACAGTTCCCTCGGGCCCTCGAGGGGCTCGGGGATTCGGCGATGGGCTAGTTAGTTAGTTTCTCCGCGCCGCTAACATTGATACGGTGAATAGTAACTGTATACAGATATGTAGGTGTATTTCATCCAAGATGACTGCCATCATGGATTTATTGAGAACTTGATCACTCAATGATAATTTAACTGGCCTATTATATTTTTGATCCTGACAATCTTGGGAGTACACACCTAAATTACAGATCTAATGAGAATAATACGTGATCTTTAGCCTTTTCAGTGTATTGGCGGCCATCTTGGATGCCATGTTGGATTTTTTAGGTTAACTGATTACTCAATGATACTTGTACTGGTGTTAATTTCTTAATTTTTAGACCCTAAAACCCAGTAGCGTAGCCAGCGGGGGGGGCAGGGGGGGCAGACTGCCCCCCGGAAAAAAAATAGAAGTAAAATCGGGACGGTAAAAATAAAGAAAAGAGAAAAGGAAAGGAAGAGAGAAAAGGAGGGAAAATTGAGGGAGGGACTCCGAGGAAGAAAAAACTAGAGGTAAAGAAAGAAATTAGAAGAGTAGGGATTATTGACGAAATGAGGGAGGACGGAGGAGGGAGGGAGGGGGAGGAGAGAAGGAAATGTGGGCCTTGGTAATGGAAGAAAGGATGGATAGGACCGTTGGGACGAGTACCAAGGCAGCCTAACTTAAGGCAGGCAAGGTTAGGGCGGGTGGAAACGGCGGTAGGGCAGGGGTAAGGGAAGGAAGGGAGCCGAGGGCAGTGGCGCACCCAGGATTTGATTGGGGGGGGGGGGGCTCAAAATATTTTTATTTGAAATCCAATATGGGGGAGAGACATGGCTGACCCAAACCATAACCGCTGGCGCGGCTGCAGCCATGTCCCTAGTCGTGCTCGTCAGTGAACCTACGGCACATGTTAAATGTTTCCTGGTGGTTTCTAGTCATAAAAAGAAGACATTATGGCATGATTCGGACTCGTAGGGTTTTACCTTCCATATAATTTCCTCCTCTTGATGTAAAGAACTTGAGCTTGTTTCGTCTGCAAGATTTCTATAGTTAAATATTTTCATTGCGTGGACGTAAAGTTTGTGATCATTCCCGGCGGAGCTAAATTTTTTCAAACACGAATTTGGCGGCAAAACCAAATCCCAATATTATCCAATCGGTGTTTGCCAAAAGAGTGTCACATAATCTTTGTAAATTAAAACCCAATCCTGGGCCATTGTGTACAAACTGGAAAGGAGTTGATTATAATGCGGGCGTGTTTAAATTTTACGAGTAACCTCAACGACCTCAACAAGAGAAACGGACAACAGAAAATGAAAATAAAATTAAGTAAGCTGCTCCCTGATCAGGGTGCACCATGGCAGGGGGAGAATGTGTAAAATGCTTGTTATATATACTGGTGGCCCTTCAAGCTTACATGCACATGCATACGCAACGCCGTAAAATATAATAGTGAGTGGAATAAATGGAAAACTTTTTGGAGGGAGCTTGGTCTCCTGAGTCCCCATCCCTTGTACCACTGCCCTATACTCCTTGCCGAACTCCTCTGTAGACAAGACTTGGGCTCAGATTTTGCTCTCTTTCCTGGCTCCTTCTTTAAAAAAAAAAAAAAAAACATCAGCGGGCCCTTGGGGGGGGGGGGCTCGATCCCCCCAAGCGCCCCCCTTGGGTGCGCCACTGGCCGAGGGAGCCGGAGAGGGTAAGGGACCGGAAAGGGCGGGAAGGACGGACCTGGGACGAAGGATGCAGAGGCAGGCAGATTTAGGGAGGGAGGAAAGGATGATTTAGGGAATGGTAAAGGGAGTGAATAATTGATAAAGGGAGACGGGAGAGGGAGGATTGAGGAAGGGAAGTTAGATCTGAAGTTTTTATACCCGGTTTTTGTCCCGGAAATCACTTTATCAAATACTGTAAAACAAGTTAATTTCGCTAGCAATTTAATTTCGCTAGGAGGCCCAATTCGCTAAATTAAATTGCTGCCAAATATAATATTTTTTATGGTTTTCATTGAGGACTTTAGTATGATGTCTGTTCCTCGGCGAATGGCAACTCAAATTTAGTATAATAGTTGCTGATAAACAGGGGATGTGGTGATTCATTTTTGTTTGTTTCATTTGAATAGGAACCCGGGATAGAAACGCTCGCCATTGGCAGCAAAAATATATTTTGACATTACAAGAAAGGCAACAAAATGCACTAATGAGAGATATATAAATTGCTCATACTATATGGACCTTACAGATGGATCTTTCAACTTTTTTGTTAATTAGAGACGAATTTATATAGAAACAAACATTAAAACATTAAAAACTTGAAATTTGAATCAATACAATGAACCAGTATGTACTCGGGTTACGTGCAGAACGTATTTACAACTTGTCTTACAACATTTTATTAAAGGTTTTTATACATGTACACGAATAACTTTCAGTGTAATGTGTGTTGTAAACGGTGTGTATATATATACATTACGAATACGATTAATTATGAATCTTTAAGTTCATCACAGTCATGACAGTGTAGAAATTAATAGCAACAGTTCAGACAGTATAGATCCAAGGAAAGAACAATAAATCACAGATGATCATGTTTGTACAATATATCGATTGTTTTGATTCAATATTATTCAGTATTTCGCAATTAAGTTTAAACCATGAAATCGGGACGATCATCTTAATTTTGCCCCCCCGGACCGACAGGGCTGGCTACGCGCCTGCTAAAACCTAACGGCAGACATCAAAATTACATCTATAATGTAAATAGTAAATGACTTATAGCCATCTTGGCGGCCATCTTGGACGCCATCTTGGATTTAAAGCTTTACTCAACACTTTCACTGGTCTGAGTAGATTTTCCAACCCCTTAATTAAACTGAGGGGTAGACACCAAAATTACAGCCATAATATAAACAGTTAGTGACTTATAACCATTTTAGTTTAATTGGCAGCCATTTTGGACGCCATCTTGGATTTGCCGGTTGCCTGACTACTCAACGATACTTCAGTTGGTTTCAATGGATTGCTTGATCCCTAAAAACCTAAGTAGTAAGGAGAGGAGCAGGAGACACCCCGTTTGGTGGGGCAAATGTGGGGGGAATTGAGGGTGGGGGTCGGTGGGGAAATGTGGGGGAAATTGAGGGTGGGGGCCGGTGGGGAAATGTGGGGTAAATTGAGGGTCGGGGCCGGTGGGGAAATGTGGGGTAAATGGAGGGTGGGGCTTTTGTGGAGTTTATGTTTTTTCATATTGGGACACATATTTCGTTGAACCCGTTAGTGTGTTCCTTTTCAGTAACATGATTCAGCGGTTTATAATATAATACAATGAGATTTGTAATAAATTTCTTTAAAACAAAATAAACAAAACAAACGAACGAGCGAACGAGCAAACACGCAATAAAAACATGTACATATAGTAACATGATTCAGCGGTTTATAATATAATACAATGAGATTTGTAATAAATTTCTTTAAAACAAAACAAACGAACGAGCAAACACGCAATAAAAACATCTGCATATATAATTTATTTGTACTATTAAATTGAACAGAAATAAGTTGTTAGGTAAACAAAAGGACTAGAAATCTTAATGGATAGAATTACTCATAAGTTGTTAGGTAAACAAAAGGACTAGAAATCTTAATGGATAGAATTACTCATAAGTTGTTAGGTAAACAAAAGGACTACTAGAAGTCTTGATGACCATTGCTTATTATCTTTTCTTTTATATTTCTGTACAGGATATTATGGATGATGATGCGGAGGAGCCTCCATCCAACATTCCCGACGTCAACGCAAACAGCCTTCACCCCCCCCCCCCAGTGGCCGCTCACCCCACACGACAACCCACCGAGCCCGAAAACCCTAAAAAGTTTTCTTGCGATGAATGCTTGAAGAGCTACAGCAGAAAGGACCATGTTTCCGTGGGCCCCTCCATTGACGGCATCGTAATTTCCTCGATCCCTATTACGCCATTATTTCTCTCGATACTTCATACCCAAATTGCAATAACAGTACATTAGAAAAATGTTGCTTCTTTTTCGAACGATCGGTGGTCAGTCCTCTTTGTGTAAAGGATTTAGTCGTATAGTACTACCGGTACACGTTCACAGTTGGCTTTCGGGCTTAGAGTCGATTTTCCAATGCTGAATGAAACATCCCATGAACTTAATGTAAAGTTCGTGTTACTTTGAATGCTTCAACGTTTCAACAAATACAGTATTTTCTATGATAAAACTGACTGCGTCTTCATCCATATTTTAGAGACGAACTTATCTTGTCGAATTAATTTCAACTCTGTTTTACGCTAACATCAGATACATCGCCGCCGAGTTAGAATTTTGGTTGATAGTTCATTTACTCAGTTTAGTTATAAACAGTGCTGCTTTACGCTGTAGATGGGATCATCCCACAATAACATCTAAACACATGATTAAGAGTAATAATTTTTCAAGTATTCTTAAATTTTACAGTTGTATTATAACGTTGTTTTAATTTTTTATATTTATATTTAGCATTTTATTTAGAAATTTTTATTATTCTACAAAAGGGGTCAACAAAGGGGGGTCCGTGACGCAATGGCCAAATTTGTCTTATCCAAAGATCAAATATTGCGGGTAGGCATGTAGCAACTCGATGTTTGTGTACGTGTATAAATCATGGTACAATGTCCGAATGCGTTTTTCGTTCGAAAAAGAAGCAACATTTTGCTAATGTACTGTTATTGCAATTTGGGTATGAAGTATCGAGAGAAATAATGGCGTAATAGGGATCGAGGAAATTACGATGCCGTCAATGGAGGGGCCCACGGAAACATGGTCCTTTCTGGCATTCATCGCAAGAAAACTTGTTAGGGTTTTCGGGCTCGGTGGGTTGTCGTGTGGGGTGAGCGGCCACTGGGGGGGGGGGGGGTTGAAGGCTGTTTGCGTTGACGTCGGGAATGTTGGATGGAGGCTCCTCCGCATCATCATCCAAAATATCCTGTACAGAAATATAAAAGAAAAGATAATAAGCAATGGTCATCAAGACTTCTAGTAGTCCTTTTGTTTACCTAACAACTTATGAGTAATTCTATCCATTAAGATTTCTAGTCCTTTTGTTTACCTAACAACTTATTTCTGTTCAATTTAATAGTAAAAATAAATTATATATGTACATGTTTTTATTGCGTGTTTGCTCGTTCGTTTGTTTTGTTTTAAAGAAATTTATTACAAATCTCATTGTATTATATTATAAACCGCTGAATCATGTTACTATATGTACATGTTTTTATTGCGTGTTTGCTCGTTCGCTCGTTCGCTCGTTCGTTTGTTTTGTTTATTTTGTTTTAAAGAAACTTATTACAAATCTCATTGTATTATATTATAAACCGCTGAATCATGTTACTGAAAAGGAACACACTAACGGGTTCAACGAAATATGTGTCCCAATATGAAAAAACATAAACTCCACAAAAGCCCCACCCTCCATTTACCCCACATTTCCCCACCGGCCCCCACCCTCCATTTACCCCACATTTCCCCACCGGCCCCCACCCTCAATTTACCCCACATTTCCCCACCGGCCCCCACCCTCAATTTCCCCAACATTTGCCCCACCAAACGGGGTGTCTCCTGCTCCTCTCCTTACTACTAACCTAGTAGTAGACACCAAAATTACAACTCAAGGATGGATAATAAATGATTTATGGCCATTTTAGGGTATTGGCGGCCATCTTGGACGCCATTTTGAAAATGACAACTTTCCGGATGCCAGATTTTCTTAGATTTATAGTGTGTTATTCCTGATGTCAAATACTACCAAAAACCGTTTTTGGGGTTGGGGTGTTTTTTTTCATAAATTGACCCGTCTAACATGCAGACCCTTCTTTTTCCCACTTTTTTATGTTACAAAACCATCTTCTTTCTTCAAAGGATACCTAGTAGTCCGTGGGGGTACCACCACCCCCTCCCCCGGGGATTTTTCAAGACAAATATTTTTGTAAACCTTGACCATAGAGCTATTGAAATCAGGTTGTCTGCAAATTGCCTGTTGGTGGGTAAGGCTGTGAGGGCGCTTTTTCAAAATGGCCGCCAAAATCCTGGTAATCGACCATGCCACATAGGAGGACTTTTTATTTTTTAGTGCCACCTAACAAATTTTCACACCTGTCTGAAATGCTTAAACTACCTCAAGAAAATACTTGCAAGGATAGCTAGCTCTTGTAGAACTTATTTCAAAATTATAATAAAACTACTTCTACTGGTGTCTTCACAGTGTCACGAATCTGTTCATGCAAATCCTGCATCCTGCATTTCTTCCTTTCACGTTTGTTACCTGTCCTATGAGCCTCTATCCTTTCGAAATTTTCTGAAGCCAACGCTGCCCTGATAGCTTCCTCTAAAGTTGATGGATTGGCTCTGACGTTACCCTCACGGATCGACTGGCTAGCAATTGCATCTGAAAAAATGACCTCGCGCAAACCAGTCTCTCAAAACTTGGGGTATGCTAATGCTGTCAGTTCTTTCGCACCTTGTCTGCGATTCTTCAACTCCATTAAGAAGTTCTCCGTCCCCCTAGGGAGGCCGAGGGTGTAAGGAGGACCTTAAATACCAATTTATTATCCCTAGATCATTTCCAAGATACTCAATCGATCATGGGGAAAAACATAGAGCCGAACTACATACATATGATGTGCGGTGGGGATATTTTTTTGGGGGTAAATTTGACCCCGCCCCAATCCTTAACCCACCAGTATTTTTTTTCAGACACGCAGATATTGCAATGGCATACAATAGGCTGCCCCAAAAAAATAGTCTGGACTAAGAGTGTTGTAGTACGTTGATGTGATCTGTGTACAGTGCTGCAATAACAGCCCACTGTACTTATGATGACCACATTTGACAACCTACCTTTTCGTGCATATGGAACTCTCGACGATCGAGGAGCTTTGCTTCTCATGTTTTAATTGTATTTGTGCAAACACGTTGAAACTTGAGTTGAATTGCGGACGTTATACAATGTTTGATTTATTTCTCAATATTGGTAAAGCTCAGGGCCTTCATCCTGCGTGTACTTGCTTGATGCGCAATATTTGAACTTTTATCATGACGTGTCCAGCCCTTTAGAAAATCTTGCTAGTTTCACACACCCTTTTCAACCTCAGTGGGAAGTCCTTAAGTAAACACACTGTGCTGATGTCCAGCCAAGATAATCCCTATAATCCCTTAAATAAACAACCTGCTGTTGACCACAAAACTGACTGGTAAACTGTTGGAACTACTTTCAAAAGCTATGACCATAGACACGAAAAAATTGTATTCACTGAATTGCCTTATATCCTTCTTAAATATGAGAAGTGCAAGTTTGCACATTCTGTCATCACTGGATTAAGTTGACTTTAACTTAGGGGCCATTCAGAATAGTCAATGTTAAAAAAATTCGATGTTTTTTTTTTAAATTCTTTTGACCCACCAACCAATTCAACCCACCCACCCACCCCAATTTTTTTTTTTTTTAAATATTGATTTACTATCCAATATAACCTATACACTGAAGAACAAAGTATAATGCCTCAAATGAAGCAGATATTTCAGATCAATGCTCTCCCAGCTTAGCAGGCATGAGAACAGAGTTTTGCAAAAAAGAAGGAAAAAATAATCCAGGCTTATATTAGATGTTGGTATATGAAAACCTTATAGGATGGCTATTTTGGATATTTTTATCATTGAAATCTCTTGTAATTTGGATAAAAAAAATAATAATTTAAAAAAATAATAATAATCCCGGGAAATTTTTGGATTTTGGTAAATTAAATCCTTAAAGGATAGCTATTTTGGGTATTAACTTCATTAACATCTCCTGTTATTTTGGCAAGATTTTCTGTACATTATGACCTGTCCAATATAATAAAATATAATTTTCAACACATATTAAAACAAATCTTACAAACACTTACAAAGACTTGGTTCTTGCAAAGACTTGGTTTTATTATGCTGAAGTGGTGAAGTTTACGAAAACAATCGCCGATTAGATGCTGGTCTGCAGAACCAGCAAACAGAACTTTATCACACCAATTCCATTTCCATTTATTTTTGATAGTTTTGTCGATTTCATTACCATCCACGGCGGAACCACGCTGGACGTAAGTAAGTTTGAGCGCCATTTCTATCGTCTGCAAACTCGATCGCATAGAAAGTTCCTGCTCTCGCGCGCGAAGACTGTGTGCAGATAGACTTGACAGTAAGTCGGTTCTACGTCCAGCGCTAGCACTATGGTGCATACATCACGTGCACCACACACAAAAAATACATGTAGGACTGTTAATCACAGTCTACGGAACGTAGAGAGAATTTGGTTGTGATCAATACTCTTTTTGCGTAGTGCCCCGCGTTGTGTGTAAAGCGAATCGTTGTATAATATACTTCTTTGTTAAAACAAATTCTCCGTACGTGCGTATTCCGGTGACGTCAACATTCAGAGAGGGGAAAAACACCGACACATACGTACACATAATACAGTGAGTAGTCAGACACTCTTCCTGATCCTTTTTTATCCGGCTGCGGCATCAATCAAATAGGTCGCTACATTAAACAACACTTTTCCTGGATACAATTTTGAAAGAATAATTTTACCTCAAACGTGCGCAAGCAATTCATTAGATTATTTTGTTCAAGACAGTACTAATTTAACCGGCAGCACAACCTTATCGATAAACACAGTATCAGTGCGCACGCAAGTGCAGACGAGGAAACAAACTCTCCATATACAAAAATAATCGTTCTCTGCCATTCCTTTATTGATTTTTACTGTTCAAAAACGAAAACTATAACACTTTTCACAAGTGTAACTATTTTGATACTTATACCAACTTATATCTTCGTATTCTGTTGGAAAAAATTCACGTGGAATCCTTCAGGCAGGATCACTTTCACACCTTTATCAAACTCATTATGGGGTTAGTGGTGATAACAATCTTAATCCCCCAGAGTCACTGCAAATATAAGGTTTGGTCGGGTCGGCTTCTAAAGGGGTGGACACGTAATGTGTCCTGCAGCCTCAAAATTCTGAATAGGGACACCCAGGGGCCACAAATCTCAGCTGGAGGCACGTTACCCCCGTGCCCCCACCCCACCCCATAGTTACGCCACTGGAAGTCATCCAACCAGTTACA
Organism: Zoroaster sp. YZ-2022; assembly: GCA_029582265.1. Classification (NCBI taxonomy): domain Eukaryota; kingdom Metazoa; phylum Echinodermata; class Asteroidea; order Forcipulatida; family Zoroasteridae; genus Zoroaster; species Zoroaster sp. YZ-2022. The sequence goes on along the minus strand of CM055825.1, from coordinate 31,901,654 downwards.
CAACTGAACCAATTTAATCAACATTTCTTAGAAACACATGCATAAACTCGGCACCTCACATCAGTACAACAAATGAAATTATTGCAAATAAATTTATCAGAAAGAGTACCCTTGAAGATGGTCCTATAAAATGCGAAAACGAACAATCTGAATCGGTCATATTACTAAAAGGCGTCAAGGACTGGATTCGGCGTCAAGGCCTGGATTCGGCGTCAAGGCCTACATCTCAAGGCGTCAAGGGTTTTTCTACGATGACAACGAGTACAAATAGCCGACAAGAACATGTGAAATATGGCCAAATACCTAGAGGAAGCATTAATGTGATATATAAATATTTTCGGGGAATGTTAACTTGACAAGCGTTAACATTTTATGACGGCCATTTTGCCTTTTCCCTGTTTGGTCATGCGCATAAGACTGTACCATTTCTGAGCAAAAAAGCTAAAAGGGCATTAATCTCTGAACAAAGGTTTTGTGATGCAGTTTGGTGTATGCATGAATTTGACTAAGAGTTGTTGGTGTATTGTTGGTGTAGTCACAAGATTGGTGCACATTTAGTGTACACCACAGTTGTATACACCACTACAATGGGCTCCATGTGAAATAAAGATAGTAGATGATTATTCACATGAATTTCTCTATTGTAAACACACTATTGGTTTCTGGGTTCAATTGATAAAGTTGATTAATGTTTAAACAAAGACATTTTAGATAAGTATACCTTCCAAAGTTGATTTAATATAATTATTCGGCTAATTTAACTACAAAAACCAAACATTCATATTGATCAGAAGCCAAGCCCGCGAGAACGGGGGGTGCTGTGGGTGCTGCAGCACCCCCAACGTTTTGGTTGGGGGTGCTGGAATATACAACAGCACCCTCTACTTTTCGAACATAATGCACATTCTATCATAAGAACTATAACTATTCTTACCTAACCAAAAAAAATCCCTGAAAATATTTGTAACACATTACAAAAAATCATTGTTGAATTCCCACTATTTCGGCGCCGCGCTCTTATATTCAATTAGAACTACTAGTACTTGAGTTATACATAACTTTGCACACGCCGGCGGCGTGCATGCAATGCCCTGTGTCGACGTTGCCCTAGTACGTGCACGCGCCAAACTATTATAAACAATGGACTTTCGGTTCGTAGTCTGCTTGCGGACCATATGTCGGCTAAGCCGTCAAGTTGTATGACGTAGTCGTCACGATTGATCATCAGCGGGAGTTACAGCTTGGGCCCACTTCGCACAAGGACCATATTATGGAATTCCATTACTGCCATTTAAACGGCGCATGTATGGCGATGATGGTTTGGTCCCTAGCCGTTTGCGCCGTCAACGGCGCATAGTCGCGTCGTGCCGGCGCATAGTCGCGTCGTGCCGTCGCATAGTTTTGTACTGCTTGTATAGGGCCGTCGCATTGTCGCGTCGTGCCGTCGCATTGTCGCGTCGTGCCGTCGCATTGTTGCGTCGTGCCGTCGCATTGTCGCACTGTCGCCCGTGTTGATTGATGGTCCTTAGCCGCTTACGCCGTCAACGGCGCATAGTCGCGTCGTGCCGTCGCATTGTCGCCCCGTACCACCAGTTTGACTGAATTATCCAGTGCTTGCCAATAGGTGGCGCTGTCTTTACTTCAGAGGTACTCTCACCTTTTCCCCCGCGACGACGAATAAGTCTCAAAGACAAAGTAAAAGATGGATGTTATTTTACGCCAGTTGGGTCTTTGTAACTGTTAGTTCTAAATTAATCAACCTTTTCAACATTCTCAATGCATCATGGGAAACTGTTTACAAAGTATATGCCTATGGCGCAACATGAAAGTCATAAAAAGTCGTGAAGAGTTGGCGACTTACGTGTAGCGTCGTGTACTAGTACCCAAAACGCTACTTTCCCATGATGCATTGAGAATGTCGAAAAGGTTTATTGAAAACTTTTCTCCCAAGGATAGAAATTAAAAACATTTTTGACGAAATGTCTCGGTCTTAAACCACTGTGCAATCGTTTTCCCGGTTCTGGATAGCTCTTAGTTTGCTTTAAATTGCAATAGTCCACGAACAATGACTGTTTCGGTCAAAATTAATACTGTCAGACTGTCTAGTCTCTGTGACTGTTAGGATGTGTAACAATTTTAGGAAAGAGTGTGTTGTATAATGCACGAAAAGTGGATTGTCGTGGCCGAGTGGTCTAGCGCACTGAACTCAAGTTCTGGTGTTGCCAGCAGCAGAGTGTGGGTTCGAGCCCCGGCCGTGACACCTGTGTCCTTGAGCAAGACACTTAACCATAATTGCTTCTCTCCACCCAGGGGTTAAATGGGTACCTGTGAAGGCAGAGATGGTTTGCTCTCTATGCGCTAGAAATGGCAGCAATTGAGCTGTATACTCCCCAGGGAGCTGAGATGGTTTCAGGAATGATTTATGAGCTTTATGAGCCTTATGAGCAGGGATAATAATATAATGCGCCTTGAGCGCCACTTAGTTGGTGGATACGTGCGCTATATAAATCTATACATTATTATTATTATTATTAGTATACGATCGCCACTGCACTCTTCCCCAATTTTAAACTCTTACTAGCCGTTTGGAAGCAAACTCAGTAAACTATCAATTGTTTTCTGAAGCGACATGGATTAACATGTTAAATAGATTTTTTAATTTGCAGCTATCCAGAACCGGAAAAAATACGGAACCGGGAAAACGACTGTCTTAGTGGGAATTACCCATACGTCTAGGAAAGGCCTAGGTTAAGCCTTAACAACATTTTACCCCTTTTTTTGACCGATTTCCTTTAAATAAACACGTAACAAGTACATAGTAACATACCCCGTTCTCTTCAAACTCCTGTATCAGCTGTTCCAGACCCAACTGGCGTAAAATAACATCCATCTTTTACTTTGTCTTTGAGACTTATTCGTCGTCGCGGGGAAAAAGGTGAGAGTACCTCTGAAGTCAAGACAGCGCCACCTATTGGCAAGCACTGGATAATTCAGTCAAACTGGTGCTACGGGGCGACAATGCGACAATGCGACGGCACGACGCGACTATGCGACGGCATGACGCGACTATGCGCCGTTGACGGCGTAAGCGGCTAAGGACCATCAATCAACACGGCCGACTATGCGACGGCACGACGCGACTATGCGACGGCACGACGCGACAATGCGACGGCCCTATACAAGCAGTACAAAACTATGCGACGGCACGACGCGACGGCACGACGCGACTATGCGACGGCACGACGCGACAATGCGACGGCACGACGCGACTATGCGACGGCACGACGTACTATGCGACGGCACGACGCGACTATGCGCCGTTGACGGCGCAAACGGCTAGGGACCAAACCATCATCGCCAACATGCGCTGTTTAAATGGCAGTAATGGAATTCCATAGTGATCAGTGTTGTATCGGTACGGGCGATTGTGTAGCATTAAGTTTGCATTAGAGATTGATTGCAGTGACTTTGGTTAGTGTGGAACTTAGGTTGATTTAGTATAAGGCTGTAGAATCGTTGTCTCGATTTCACAGGGGAGTCGAACAACGTTAGAATCGATCACAGAGGTCGATGTAGATGGCCTTGGAGAAATACTAAATTGGTTCCAACCAGTAGGAAAGTCAAGAATACTGCATTCATTTATGCGAGCTTGTGCTATATTTGTGGAGTGTCACTGAATCATCTGCGTTATGTTTTGGTGAGGTCCTCCCTTGCAATTAAAGTAGGTCAAAGGTAAATAAAGGATAATAAGCAGGGTTGTTAAAGGTTTCCCAAGTCCCTTTCAGAGTTCTCTTTCCCCAATAAAACTCTGTCTATTTCTTCTCAAAATAGAACTGCGTGATGCTGTCTCTTCTTTACTGTTTTCTCTCTCTCTTTATCGTCGGTCTGTTTGTCCGTCTGTTCAGTTGTGTCTAGGGCCAAGTAAAATTCAGCAACCAACCGGGCGGTATATTTCCTCCAAACGAGCTCGCATCCCTGGGCCTGGAGACTGCTCGAAGATTTCCACGGTCTTAGGCCGAAGATAGGTTTCGGGAACTCTCGCCGCAGTCGGCGACTGTTTCTCTGAACCTCCGAGTATTTTGACCTCGGGAGATTACGCCACACCTGAAATAATGATTGCCTTTACACAGCATAACAATTGCGGTCTTGAACTGTTTGCGAACTATTCCCGAATACTATTCGCGAGTAATGCTGCCAATTGCGCTGTTCTGTCTAGGCACTGCTGGTAGTTGTACGGATTGTAGTATTCGCGAATAGTACATGCATAGCCGTTATCATCATTCAGCAGGTAACAGTCGCTGCAGTCACAGCCAGCCTGCCATAGCTTCCATAGCAGGCTGGCTGCCTCTGACTGCATCGACTGTTACCTGCTGAATGATGATAACGGTGCACTCATTTGTCCTAAATAACTGTCTTGTCATTGTTCTGTTCATAGCCTTGCTGATGTCTAAAGCGCTTAAGAGCAGTGGCGTAACTAGGGAACAATTTTCGGGGGAACTAGGGATTGCACCACTTTTTCTAGGGAGAATATCAATACTTGAATCCTGCAGTCTCAAACAGTGACCTATTTTTTCTAAATTCTGCACCCGCGGGGGTACTTGCAGAGTGCTGAATGAACATACTTCATGTTTTTGTAGCATAAACTTGTGCTAATAGTAATTAAATTTGAACACTATACAATCATGTAACGTTTTAGTTTTTTGAAGAAAAGCTGGGCATGACGAATTGATGATTAAACAACTTCGATTAATTTACACTAACTTGAATGTTTCATGTTGTTTATTTATTACACATCAGTTTGTTTGAAAATGTCAATTTATTTTCATAAAATATTAACTACGAAAAGCATGGTTCTATTGCTCACTTGCCTTTCGCATTGCGGGTGTAATTGCCTTTGCACTTGCAGGTAATGTAAGGTCTACTGATGAGTAATGATAAATCCCACCGATCCACTTATTGCATGACGTTATTGTTTGCCACGCCCCATTTGGTTCCCAAGAAAAGTTTGTCCAATAATGATAACGTAATTTGCGGTGAGCATAAGTCAATCACAAAACGCACAGGCCGTCGTACAAAATCAGTTCAGGGTACACGCACCACGTGTGTGCCTGAACCAAAGGTTTTTAAGCATAGTGCGGGGCACACTGCAGAAGCTTTGGACGTAAACAACGAATACGTCTAAAAAGTGGCCCCTGCATGAGCATAAACACGTACTGCTTGCATGGTTATTTTTTATTTTGTGGATAGGACTACGCTAATCGATTTGAAATAACAGGGGGGACTGTTAACTTATTGGTATTTCTCTTAACGGCGACTTAAATATAAACAAGATCTCTTCAATGCGTTCATTTTATTGGGTTTAGGTGGACTTCCCTCTGTTGATATGGGATGAACGTAACTGCGCGTGACTTAGCATGTGCTCAATGTGCACTGTTAATGCTAATTGTGCTGGAAGTTTCCGACGCTGCGAGATTGATAATAACTCGACGGCGATTGGATTTTCACTTTCGACAATGTATTATTTCGAGTACAAGTTTGCAAGAAATAAAGAAAAAACAACAACAGGCATTAAAGAGCTTAATGTATGTGTTTGTTTATTGTCTGAATGTTACAAATAGGCCAGAAATTACTATCAAAGCAATTGTTTTTAATGTTTTAGTACTTTTATAATATAAACATATACTACGCGCAGTATACTACGCGTATAGTCCATATGGCTGTTTGTTCCAGCTTAATTTGATAGCAGCAACCTTTTTGATTTTTTCCCCTAAAATCAAGATCAAAAACCAAATAAGGGTAGGCAGGTATAAAGTTAAGTACGTCTGGGCTCAAGACTAAGCCGTATATGCAGTCAATGTAAACTGTTGTAAAAGACTACGGCTTAACCCCATCCAGGCTGAATTCATCTGTTGCATATAGGACTACATAGGGTTAGTTTAATAAAAGGGCATTTAGGGGCACTATGCAAGCCCTTGTAATTTTCTTAGGCATCTGAATTTTGAGAGGGCCTCAGGTGTGGGGGAAACGAACTGACAAGAACGTAATTCAAGATATAAGCAAAGTGGTTGAAAGGTTATGTTTAAGTAGGTCTAGGCAATGTCTGCATCAGGTTTGAAAATACCTGTTTGTATCTTTTATCAGTGAAAGTATAATTATATTAATATAAAGAGAATCAAAAGGGCTCCTTTGGATTTCAAAATGGCCACCATTTTGGACATATTTTCCCAAATGTGTTACTCTTTGATCACCCTAATACATTGTTGCTTTATATTTAGTGTTATATTTCGGGTCTTGAAGCCTCAAAATGTCGTAGGCAATCATCTTGAATTTTAAAGGAGTTTCCATTTCGATTTGTTTTTCTTAATTTGACTTGCTAGCAAGCTGGTAGCAACATCAAAGAGAGTAAATGTTTACATATCTGGGACTTGCTTTCATTCCTTAGGGCAATAGTTAGGATGCCATTTAATTGGCATCTTTGGCTGCCATTTTGGATTTCAAAATGGCAGCAATTTTAGACACATTTTCCATTATTGTTAAAGTAGGCCCACTTTTACGCCTAAATTTTGTATTGCCAAAATTATGTTGATTATAGGTAGTGGATTTTTTTGTCAAATACACGTTTGTGCCTTGTTTTATTTGCTTGGGGTTACAGGCGGTAACTGGAGAGATTTCATAATAAAACACACGATATATTTTTCAGGAAATGTTTGTCTGGATGTCAGGATGTTGATCATTTTTTAGTAAGGAAACAACTTAAAATAATATTGTTTATGTGGTTGTGTACATGTAATTGCTATGGGGTGGGAAACTGGAAATAAATTTGTCCTGATAAAAACAAGTGACAATTCAGGAAATGTTTCAGTTTCAAGTTTCAAGTTTCAGTTTCATTACATGCTGGTCCAAAGGCTGCAAATAACTTGTGTGGACCATTGTGATGCAGGCGGACAAATCTCCTCGGGCTTACTGGGATATCACACCGTCAATGTTAACCCATCAAGCAACCTTTGACGTATGAAAGTATGCCGTTGCTACTGAATAGTATAGTGGTGCCAAATTAACTCAGTAATTAATTTCCCCACATGGGACCCTTGTTGACCCCACTGAACATGAGGACCATAGTGGCGCCGGTGGTTAAATATCTTTTGACCCCAGTAGGATAAACCCTACTTAAGACTACATGGGCTATCCACATGGAACCTATATTAGTAGCCCACTAAATGCCAACTTGAATATCGTTTTTATTCCACGTTGGACCCATGTAGGCCCCACATAAGGCCCATGTACAAATTACATGGGGTAACATAACAAAGCTCATAATTATGTCTTCAAAATATCAACATAAAACAATTCAGGTAAATCGAATACAGGACGACAACATTTCGGATTAATGCTTCAACATCTGTCTGGAACCTTGGAGTCATGTTTGATAACACTTTATTAATGGATTCACATGTCAAGAAAGTCTGCCAATCTGTCTACACCCAAATAAGGAATACACGAAGTATTCGGAAAGTGCTTTCAGATGATGATGCTGCAATAGTTGTGCATGCCTTAATCACATCCTGGTTAGATAACGGCAAATCTTTACTGTTTGCCATATCAGAGTATCTTCTGAAGAAGCTCCAACATGCCAAGAATGCTGTTGCACGTGCTCTTTCCAGGGGGAGAAAATTTGACCATATTACCCCAACACTTATAGCATTACATTGGTTACTCATAAAACAAAGAAATAATTACAAAATACTACTGTCGACTTGGAAAGCACTTCACGGTTTAACCCCAGCGTATATACGAGACATGCTGTGTGCATACCATCCTCATCCTAATCTAAGATCCTCAAACAAACATTTGTGTTCCAAGAACACACTCTTCATCGGGTGATAGAAGTTTAATTTCTTGTGCACCAAACTATGGAATGATCTCCCCCATCAACTCCGTACACTTGACTACATGCAGAACTTCAAAAGACTTAAGGCAAATCTCTTCAAATCTGCTTACATCTTATCTCCTCATGAAATTCTGTGAATTCTCGTTTTTTATTTTTCTTCAATTCTCCAAGCGCCTCGGAATAGGCAACAAGAATGACAGCGCTATACAAATGATGATGATGACGATGATGATGATGATGATGATGATGATGATGATGACGATGATGATCCACTCTGAAATACAACCTGCCGGCATGCACAGTGTTGTAATTAATCACCAGTTAGTCAAGTGAATAAAAATAACATACCCTAAAAATATTATTAAAACAGCAGTGTTTAGAAAGTTAAGCAAGCGGGAAAAATTAGAAATCCAAAATGGCGCTGGAAGATGCCAATCAACCAAAGGGCACCCTAAATATGTGCCCTACAAAATTATAACAAGTTGCCGGCAATGTTTTAAAAGACACAAACAGCCCTCTTCAAACGTGATGTAGACTTTAACTCTTTGCATATTTTATATTAGTTTGTTAGCAAGTTAAATTAATTTTAATAGTCAAAATGGCTGTCCCTTTAAAATTCAAAATGGCGGCCTTGGCCCTACATATTAATAAAACATTGAGAATTCGAGACTCAATATATTGCGTTAAATGTAAAATAACAATGTTTAACTGGTTAGAAAGTCGAAAATATGTCCAAAATGGCGGCCATTTTGAAATTCAGAATGGCGGCCGAAGATGCCAATGAAAAAATGGCACCCTATTTTTTGGAATTCAGCATATCAAGATTGACAAAGTTAGCAAAAAAAAATCCATTTTGACAGCCTGGACTAACATTACGTGGTTATTGGAACGAGGCCAAATTTTGCATACACCAAGTATGGTGGCTAAGAGAGGCCTCACTAATAGGGCAAACGTTCATACCCCTATGTGAAAAGGTTGTTTAAAACACAGTACGGCAGAATTCCAATCGATCCAGGACATCGTTTTACAGCAACAAGAAAAATAAATAAACAATTTCCAAAAAATAAAATAAAAATAAAAATAAATATTAAAAAAATCTGTGATATCTACACGCAAATACAATCAAATAGTTTTGTGTGTAATTATGTCAAAGCTAAATACTTTGAAAAACACAGGGCACGCGGTAAATCAGGAAGTTAGCTTACTCTAGCGAGAATCATAGACTGTGTCTGGTCACTATTGGGTAATACCTTTACAGACTATGTCAGTGCATGTAGAAGGGCCTTACATGTATGTTCCATGGGTATATTATCACGGAATAGCAGACTGGAGTATCATTACGTTTTCAACTAGTGTTCGAAATTGTGGTCACCAGATTCAAGGGAATTACAGAATGTTACAGATTTAGTAAACAGTCGCCATGATGTCAAATGAATCATACCAAAACCGTCGTGGCTTGTCATTTCTCCTATTTCTTTGCTTCTTTCTCAGTAATGGTAAGTAAAGTTTAATTTTGCAAGATGGCAGAATTACATCAAATTTAGGCCTAACTGATTTAAATGTGGTGAATATTACAATAAATAAATTATTTTTTATCACAATTCTCAAATGGAGGACCGCTCTATTTAGACGGTCTGTAGGTGCGGCAGCGTATTATTAACAAATAGTCAAAAGTAATATTTGTAACTTTGCATGGTGAAAAGGATAAGAAAAGACTATTTGCGGTGACACCATGTGAAATTCTCAATTGAGTAGTAATTAGTTCTGAAAAGAACTGGTTACTGCTGGTTACTACTACCAGGAGAATACCAGACTCTGGGAAATGCTGCTGCTTAATGCTAGGTTCCCACTGTCGTGTGATCCGTTACGAACGCCACGATTGGCCATTCGTAGCTGATCGTGGAATTTTTGTTTCCTTTTCTGAAATTTCACGTTTGGATGCGAGTTGATGCGAGTCGATACGTTCTGGTACGATTTGGTGCGCTTGGATGCGATATAGGCACGATTGGTCAATTTCAGATGACACGATCTGTCACGATCTGGTCTCCCGTTCAGATACGATCAGATACGTTCCGATAGGATTGTCCCGATTGAGTCCACGATTGTGTCCCGATCTGACAAGATCATCACGATCGGGGTCCCCGATTTTGGACGATCTGATACGTGCAGATACGTTCGGATACGTTCCGATACGATCATCACGAACCGATGCGCTCTTTTGCGATCGGATACGATTGTGGTGGCGATGTCTTTCACGATCGGGATGGAGAGTGATCACGATTTGGGCCACGATTGAACCCGACGGGTACATATACAGCCCGACTGACCATGGACTTCATTGTTTCTTGAACTTCTACAGAGTGAAGACTACAACCCACAATCATTGACCAAACAAATGTGCTCTCTTCAAGTGTAGATCGATGAATGAAGCTCAATCAATCTTGTCCGGTATATATATGGTCGCGAGAACTCGTAACAGATCGTGAGCGCCCGTGAACAAGCGTTACTAATCGTATCTACTCGCATCTACTCGCATCTACTCGCATCTACTCGTATCAACTCGTATCAAATCGTAAGTCAATCATGTCCGGTCGTGAGCGATGGTACCCGACAGAGCGTAACAGATCGTGACAGATCGTGGGAGATCGCAGCGCATCTCAACAGAGCGTGGTGTTTGTCTTGTCCAAGGTTGATCCCGACCACCACGATTTCGAAGCACTATTAGATGCGATCTGTCGCGCTTTGTTACGATCCAATACGATCTCATGTGATGATCACGATTAAAAATTAATCGTGTTGATCGTAGAAAATTTTTGAACCGTCCAAACATGTTCTACGATCAACACGATTGCCACGACTGACCTCAAGATCTGATAAGATCTGATAGGATCACCACGATTACTCCACGATTAAGACCACGATTTCAATCGTGGCGCGAATCGTGATAGTGGGAACGGGGCATAAAGCCCCAGTCACACTGGAGGATACGACAACTTACAACAGGTTACGATCGTCTGCGACTGGAAATTACAAGGAATCGTAGAAAAGTCCTGCGACAAGTCCCGGGTGGTTGCGGGTGGTCTTGGGTAGTCGCAAGACCGAATTCGGTCTTGGGGAGGTTTTCGATCATGTTCAAAAACCTGGCTGCGATCACACTGGTCGTAGCTGGTCGTAGCTGGTCGTAGGTAGGTCTTCAATAGTCGTGCGATGGTCGTGCTACAAGTCTTGGGTGGTCTTACGTAGTCGTGGTTCATCGTGGGACTATCCAGTCGTCCAACAGTCGCACGACTATGCACGACTATTCGCACGACTTGTCGTGCGAATGCACGACTAGTCACACGACTATGCGTGACTAGTCGTGCGACTGATCCTTGACAATCGTAGGTAGTCTTGGGTGATCGTACGACAAGTCCCTCAAGGTCTTGCGACCAGTCGTGCTATCAGTTGGCTACAAGTCTCAGAGCAGTCGGGGACAGGTCTTATTGTGTGACTGCTAGGCCGACATCGCAGAAAAAACCTACGACCGGGCCAAGACCGCCCTAGGTCGCACGACTGACATGGTCGTAGGCAATCGCAGCTCCAATGTGACTGGGGCATTAGCAGACTGCTGGAGAATCATGCTGAAGGATTAGTGCGTTGAACCGTGCAGGCGGGAAACTGTGGAATTGGGATCCTTGGAGTGTGGAGAGGAGTATGTGCTCGCTGAACTGAATCAGTTGTTAACGAGCACAGGGGGAAGGAGTTGGGTGACTTAAGATGTAGGATATCCCTCAGTCTGGGGTGGGTTGTGGACTTTGAATATAGAAGATCGTTCGGTCCGTAGTAGGACTCCTGTACATAATACATCTGTACATGTGTAGTATATATAGACCAAATTCCCATGTACTTTGCAGTGATGGTCACGGGTTTTAATTTAACTGTTAATTACTTCCCTTATTGACGAAAACTCAACTTGAATTTGCCAGATGAACAATAATTACAAATTATAATCAAAACATCCCTTTAAAAACCCTTTAAAAATTCATTGCTTGGACTAGCCATGTCACTAGGAAGGTAACAAAGATAAAGACATTTAACCAAGTGTATGAGTGTTAAGGCCTTGTCACACTGGGCAATTTAAAGGTAACCAAGTTGCTAGCAATTTAACCCGGGCAACTTTTGTTGAGTCAACTTGCATGTCACACGCAGCAATTTCAAAGCAACACACGTATTAATCCTGATTGCATGCAACCGTGATGCAACTAGGTATCCAATCATTATTTAATATGCATTGGTCATGTTTAGTAATTGCCCATATTTATAAAATAATAATAATTAAGTAATTAATGAAAGGGCGATTAATTTGGTGATAAATATAATTTATAGGAGGGCTCTTTTTGAATAAAATATTTAATTTGCTCTACAATAATTATAATATTAAGAAACGATTCCACAAAACAGTTTTTACAAATGTAAACAACAATTTTAATAAGAAAATATTTTAGGGCTGTGCGTTTTTAGAATCGGATATACCCGGATATGATGAAACTTCGGATAACCGGATACCCGTTTTCATTGTTGTTTTAAACATATGCCTGTGCACAAATAAATCATAACAAAATTGACGTTTATAATACAGAGGTTAACATATTTAAATCGTTCTTTTCTTTACTGGATTAAACTCAAACATCTTAGTGACATAAGTATTGTATTTACTGAAAGTTATTTCTGAAATAAAACTGTAAAAATCACTACAAAAGTGTCAGTCTTTGACGTTTCAAGCAGCTGCTCCAGGCCATTGGCAGTCTTAACGATTCGATACAATGTATCAAAAACAGTTGGAGGAAAGTGTGTGGAAACTGTCCACAGAGGCATTATCATGGTTTAATCTTTTGAATCTCTTCTTGGCAAATAAAATTGTCTGTAAAAGTGTAAACATTACATTGTTCAAGAGTCACAGATTTCTATTCGCATTGCTCGAACATTAAGTCCGAAAATGAAAATAGAACCGGGTAATGACAGTTTCGGTCGGGTATCCGTTTTTGTCCACAAAATGAGAAAGGTCAGTAGCCCTGTAACTTTTCAACTAGCAAAAAGCCAAAAAGCCAGTTTTAATTTTAAAATATATTAAACAAGGAACTGTAATCAATATGACAAAACTAGCCTGATCCAGTGGCAGTTGTTTTTTGTCCACAAAATGAGAAAGGTCAGTAGCCCTGTAACTTTTCAACTAGCAAAAGCAAACATTCAAAATGAAAACAAAAATGTGTCATCAATTGCACAATTTACTGAATGCACTTAGCATGTATCCAATTTAGCATGTATCCACGAAACCAGACTTCCAATCAGACACAAATGGCAACATTTACACAAATACAAAAGGTTTTCTTGTAATTAAATGCTTATTTGCCTCTGACGTATTCCAGGTTTCTCTAGGCCATGTTTTCTTAAAGGGGAGTTACAACATTGGTAATGTTGGGAAAACTGCTTCTACGAGTATGCATACTATCTTTGGATCAAATTATACATTAAACAACCAACCTGTGAATGATTCAGCTTATTACATTTTGTCAGTCACAAGAAAATAGTGAAGATTTATTTGTGTATTCATTATATTATGTGAAATTTATTCGAAATGGAAATTAGAGATTATCTTGAAATTGAAAGCACATCAGACAAAATAATTTCTATGAAATCATAACCGCAAGTAAGTTCACATTACAAATCAATGAATTGGATACATTTTTTAATTACCAATACTTTACATTAGCATTAAATTAAATCAATACGATATTTTCTCAAAGGCCTTTTTAATAGTTTATAATAATTAAAATGAGTTATAAAGAAAGTGATAACAAATCTCATTTAGCATGCCATCTATAATTACAAAAACAACCCTCATTAACCCCACCCCTTTTGCATTTTCCATTCTGAATTTTGGTATACATATGTTTTCCACCACGACACACACGAATTTGTTTATTTTCCAATTAAAACTCATCAGTATTTATTCATCTCTATGCAGCTTTTTGTTCAATTATTATTATTTTTTATATGCAGGCCCTTCTTTTTCCCACTTGTTTATGTTACAAAACCATCTTCTTTCTTCAAAGCATACCTAGTAGTCCGTGGGGTACCACCACAAATATTTGTGTAAACCTTGACCATAGAGCTATTGAAATCAGGTTGTCTGCAAATTGCCTGTTGGTGGGTGAGGCTGTGAGGGCGCTTTTTCAAAATGGCCGCCAAAATCCTGGTAATCGACCATGCCACATAGGAGGACTTTTTATTTTTTAGTGCCACCTAACAAATTTTCACACCTGTCTGAAATGCTTAAACTACCTCAAGAAAATACTTGCAAGGATAGCTAGCTCTTGTAGAACTTATGTCAAAATTATAATAAAACTACTTCTACTAGTGTCTTCACAGTGTCACGGATCTGTTCATCCAAATCCTACATCCTGCATTTCTTCCATTCACGTTTGTTACCGGTCCTACTCTGTTGAGCCTCTATCCTTTCGAAATTTTCTGAAGCCAACGCTGCCCTGATAGCTTCCTCTAAAGTTGATGGATTGGCTCTGAAGTTACCCTCACGGATCGACTGGCAAGCAGTCGCATCTGAAAAATGACCTCGCGCAAACCAGTCTCTGAAAACTTGGGGTATGCTAATGCTGTCAGTTCTTTCGCACCTTGTCTGTGATTCTTCAACTCCATTAAGAAGTTCTCCGTCCCCCTAGGGAGGCCGAGGTGGTAAGGAGGACCTTAAATACCAATTTATTATCCCTAGATCATTTCCAATGATACTCAATCGATCATGGGGAAAAACATAGAGCCGAACTACATACATATGATGTGCGGTGGGGATATTGTTTGGGGGTAATTTGACCCCGCCCCCAATCCTTAACCCACCAGTATTTTTTGCAGACAAGCAGATATTGCAATGGCATACAATAGGCTGCCCCAAAAAAGTAGTCTGGACTAAGAGTGTTGTAGTACGTTGATGTGATCTGTCTACAGTGCTGCAATAACATCCCACTGTACTTATGATGACCACATTTGACAACCTACCTATACGTGCATATGGAACTCTCGACGATCGAGGAGCTTTGCTTCTCATGTTTTAATTGTATTTGTGCAAACACGTTGAAACTTGAGTTGATTTGCGGACGTTATACAACGTTAGATTTATTTCTCAATATTGGTAAAGCTCCATCCTGCGCTTGATGCGCAATATTTGAACTTTTATATCCTGCAGCCTCAAAAGGGGACCTATTTTTTTCAAAATTCTGAATAGGGGCACCCAGGGGCCACATATCTCAGCTGGGGGCACGGGGGAAACGTGCCCCCACCCCACCCCATAGTTACGCCACTGGAAGTCATCCTACCAGTTACACAACTGAACCAATTTGATCAACATTTCTTAGAAACATATGCATAAACTAGGCCCCCTCACATCAGTACAACAAATGAAATTATTGCAAATAAATTTATCAGTAAGAGTACCCTTGAAGATGGTCCTATAAACATGCGAAAACGAACAATCTGAATCGGTCATACTAAAAAGGCGTCAAGGACTGGATTCGCAACGTCAAGGCCTGGATTCGGCGTCAGGGCCTACATCTCAAGGCGTCAAGGGTTTTTCTACGACGACGAGTACAAAATAGCCGACAACAACATGTGAAATATGGCCAAATACCTACAGGAAACGTTAATGTGATATACAAAATATTTTTGGGGAATTTTAACTTGACAAGCGTTAACATTTTACGACGGCCATTTTGCCTTTTCCTTGTTTGGTCATGCGCATAGGACTGTACCATTTCTGAGCAAAAAAGCTAAAAGGGCATTATTAATCTCTGAACAAAGGTTTTGTGGTGCAGTTTGGTGTATGCATGAATTTGACTAATATACACCTCAAAAAAAGAAAGTCCCCACCTGTATGTTTTAAAAATATTTTTAAATATTAGAGACTTATGAGCATAAACATGATATGACGATTTAGCCTGATCATCGACACACATGTTGCAAGCAAGATTTGTGCGGATAACGTTGCGCATCAGTGCACACAACTCGGTTGATTGTGTGTGGGTACCTGTTCATTTCTCACAACTTTGCATTGTGGCTCAAAATAACGCCCCTGAACTCAAGCAAAATGGGTTATCCCTTTTGTCATCAGCTTTATTTGTCTGTTACATAATGTCTTGGAGCACTTTTAAACTAAAGACCTCATTATTGGAATGTTCATTTGCCAAGTGGTCATACAGGTGGGGACTTTCTTTTTGTGAGGTGTTTAGTTGTTGGTGTATTTTTGGTGTAGTCACAAGATTGGTGCACATTTAGTGTACACCACAGTTGTATACACCACTACAATGGGCTCCATGTGAAATAAAGATAGTAGATGATTATTCACATGAATTTCTCTATTGTAAACACACTATTGGTTTCTGGATTCAATTGATAAAGTTGATTAATGTTTAAACAAAGATATTTTAGATAAGTATACCTTCCAAAGTTGATTTAATATAATTATTCGGCTAATTTAACTACAAAAACAAAACATTAATATTGAATCAGAAGCTAGACTGAGACAATGTAACGTCTAGGCCAATCAGCCGGAAGAGGGAACCGTAACGTCTGTGGAGCTTGTATCCACTGATCTCTATACTAACTGGATAGGAAATGGGCGCTGATTGGCCTATAAAAATTTCAAGTAACCGGCCGCCATGTTGGTTCCCCCAAAAGGTCAAGAGTAAGACGTCATGTAAGCGTACAGACAACAACAACATCTGGTTCAGCAGCACTCGGCATTGTCGTCGGTTGGATAGCAGTAAACCTGTCCGGCCGTCATGCATGCGCCTTCTTTCTTGGGGGAACAAAGATGGTGAACAACGAGCTTCAGCAAATTGGCGTAATCTCCTATCCAGTTAGTAGAGATCAGTGCTTGTATCCAGGTAGACTAGTCCCCTGTCTATATCCTATCATCAAGGATATAGACAGGCTCCAGGCGTACCACTCAAAGGATTTCATTTGATACGTTAATGCGTTGTGCTGAAGATCTGACGTCACGCTTCGAGGCTTGCGCGTTAGCTACCAACCAAGGTCAAAGTTGAGCATTGGGGAAAATATGGCGGTTGCACGGCCAGTATCTGGCGAAATTCACGCGCCTCTAGCTCAAAGCGTGACGTCAGATCTTCAGGCTAGTATCCAGGCAGATGCCCCTGCTACTAGATTGGGAGACCCGTTCCCGAGAGTTTTCGAAGTGACAGTTTAGAAATGTGCCAATAACAGTGCTGATCGTTGTTTTTCTGATCAATAAAATACGGAAGCCGGATAGTGCCAAGGGAAATATTTTTCATGAGTGCGTGAATATATTTGTTGTACTTAATTATCTGGCGGACGCCACTTATTATCTGGCGGCCGCCACTTAATTATCTGGCGGCCGCCACTTATTATCTGGCGGCCGCCACTTATTATCTGGCGGCCGCCACATAATTATATGGCGGCCGCCACTTATTATCTGGCGGCCGCCACATATAATTATATGGCGGCCGCCACTTATTATCTGGCGGCCGCCACATAATTATCTGTACTACACGTTCTTTATTTATTTCGCGGGTTTAGAGTGCGCGCGCGCGTGTGGTGTTTCTTGTCTATTGATGGCTGCGGCTATAAGCCAGGCACTTCGTGGCTGACGTCACTGTGTTTGATCTGGTATTGCGCGGCGCCCAGTTGAGGACCCAGCCAAAAATATAGTTTCCTTTGTGTTTCCTCTCTTGGAAACAGCTGGGGATCCACTCCATTTTGATTGTGTTTAATTTTGGCACGACAATTAGCGCTTCAGCTAATTGAATTGTAGCTGTGACAACCAGTGAAAATATTACAAAATGATGACATTTTTTGACGAATTGAGAATTCGTAAATGGGCCTCATGTGATGAGCCTGCACTTGGTGACGTCATACACGAAGTGCCTGGCTTATAGCCGCACTCGTCTATTGATGGCCTCCAGATAATTAAGTGGCGGCCGCCAGATAATAAGTGGCGGCCGCCAGATAATTATGTGGCGGCCGCCAGATAATAAGTGGCGGCCGCCAGATAATTAAGTACAAAAAATATATTCACGCACTCATGAAAAATATTTCCCTTGGCACTATCCGGCTTCCGTACGAAATAAATAAAGAACGTGTAGTACAGATAATTATGTGGCGGCCGCCAGATAATTATGTGGCGGCCGCCAGATAATAAGTGGCGGCCGCCAGATAATTAAGTGGCGGCCCCCAGATAATAAGTGGCGGCCGCCAGATAATTAAGTGGCGGCCGCCAGATAATAAGTGGCGGCCGCCAGATAATTATGTGGCGGCCGCCAGATAATAAGTGGCGGCCGCCAGATAATTAAGTACAAAAAATATATTCAGGCACTCATGAAAAATATTTCCCTTGGCACTATCCGGCTTCCGTAATAAAAGGCCTAAATCTAACGGATAACAAGATAGATCAACCATAGATGAAACTACGCTACAATAAACTCAACATGCAAAATATTAAGATGAATTGGACAAAGCTATTTATGAAATTCATTTTTGTTCTTCAACATGAATGCTGACAGGACATGCCATACATTGATTTAGATTTTTGTTGTGATTTACTACTAATTAAGGTACAAGGAAAAATAACAATAATCTGATAAAAATGGAAATTGCAGGTCAATAACGAAAAACCTAGGATAGGCTTTATATTTCCATGATCATGAATTGAGAAATCTCATATTTTTTCTCAGAAACGCGAAAACTGATTGAATCAAGTATTCCAGTACGAATATACTTAAAACATTATTAATAATGTTGTATTCATGATTTGTCATGATTTGGTAAATTGACTTAATACTTACACAGAAATCATTTCTTGTGTAGGTCAAGCCCTTGATTTGCGCAACCTGCAGACCACGCAGATCTCTGACCATTCGACGAATCCTAACCCTCAGGCAAGCAGCGCTGTAGATGGAAATTTTATGACAAATGCAAACACAGGTAAGTTTATTAACCATATGGAAGAAATCTGAACGATTTAAATGTACAAGCCAAGAGGAAAAGGATTTGTATTCATTTCTTAATAGGAAAATTAATTATAGTTGACAATAATTATGACAATCTACATGGAATATCTGACTATTTAATATGATGTAGTGATAATCTACACAGGATATCTGAATATTTAATATGACAGAGTGACAGTCTACATAAGATATTTAATGACGGAGTGATACCGGTAATCTACATATAGGACATCCGATTATTTAGTATGACGGTGTTACTATCTGCATAGGATATCTCAATATTTAATAATAAAAATATGACAGTTTCGTGACAGAATTTGTTGTGGCTACGGTCTTTGGGCAAGGTAATCTTCTGTCTAAACAGGAGAACCAACTTAAATTGTGGATTTCAGCGCCAACAAGACAGATGGGCATGTATACTCCCTTGGAAGTTAAGATTGTTGTTTTGTTAGGGGGATGAATTAAATTGTACCGATTACTACTAGTAGTAATAATAAATAATACGGTGAACGCTATAAATTACACTGTAAACAGTGTTTAGGCTCTAAACACTATCTTGCCATCACTTTGGAAACATGTCCTTTTGCTAAACACTTAAAATGTTTCGCAGTACAACATTTGATGTTTATAATATAAACACTAGATAAGTAAGACTAATTGCGGTGACACCATGTGGAATCTCAATTGAGATTCCACATGGTGTCACCGCAATTAGTCTTACTTATCATCCTCACCATGCAAAGCTACAAGTTTTACCTAAACACTAGATGTTTAGGTATTAAATTTTTGGTGACAACTAATACAACATTGGATCCATAGGTTGATGAAATTCTTGATTTGGGTGATAAACAATTGATTTACCCCGGTAATTTTGCCCTACACCGACGTGTATATGGCACTATATACTCAGTGTTTTCCGAGTGTTGGATTCGAACTCTCGACCACCGAGTTTGGCCGATGACGATTGGCTGGCTAGAATTATAGCAATGGGTTCTGCGGTATACATAGGTTGAGGAAAGATGAAAGATGGCGTTTGTAACTTGTTTTGTTTTTCGCGCCCACGCTGAATCCAAAGGGCCAATCAGCGCGGGGAATTCTTAACAAAACGTTGACAAAGCATTAAAATACCTGTGTTTAGCAATTAATTGCTAAACACGCTTTTTAGATTGTATTTAAACAAAAAACATAATCTAACCAAAGTAAAACCATAAAAATAATAGTAATAGAAAAATAAATAAATCGCCTGTTACAGATGTATCACACGTGTTTTACTTATTTTACTGATTTTGTCAATGTTTGATCATTAAATTTTTACATGAGAAGCATTTGTTGTTTTTTAGTAAAGTCCTGAAATAGATTATTGGCGAGCATTCTAACAACCATTTATTTCCTTTAATTAGAAATGTTCCTACACTACAATTTCTGTCATGTTTCTTTGACAACTTTTCTTTTTTCTCTTACACTAGGTGCAGTTCAGACAGGGATACAAAATGTAGTAAAATGTAGTAATATCTTTAACAAGTATTTCCATCCTTGTAAATATACATTTTGTTAGCCTATTCTACAATTATCAGTGTGGTGGAAATTCAACCGTGTAGACATGAAAAACTAGATTTTAGTGTTTGTTTTAAAATACAAAGACTAGGCGTTCGAGTTAACGTCCGGTTCAATCAAGTTAGCAGTTAGCTGTGATAATATGTTTGAAAATGTCTGATGTCTGTTATCATGACAATATTAATGTAGGCTTCAAAATACATATATACATTTTGTGTTAGAATGTGTTGCAATTGAAGTTTCTGTTTGGACCGGAAGTAAAGGGCACATCAGGGCAGTTGAAACTGGTGTATGTCAAACAATAATACTT
Source organism: Zoroaster sp. YZ-2022 (assembly GCA_029582265.1). NCBI lineage: Eukaryota > Metazoa > Echinodermata > Asteroidea > Forcipulatida > Zoroasteridae > Zoroaster > Zoroaster sp. YZ-2022. Next base: position 31,880,872 of record CM055825.1, on the reverse strand, counting down.
TCTCATGAACATGAAAAATAACGGCAGTACCTACTTTAGAACAGGAGATATGAGGTTTCAGAATATAAAATTTAAATTACATATAATGTGCTATGCTGAACACCTTAACTTCCAGTTCAGTGACGTTACTAAATTAAAACTTCCCAAAAGTAATAAATTGGATGTCTTTTTCATTGTACTAAATATTGTGAAATTCTGAAATGGGAATATGTTCCCGTTTTAAAACAGGTAATTTGAAGCAGGTAGTTTGATGGCTGTTCGTCACTTGAGCGTTGCGACAAAAATACGCCAGTATCGGCACAGGTGCGTCACCGCTGTTTTGTCGCTACACGCACGTACGGTAAATGGACTTTGAAATGACGAACAACCATCGAAACTCAATAATTTCTTCAACGTAACATCTGGATTTTCTTTCAATAAAATGACGTAGTAGAAATGATATTTTGAAATTCAAACCTTAGCCCTTGTCATTTTAGTTGTCCATGGAAGTTTAGTACCGAGTTTCAGCCTCCCCATACAGGTAAGATTTAAACACTGTCACAAAAGAAATGTTCTGTGCGGCGACTGACCCCCTGAGGATAGGACTCCGTTTCGGTGCATACAGAGACGGAGTCCTTATTTGGGCTAATAATCATGTAATACTAGGGGGGGGGGGTATTTCACTTTCACTCTGCCCCCCCGTACAACCCCTTGAAATTTTTAATTGAAGGGCGCCCTCTGTTGTCAGTTTAACGTAAAGGTTCTCTGACTCCATATGCACTTCAGAGACATACATAATGGTGGTTACCAGTCTGTGTGTGATATGTGCCAGGGGGCGCTCTGAACTTTGATGACGTCATCAAACATATTTTTTGAAAAGAAAATATGTCACTAGTCACTTTATTCACTGAAGTCATATTCAAATTTCCTGTGGTTCTTCAGATAGAAAATTATTTTTCTAAACATGTCGCCAGAGGGCGCTGTGATAGGTGATGATGTCATCAGTCACATTTTTAAAAAGGTTACATGTCAATATTAAATCCGTCCACTGGAAGTATGTTCAAATACCATATCATTGACCCTGTAAAACTGCTTCAGTATATTTTTTCTACTTAAACTCCCGGTTTCGACCGGAAGGAGACGTCAAATTGGATCATGTCTGTGTACGAAATGTCACATAATCCAAAATCTATAAGATGATGTGAAAATTGTTAATATCTTTTGTGGTTCAAGAGATATGATTTTTGATCTAAATATATGACCTAAATAACGCACAAGGCATGATACATAATCCCTATATACCGAGTAATCGTTTCGAACGTGCAGTCGTGTCACAACAAATACTCAACTCCAGAATGATGTATTACAGCAACAAATACGACATGAGGTTTATGTTAAATTATATACGAGTTGAACAGTTCAACGATAACAACGATAGTTCGAAGACGAAAAAAGTACACAACAAAAATGGCTCTTCTTACAGAGTTAATCCCACCTAAAATGCATAGTAAATCTGTAGAGGCCTTTTTTGTCCTTTTAGAGCTGTCCAAAATGACTTTAGTTAAAAGTCACACTCACTTAATTTTACACTCCAACTCCTATCACACAGCGCCCTCTCCCGGCATCCACTAATTGAACTATGGCAATAAACAAAATCCTTAAACTGTCCGTAACAATCGGAGATCAAGTTATTTTCCTGAACCTAATACCTAAGAAATATTTGTTATTTATTATCATTTATTCTTTTAGATGTTAATGATTTTCCATGGTGGAAAGTGGACCTCGGAGCTACCTACTGCCTGAGAAAAATCACTGTGGTTAACAGAATTGACAAATTCTATGGTAGGATTGCGAAAAAAATCGTAAAGAATTGTTGGTTTATTATTTTTTTTTAATTCCTTATTTTCTCTTTTTATTCTTTTTTTTCTTCCTTCGAAGTTCGTTTATTGGCTTGCTGTGCTTGATTGCGTGTTGTAAATTTCTTTCCTTCCGTCTGTCTTTTCTTTTTTCGATAATCGCTGACTTTTTGTCGAAGTTGAATTTCTTCATTCACATCATTATGCATTTCAATAAACTAATTTTCTTCGTCAACAATCTTCAGGCGTAGACCATCGGTCAATCCAATTAATGAACCAGATAATTAGTATCGGTAAAAATATTCATAACGAATAACCTATTATATTAAGCACCTAATCTATGTGCAACTTTGCTTCGTGCAACGTACGTCAGGGGCGTAGCCAATTTATTCATTGAGGGAACTGTGAGAACATGTATTTCGTAAGGGTCACTGTTGCTACACTACATCGGAGGCCATATATGTTTTCATATAACAAATTGGAATTTTCCGTGTTGTTACAGCCTTACGAGGAGGGCACGTAAGGAGGGCACATGCACTAAGCCAGCCAGCCCCATTACCCGTATAGCTTCGTCAATGCGCGTAGCCATATACTAAAACAGTAAATTTAGTGGGGAAACGGCCCGCAGCGAAATATTTTACCCCATTTTTACTTTAAAAGTGAGGGGGGTAAGTTGTTCTGTGACCTTACTCAAAATATTTTCCGGGTGAAATCTTTCCAGCGCTCGCGGCCCTTTCTTGATAAATTTCTGGCTACGCGCCTGAATGCAATGCGTTAATGGTGTAAATCTTCAACTGTAGGGTATGCAGTGTTTTTAGTAGAATAGAATAATATGATAGTAGAATAATATTAACAGCAGTATTCCTCCTCCCTTACAAATTATTTGCTGATGTTCATATTACAGATGTGAACCCTCGTTTAATTGGTGCTGTAGTGCGGGCTGGTTTGAGCTCCAACCACTTACACAACAGAATGATTGGATCTCCGGTAACAGCCGCTCAAGCTCAACCTGGAGTCTCTATTGATTTCATACCGGACCCGATAGTCACTGCTCGATACGTGAGTGTGGATAGGCCTATCCGATCGACAGTATTAGCCTTTGCTGAAATCATGGTTGAAGAAATCCTGGATACTGAAGACATTGCAATGTCAAGAGGTGAGTAAAAGAAACAAATTAAACATACCCAATGTTATCGAGTCAGTATGTCGATGTGATGAACAGAGCCTAGTGGAGAGTCAATCTGAATATTATGCATACATTGGGGAGGAGTAACTAATAATATTTGAGTTCAGTTTATTGGGATGTTCACTAGACAAACTTGATTTTTGGAGACCTCCACCACTTAGTGACTCTCCGGCGTCTTTCTTTACTGATACGTGTTTTTGTTTATTGATTTTTGATTTGAGATAGATAAATATGAATGCACTAACTCCATCACAATGTGATGCTCAAGGCGCTTTACATTATTATTATCCCTGTCATTAGGCTATTTTAAATCATTCTAAACTTCCTGGGAAGTAATAATAATAAGTATACAGCCCTGTTAGGCGGTCATCAGCAATTCGAACACAAATACCAAACCTGCCCTCACAAATGTCCTCGTTCAAACTCCTGGGTGAAGAGAAGCAATTCATGGTTTAGTATTGTTAATCAAGGACACAGGGACCTCCACTGACAAGACTAAGATACGAACCCACATTCTGATGACTCAGCTATACCAGTATTTGAGTCTGAATTGTGCTAGACCGCATCATCTGCGGCCATCTTGTCGGATTCCCTACACGCAATAACGATTATATGAGTGTTAATTCTCACTAAGGGACCACACTATTTTCCCTTCTAGCCTTGGTTTGGTTGCATGGAGTTGTATATAGAAGAAAAAATATGTCTTTACCACAATGATCAAAGTGTGACATTTTCAGCTCAATGGTAACGAAATAAATTTAACAGAGTGTCATATAATATCTCAATAACTTGTGTATGTGCCATACCAATACATCTACCCATTATTCCACTTCTCCCGATATATTATGAGGTGCAGTTGGGAGAGATTGGTCAGAAATTATTAGTATTCATCATTTTCTCAGCATTATGGGCTCTCTAAACCTTTCGCAGGTCGTCTTACTATGTTCTTGAAATTGTCCATGCACAAAGACCTCACAAAATATAGCCCTGCACTCGTTCTGATGGGATAGTGATTATACATACATTTGAAAACACACACCTTTCATTACATGTATGTGTTAATAAAATACAATGACCTACTGCCTTGTCTCTATTCAGCTTCTTTGAGACGTCATTAAGAAAGACACATGTTATGTTGACAATTGTGTATAATGCCTATAATGAGCAACTACATGCAGTAAAGAGAGAATATGAGTTGAGATGAGTTGAGTTATGGTATACGTCTTTTAACCATCTTTATAATTTCCCCAAATGTTGAAGCCCTTACTTTGACTAGTAAGCCTACCAGCCAAAGCTCTACATTTAAAAATTGGACTAAATCTAGAGCTGTAGACGGACACATGAATCAATGCAGCCACACGGTAGTTATTTACCTATTATATTAGAGAAAAATCAAAAAATAGAGAAAACAAGATGTAGACATAATAAGCAGAAGCTTGTCAATTTCTATAATATTATGAGCAATGTCATTTGAAGAAACTAGAGAATAGGCGTTGAGATGTATATTCAGTGTATAAATGCATTTATTTATGATATAAACTGTGATGTCAATAACCATCCTTATATTTTCTAAATGTTTAAGCCCTTACTTTGACTGGGAAGCCTACCAGCCAAAGCTCTACATCACCTCCAACTTGGCTTGCATCTAAAGCTGTAGACGGACAATTGACTGAGCCATGCAGCCATACACTAAGTATTTACCTAAATACATTAGAACTCTTTCTAGCCGGAGTTATTTTACATGTGTGGACGGAATTAATGTAATTAGTGTAATTTGATACTGTAATTTGATACTCTAAACATCAAGGTCAAGTGTGGAAATTATTAATAATATTTTTCGTCTTTTGCCAATTGAAGAGAGTAAGGTATCAAAATAAAGGTTATGACTTACTGAGTGTGAATATTGAGATGGGGGTCATGTTGGAAATACCCATAATGCATTGCAGCCATCCAAATATAAACTTATGTTTATCGTTCTGCAGAATAAATATCAATAAATCTACAAGGTATTGGAATTATGCATTGTATGATAAACAAAAGATTTGTTTATGTTAGAATATGTCAGGGCATAATAAAATTACCCATAATGGTTTGAAACCCACTGTTTATGTAACAAAAATCATAATTTACAACATTGATACAACATGCTATATCGCTATTGTACTTGGTGCATATGACCTCAGATTAACAGCTTTTACGGTCATTTTTTCCCTAAAAATCAAAACTTCCATCACTGTCAGGGTGTTCAAAGTCAACATCGTCAGCATAATCACCATCGTCAGCATAATCACCTTCATCAGCACTTCCCACTTCATAATTCCATGAAAATATCGTGTGTTTCGCATCTTGTTGTGAGTTCCATGGAGGCCGCCATTTTTAATTCAATGTGTGTGGTAAACCGCATAGGTCATGTGTAATTAACGTAAACAAAAACTTGATACAATCTGAGCTCACGACTTGACTATTGCAATAGCCTCTTGATTGGTATCAGCAAGAAACTGGAAAAGAGGCTCCAAAATGTTCAAAGGACTGCCGCAAGATTAATTTTAAATAAACGCAAGTATGACTCTATCACACATGATGTCATGCATTTACATTGGCTTCCAATTGTTCAAAGAATCAACTTCAAGGTTATTACTCTTATGTTCAAAGCATACTATAAACAAGCCCCTAAGTATATCACAAATATGCTCCACGTTAGAACTCAACGGGGACAATCTAACTCATCTACCTCTTGTTCTCTACATTTTGTTGAGCCCAGAAGTCTACTTTTGCTGATAGAGCATTCTCTGTCTATGGCCCCAAAATCTGGAATAAGCTTCCTGCATATATCAGAGATGCCAGTTAGTTCAATCCACACCTTCAAGACACTTCTTAAAGCTCACCTGTTTCAGGAGACTTACTAACAATCTTTATTCTGTGCCTCGGCGCCTTAGAGCAAACTTTTGATTTTGGCGCTATATAAATGACTTATAAATTGCTTTTGCTATAATTTCCTTCTTCTTTATGGTGTAACATTCATTTAAAAAACATTATATACAGACCTGTCGATTTTCAATAAAATATTGTCACTTAGGCCGGTTTTACTGTGTAATTTCATTTTTACTGAACATTTTGAATACTACACGATCCCTGAATAAACACAGGTCTGCATTCCCTGGACTGATTATTTTCCTGTGAACGGTAAAATCCCTGAACGGTAAAATTCTATCCCTGAATTGATGTAAAATTCTATCCCTGAATTGATGTAAAATTCATGCTGATTGGTCATTGTTAACAGCTGTCGATTGGAGGTGAAACATTTTGAACCAATCAGATCTAGTGTTAGAAAATGCGTTGAAACCTATGACAAAACCAGCGTAAGATAAGATCAATGCCTTGCTAAATGGGAACTCAATGGGCAATGTACAGCAATTGTTTTGGTTTATTAAGTTCCGAAAAAGGGCACAAGAAATTAATATGTACAACAAGTGAGAAGCTATAGAGCCGCATCGGATTGCAGCAATTCTGAGTTTGCGATACCCACTGTCCTCATTCAATGCTGCGGCTTATAGCCCAATGGCGACAAAATAGTGGCAAAGCAGCACCACGACATGTGCCATTCCCATGCCTACATGTACCTGTATCAGCTACCAAATAGTGGCTTCTAGCACAGCTGTGCTGTCCAACTGCTGTTGCGCCTATGTCAGCAACCAAAGAATGGCCAACCAGAACCAGCACACCATTTTGTGTCATTTAAATTCCAGTTAAAGGTTCAAAATCAGCAACCATAAAGTGGCAAATCAGAAAACCATGCCGTTCCAATGCCGTTAAGGACCCATGAGCACTGAGCAAATCTGCACCATGATTGTGCCGTCCAAATGCAGTTGAGGACCCATATCAGCAACAAAATAGTAGCAAAACTACACCATTGTGGCATCCAAATGCACTTAAGGACTCATATCAGCAATCAAAAGTGGCAATTAGCACAACAACTGTGCTGTTCATAATAAAGCCATGAGTGTCAAAACTGACACATTGCGCCGTCCAAATACCATTAGAGGACCCATATCAGCAACTAAAATAAAGAGTGGCAAATCAGCACAACTGTGCTGCCCCAATAATGACCCCATATAACAGCAACGTAAGTGGCAAATGCTGATTAACCAAAGAGTGGCACAACCAAAAAGCGCGCGGAATTCCGTTACCGCTCGTCTGTGTAAATGGCCCTTCAGGGGGCGCTATACCCATTTTTGTGTAATTTTTCCTAATTTGTGGTCAAAAGTAGTATTTTAATGATAACTTCGTTAATTTTCTTTTCCATTTGCAATGAAATTTGGCACAAATGTTGTTTTCAGAACACTTAAGCGACATTTTGAGTAATTTTGAGTCATTTTGTTATAAAAACATAATTTTTAAAGATTTTGTCCCAAATGTTACTATTATTGACATAAATATACATACTGAGCAAAAGAATTCTGAAAACATTTTTGTTTAAATTATGACAATACATGACTCACTATTGTCCAGTTAAGAGTTTGGAAGTTGACAACAAACAATAAAACGGTTGGTATAGCAACTGTGAACTCACATTATCGTTAATGTTGCGTGAGGGGGTCCCAAAGAATAGCTGGGATTGGACAAAGCGTTCTGGAGATATTATAAAAATGTCATGGGGGACATTAGGCATAATGTTGGGAACAACTACGATAATGTGTGGCATTGATAACATTTTGGAATAACTTTACACATAAGTTTGCATTCTATTTTATTACAGTTCCAACTGCTTCCCCAAGTGAATTGGTGTCAACCTCTGTAATGCAACGCAGTCTGAGTTTCTCCTGGAGTGATCCACCATGCGGAGACCGAGGTGGTATCGTTATAGGATACACGTATAAGCTGACTCAAGTAGGTTCTGTAGACGACAATATAATACAACAGTCAGACACTTCAGAACAATCAGTAACCATAGATGGTTTGATACCGTTCACTAGGTATAGTTTCCAGGTTGCAGCCAGCACCAGTGAAGGAACTGGGCCATATAGTGATACTATTACTGTGACAACAGCAGACGCAGGTAACACTCATCTTATACAAAATCATAAAGTGATCAGAGTTTCAAAAATAATGTATTTTGTATTATTGTATTGCCAACGCATCAAAATCTACGTGTCCTATATGTTTCGTTGAACTTTTTGACAATCTGTATTTGCTCCAAACCATTTATTATTTTGTATGTTAGAAGGGGCAGGCAGGTCCGGAATGGCGAATAAGGCTGGTTCATGATTACAAGGGGGCACTACCCCAAACAGACATAAACATTATGATTAAAAAGATGAGGAAACAAATTAAACAGACACAGCATGGACAGAACCAACGGAACTGGTAAAGGTTTCAGTTATACATTCATACATTTTTGTGAAACATGTGTAAGAAATAATGTACAATTTCACACAACAAGGGTCAAGGGCATTACTCGATACCATAGCGGGAAATACTGCTAGAACTTTCCAAAAACATCTGGAGAATTGATTTCCCCTTTGTTGAAACAGTTGCTATTATTTTTCTTAATTGATTACACTGAAAACAAACATTTTCCGGATATCTGAAACATTATATTCAACAGTCGGCGCCACGGTGGCATATTCGGATTCAATAAATGTCACATGTAACTTTCATTGATGCATGCGTTAATGTCACATTTTAATGTTTGCTGAAATAAATACAACAATTTCGACTTGTCCTTATTGTTTAATTAACTATGAACTGTGAATAGTGTTGATATGATTAAGTTCATTTGGTTGGTATATATTAAAGCAATGTTATTCTCAGTTTTCAACTTTAAAGCCGCTATTAGCCTTAGTAGCCTTTTAGTAATATCAAACAAAACATTACCGCTGTTTTTACATAAAACGTACTTTATGTACAATTGGCGATGGCATACCATTTTTCTGTCTGATGTGTAATCTTTGTAGTGAAATTAATAACATAATTTCCCAACGGAATTGTACACTTCAGGAGACGAAAATCCCACATTCAAGTTAATACGAGAACAATATAAATGCATTTTCACTAGGGGGTTAATGTTCTTATCGACACAACGAAATAAGCTGAACCTTTCTCAGGTTGGTTTCTCTTTCAAAGTATTGATGCATTGACAGACATTTTACCAAAACATAAAGCATTTTAGGTTATTGTGAAAATTATTTCCTTTTGATTATTCCTTTTGAATATTAAATCTGGAAGAGTTTTATCTGATATGAATCTAGATATCTCCATTAAACAGCTAACTCCTGAAGGTTTCAGCTAAATTACATTGTGTTGGTTACGATAACTTGTTGATTCAGATTTTGGTATTTGTGTATTCTTTCCTATAAATGTATTGACGATAATATAACCTTTTCACGAGGGTCAGGCTATTATATTCCCCAATGAAGACGCGAACAGGATGTAATGATTTTACAATCAACCTATTCACTCTCATGCTTTATGTGTTTTATCTTCTAGCCCAAGGACCAGGTAATAAAGACGTTCCATTTATTGCTACAGTGAGCGTTCTTGCGGTAATTGTCTCCATACTTGTTCCAAGTTTGATTATCATCTACGTAATGTGGAGAAGAAGTCGCAATAATCTACCGAGTGACACACGCGGAACCACTGAAGGACAGGTAAGGCCCGGGAAACTACACAACAAAACTCAGGTTCGATTTTGCCGACTAATTTTACCGATGTTTGAAGTTAAAACTTAACAATTGTTAAGTGTTGTTGTTACCAATTCTATACTCTATATTTAACTACACATTATTTGGTAGGAGTAAGGTTTGCTGTAGTACCATGTATCAATATCTTAGCAGATGTAACATAATTATACTCAAACTCACAATAAATAGCACCAACTACAAATTCATTTGAATGCCACTTGGCCACAGCTTTCAAGCTTTTTTATTCAAAGAGGTTGACACCATCAACCACCGGAATACCAAACTATGGGCAAACCTGATTTGTCATTAAACAGCATTTGATGAAGACAAACAAACACACACCCTGAGATACCCAAGACCTCAGAGAAAAACCAGCTGGGACCACCTATACAGCGTACCCAAGACTCTGTATACCCAGACCTGGCACCACTAACCCCCCAAAAATGGGGATAGTTATTAAAACATACATTTAAATGTTGACAATAACAAACAGTATAATGCACATGTGTAACATATGCTAATACACAGCATATCATATGAATCAATACAATATGAATCAACCAAGTGTTCGCGTCCCACCTAGGAAGCTGCGGTCTGAACTAGCCTGATGGAGATCCCGGCACTATGAACACTTGATAACATGTAAATAACGGAGGACTAAAATCTCCATATTATTAAGTTTAATTTTCTAGGACTGCAGTAACTGTTAATTGCCAGAACTGCTGCACCAAAAGTGGGAAGTTAATGTGCTATTCCGCCCAAAACTGCCACACGCGAGAAGCGCGCCCAAAGGAACAGAACAAAAACACCCACAAAAGTGCACCGGTTACAGCACAGACAGAATACAATTACACAGATTAGCCTTGAAAATGGAAAGCCCTTTTTGGAGACAGATGGACCCAATCGAAACGATAAAGGCTAGCATCCGACCAGATAAACTGCGGGTGCTGCAGTACCCTAGCCCCAAGCTTTTTACACTGTGCTTTCACCCAACGATTGGCTGCTTTACGTGCGTTCTCGATAGATTTTTGAGAAGTGGCACCAAAATAGAACATTCTCAGGAGAATGTCTGACCAAACTACAATAGCTTGCGGAAACCTTTGCCGGCAAATGCCCAAAGCCGAAGTGATGATCTGTCTCAAAGTGAACAAGTCATGAGACACCAAATCATTCGTCCCTAAATGCAAAATGATCAAAGCGGGGATAGGGGTATGAAACCCTGATAGCAAACCATGAAGGTCCTTCAAGTGAGCACCTCCTCGGCCATTCCAACGCACCAGATTGGGTCAAGCGCCAGCGACCAGACCCCTTTATGTCTGCAACGGGCACCCCCAGTGCAAAAGCTGTGGACGCAGCTCCCATCTGGAAAGAATGGGACCGATAGCGATCGCCCGCCACCCCACAAACAACAAAGCAGCCCTAAGCACCACTGTGAACTGATACCGTGTGAGGGGATCACCGCGTTTATGGCGGAACAAGGGGCCGGACAATTGTTCCCGCGCTTGCAAATACCCTTGCAAAGCAGTAACTGGACAGATTGCCACAACCTGCAGCCTTGCGATATGAACCCACTGTGGAGGGCCAGCCTGATTAGTTTTAGAATGACGTATGGCCAGGACCACAGACATGCTAGATTGATTGCCACAGAAACACACACCGGAATACTGTAACATAGCATATGGTAAGTGGAATTGGCGGTAAACTCCCAAACGCGCAAAAAGCCGAAAAAAGCTGCCCTAAACATGGTGCTTTCAAATTGGGAAGCACATACCTTGGGCAACGCCTCTAAAAGTCGGCACAAAAGCGACAATGAAATCGGCAATCGCTCATCTTGCCTAGCCCCGTCCCGCCTGTAAACCTACCAGCAATTTTGCCACAATAAAAGTATTAGTTGGACCGGCCCATCCTCTAAGTTTACAAAAACACCCCACCCCTGCCACATATGTATTAATTGTGGATGGCGAATAGTAATGTAAAGACAGCGAGATGAATCCTGCAATATCTTGCAGAGAAACAGTTGACACAGCCGAAGCTTGATGTGCTTTAAAACGGCAAAAGGCGTGCCACCCCGACATATGTAAACCATGTGTGTATTCTTAGCGAACGCCAAACTTAACAACCGTCCCATTTCCGCTGCTAAAACACGTGGGGCAACTGAGGTAAAGGGGTCATGCCCGGCTGGGCCCTTGGAGCTAGGGCCCGAAAGCGCCCCATTTGAAAACGAGAAAGTGCATCAGCTATGTTATTATGAACACCTGGTATATGCACTGCCTTAAAAATTATATTGAATTTGAGGCATTGCATGACCATTGCCCGAACTAATTGCAAAATGCGCATACATGGCGACATTTGTTTATTTATGATCCCCACATCAGCGATATTACCATACCGGAACAACACCCTGCAGTTCATCCACAAGGGGGCCCAACAGAGGAGCGCCACTAAAGCAATGGACGGAGAACTAGCCAGCCACTCTGACGGCCAACGCCCTTGAACCCACCTCCCTTGGAAAGAAGCCATATAGCCGATGGATGCAGCAGCGTCAGTGAATAATCCAAGAGCAACAATTGAATCCCAATTTTCCCGCAGGAATGTAGTAAGACCGTTATAGTGCTGCAAGAATGACAGCCACATGACCAGCTCGAGCTTCGCACCTTGCGAAAGGCGCACCCTGTGATGCGGCTGCTTGAGGCCCACTGTCAGTGCAATAAGACGCCGTAAAAACGCACGCTCCGGCGTAACTGCTTTACACACAAAATTCAATGACCCCACTAAGGATTGAATTTGAACTAAACTGGCTTTTGGCCTGCCAAGCAAGAGTTGAATCTGCCTTGTGAGTGGTTGAACTTTGACCTGTGGGACCCGGACCTGCCCTCGAACAGTGTCGATTTCGAGCCCCAATTATGAGATAGTTTGTACCAACAAAGAGAAAATCATCCAGATAATGTGTGACAAAACCTGAATGTGCGATTGCTTTCACCTAGCTGGAACCCAGAAAAGTGCTAAACTTCCCAAAGAGCGAGCAGGAAATGGAACATCCCATCGGCAGGCACTTGTCAAAAATAAAATTGGCCCCCAAACTTGAAACCCAAAAGCTCGTAATCACGAGGGGAAACTGGCAAGAGCCGAAAAGCTGATTTAATGTCTGCCTCAGCAAGCCATGCATTACAGCCTGCCTGCAAAACCCCTACACCAAATGACGCATAATCCACTTTGCATTAACCTTACCAATGAAAGCATTGACCCCTTTCGATCCTTGTGGGAAAGACAGATGATAAATTAGACAAAAGGTCCCAGGTTTTTTTAAATTTATTTTATTTTATATATATTTTTTTTATAGGCACTAAACCGAAGTGGGCAATTTGAAATGGACCAGCAACGCGACCTGCACCCTTGCATGGCCTTTGGATTACCAACGCTTTTGGTAAATGCTGTACGAGAGCGCTGCCCAGCACTACCCATGGCCAAAACGTGAGACTACATGGCCAAAACTACATGGCCAAAACGTGAGAAACATCTTACACCCGCTACCACAAGAGCAACCTCAGAACCTGAAGACCTATGAGCTTTGGCAAGCACTGAAGGACTTTCAATAAACAAAATTGACATGCCAATGTAAGCACTACTCCAAATCTTCCTTTCAATGACTGCGAAATGTGTCCCCCCAGCAGTAACCTGAGTCGGCGCGTGGAATAGGAGCCGGCCTGAGTTAAAGAAGCCAAACCAGCACTAGACGCCTGCGTTGAAAGAAGCATGCTGGGAAAAACAATGCCACCACTACTAGTACTAACGCCGCTTGGCTGACTTTAGCAAGCGGCTTGGTTAAAGCCAGAAAGCGCAGGATTAAGGCTCCAAACACTGGACCCGTCAAATGACTGTGGGCACTACAGTTATAGTAGGGACCGCAACCCATTTTTGAAATGCTCTTTTATGCTAAACCTTTTGATATATTATAATAGAGAATATAGTTCTAATTGAAATTCTTTTTGAATCATTCAAACCGGACTTACGGTTATCAAGTTATTCCCTTTTTACTGTTTACGTTTTCAGGAAATTTTGTTCAATTTTCCTATGGAGCTTTTGATTCAAGAAGTTTCATTTTGGTATTGTTTACCATTGTAAACAAGTTGGTAAACAAAAGGAAACTGCGATATTGTAAATACTAGCTTCCACGGCCCTGAAACTTTATGAAGGTATACCTGAATGTTGTCCGAAACAGTTTATAACAAATTAAAATTTAGTTGTTAACGATGTAAACAATCGTTGCCATGGAAACAATAGTAAACAACAATAATACCTCCATTGGTCAAAATTAGATATTGAGTAGTATAACAAGGAATGCCTTGACAAAAAGAGCTAATATTAATAATGAGTAATATTAGGCTACTAGAAACAAAACCAGTCCAAGTGGGATTACCACAATCATTAAAGTCCACCAGTCCAGCGGCAATGGCTGCTTCCCGTATGCAAGGGTACACTAGACTGACCTGACTGGACGGCTGGTAATGGTGGGTGGTCATGTCAGCATCAGATCCAGATAACAAGGGTACAGACACTGTCACCGAGCTTGGGGTTGAAACCTCCACCGTCTTATGATGAGCCTGGCGTCTGGGAAGGGGGCCGTGTAGCTAGGCCGTGCGACTACGGTTAGCCTTCGGTATGGGGAGTTCTCGTGCCTCACCCGTCACCGGAGTCGCTCGCAACCGGGCTGGAGGGCGAACCCGACGCTTCGGTCGTGGCATCATTGAAACGACTGACGCAATACAATAGACAATGAACTAGCTGCAATTGCAATCAATGGCTTGTAGTCGGGAGACCGGACTCGAAGGTCGCCTCGTAAATTGTAAAGTTAACGTTAACGTTAGGCCCCTATTCCCCCGTGACAACAAATTCAGCCCAGTTAAAGGTTGTGCAACCGCAAACAAAACGAAGAGGTGTGAAGGCCGATGTACTGCAGTGATTAATCAATCCATAAAAAGACAACAGAAGATCTAACTGTTACATTGAAGATGAACTACTGTCACAAAAACTCTTCTATTATTCTAATGATGAAGAGAATCCAAAAATTCGTGTCGCCAGACGAGCCGTCTCACGAGTCGTGCGCACCAGTCGATCTGCCCACGAAGAAATGTATACAATAACGTTAGGCTATAGTTCTTGAAAATAACTATTTGTTACAACCAACCGAAACTGGTCCGTTGTAAAAGTTCCTGTCGCCAGACTAGTTGAATCGTACACAGATAGAACTGTATCCACCGAAGAAAAGTTAAATTTGTTGAAAAAACATAAACCGCAAACCCAAAAACTCCATGGACTTGCTAATAAACAAGGAGCTGTGACAAGAATGCCCCAAGCCGCACTGGTTGCTTGACACCAAGCGCCAACCTTTACAGCGCGCAACCTGATTGGCTAAAAACCTCCACCAAAGTTTGCCACCAGACAAACTATTGGTGGAGGCCTAAAAGCGGGAAACTTCCCGCCTACGCCCCTGATTGGCTGTGCCTTGATCCACCCTGGGCATATAAAAGGCTTGACGTGGAAAATAGCCCATAAGCCTGCCACTGGCTAACGAGTGCACAACAATATGCATGCCCATTGAGAAAACCCGATCCGTATTGTAAGTTGCGCATAACGCATTTGATCACTTTCGTGATAAAATGATTTATTAATTGTTCAGGAGAAGATGATCAGAGTATACCGATAAGAGATTGATATTATGGTGCTACCCCAAATATTACTCCTACTGTACTTCTACCATGCAAAGCTTCAAATCCTACTAACACATGTTTGTTTTTCTGACTTTTTATTTATTTTTTTAAAAAGGTTCTAGCTGAAAATCCATTGCCACTTGTTCCTGTTGAAGAATCAGCAATTACGGGCTACACATCCAATGATAATGACATCTACGAGGACATTGATCTTCCACACTGGGCACTAAAATGGAAAATTAACTGGGAGAATTTGATTATTGAGGATAAGATTCTGGGCAAGGGCAACTTTGGTGAAGTACGACTAGGTGCCGTAAAAGTACGAGGCGAAGTCACTAAAGCTGCCATCAAAATGCTCAAAGGTAAAATAAACAAACTTGTATAGATAATGCATGTTCTTGGTAAACATTAATCAACTAACCTGGGAAAGTTTAACCATTATTACGTTGTTTAGTGAACGAAAAAATAACCTTAAAAATGCATTCAGTTGTTTCATTCTTATGTGGCATTTTTAAAAGAGTTACTCTTTCCAGTAAACTTATCGGAAATAACTTAACGTTTCTAAATAATTACCTTTAATTAGGTGTTCGGCTTTTCAGCCGAACAACTATTGTTATTGTTCCGTTTTTTGTTTTGTTTTTACTTCTCCTTCTTCTTCTTCTCCTTAACTCTTCTCTACATCGAAAGTGCAAGTTAACAATTTCACACAACCTTGAAACTTCACACATATAAAGACCTTATCATGTAGATGAATCTAGAAGTTGTTACGTAACGTCATCAGGTATCAAATTACAAGCCATTTAAGTTTTAAAAATGACCATTTGCTATCGACTGTATATCAAAATATACTAAAGCTATGATGTTCATCATCTGGGATCTGATAGATCAAGGCTTAGGCAACATTTGAAAAGTTAACGTCAAAATCGTCTGACATTTGCTTCCGGTCGTACCGGAAGGTCAAAGTTTTGATTTGTTTTTTTTCTTCAAAATTCCTTTTCTGGGCCAAAATCCCATTGACTTAACACACACCAGACACTCGTGGTTCTGGCGCCCATTGTTTACAAACCGCAGAGACTGAGATCGTTATCTACTGGAAAACAGCTGGCGGTCTTCACGGGGACGTTTGCGGTGTCACAGGCTAAAGCTCTTGCAGGATAAAATATATTTTATAGATGTGTGGTTGGGCGTTTAAGCCAATAACGGATGCGCTACAATATTTCTAAAACCATAGATCGTATTAACTTAATACTGCAGTGTCATTTTTGTACGAATGGAAAGGGCTGTTGAAAAAGCCAATACCGAAAAGCTATTTCTTTGAAATGAGTAAGGCAACTTATTTTTGAAAACAATCTTAAGTCACATTTTAACAATGATCCCAATTGATGAGGACATCAATTACCGTCACTTCCGAACACCTTGAGTTTGTTCACAAACTCTGAATTTCTAGTTATTATTATTTTTATTTTATTAAATTTTAATTCGACAATTTTGATTTTGTTTTCCCTAAAATTCTATACCTCATCTTAAACAAAAACATTATAATTTAACTGTTATTACTGATCCTTGTGTCCAATGGGAATAACTTAAGCTGGTGAGTCCAAATCTGCTGCTGCTGATTTTACGCAAGAATTTCAGACCATGACTAGGATCGGAACACACCCAAATGTTGTAGCTCTCTTGGGTGCTTGTTTTAACGAAGGTAAGGATGATTTGTATTGTCCCTAAAAACTTTCTTTTTCTTTTCTTTTTAACCAATATCACATTATTCTTGAAATTAGAAACCTGTATATCCGTGTAACTGTGTGCATGCACTTGGGACCGTTAAAAAATCACGTCATGTACATGTACGTAACTCTATGACCTGGGGCCTGCTAAGCAGGCACGTCATGTAACTCTATGACCTGGGGCCTGCTAAGCAGGCACGTCATGTAACTCTATGACCTGGGGCCTGCTAAGCAGGCACGTCATGTAACTCTATGACCTGGGGTCTGCTAAGCAGGCACGTCATGTAACTCTATGTAACTCTATGGGGCCAATTACACAGAGCTGCTAAACAGGCAAATTTGCTAAGCAAAAGTTTGCTCAGCAAAAACAGGTTACCAGCAAAAATATTATGTGAAGTATACGGATTGTGACTGGTTCCCTGCTATTGTTTAGTAAATAAATTTGTTACGCAATAATATCTGCTTAGCAGCTCTATGTAATTGGGCCATGCTCATCAGGAGCATTTGGCTGGTACTAAGTTCAATTATAATAAATAGGCATAGTCATCAAAGAAGATTATTCACTTTTAACTTTTGGAAATTGATAAAGTCAAGATAACATGTAGGCTACTGTGTAAATTCATTCAGGCTGATTAGATCTTAAATTCTGCATTGTTTCTGCTTTTGTGTTATTTGATCTTACCTTCTTATTTGATTAACGATGTTTCAGTTGGTTTACACCACAACAACTGGAGCGTTAAAACTATACCAGCGGTGTATATATTAGGCAACCGCTAAATATAAACACCTTGGAAGAATAAAGTTGATACCACTAGGGTAGTGTTTCTTAAATACCCCGTGTTTTTGTAGGGGAGCTCATCATGGTCTTGTTTCTGTGGGTTTGATTGGCGCTCAAGTCACCTGATAAAGGGAGTGTATACCATTTAGACCATGGGTTGAACTTAAAAATGAGACCTATTTTTAATTTTTTTTATTTCGTGACCCCATCACAGGACCACATAAAATTTGGAACATAGGTGGTTTCAGTGTTGCTGAATCTAATTATGTTGATTGTCGTAAAATTGCACATTTTAAAGATATTAATTCTTATTACTTTTTAATATTGATTAACCCTATGGGGAGCGGCGCACAATATGCCCCTAAGTGTATTCTTTTGCATTTTTTTTTTCAATTAAAAAAAAAACATTTTTAAGAAATGTGATTGGTATTTGTCACATTATCATATCAGATGCATTATGGGAGTTCAAAATGGCCACCACAGCCGACAGCCATCTTGGATTTTGTCTTTTTATTTTGTAATGTTTGGGTAAAAAACGTATTGAGTTTTTTCAATGGATGCTTCTTACTTTTCATGCCAAGGAAGGATATAGAAATGTCACTTCATCCTCAGAAATGCATTTCAGGCCCCAAAAAGCTGACACCCATGTTGATTTTTAAATGACAAAAACGTATATTATCGTTTTTTGCCTCAAATTGGGGAAATAATGGATTACAGCACCCCAACAATGACCCCAGAGGAAATTCGATGATATTTTTATTTGCCAAGCTTTATGAAATTTTGCAAAAGAATACAGAAAATATTACAGAAATACGTTTTTTGGGCAAAAACACTTAAACACACCTAGTGGTAACTTTTGGAAATTATTTTGACGTCGCCATGTAGGTTTTGCTGGAAGGAACATTCTTGCCAAGTTTTATGAAAATCGGCCGATGACTTTGGAACATATAGAACATATAGGGTGCTTTATGAGCCCCCACCCCCAATAAAAAATGCCTGGTCCTGATATATCATCTAGGTAAATTAATAAAATGCAAAGTCTCTATTCTCTATAAGTTATTGTAAGATGTATTTATAGCAAATCCATCTGAATGATATTCTAAAACATAAAAAAAGGTTGATTTTACATTTTGAATGGTCGGCGTTGTAATATTCCCAGTTTCGTCATTATAAACATGCATGCAGCAAAATCTAGGCTGAATTTCAAGCGATGCCGCCATGTTTGCTTGTATTTACCACACATTATTTTCGAAATAATTATATGAACGAGGCTGAACAACACGGAATTTCATTGGTGGATTCTGGGTCTCAACAATGACGTAATGCGTATTTCAGAGCTTTCTGATCACGAAATTGTCGTCAAATTCAAATAGATTTAGAGATAATGTGCAACTTATATAACAAACAACATCGTGTTTTGACATTTTTATATTTATTTCCTGAATTATACATCCAAATTTCGTGGTCCAAAAGTGGGTTTACCATTTTGAAACAATTTCACTGTTCATCCCATGGTCTAATTGGTAATTACCCGATTACAACATTATTACTTGTTGTTAAATTGGTGGTGTTATTAAACATCCTGAGAAATTATTTCGTCTGAAATGTTGTAATCATTAAAAAACAAATTGAAATGTTTTACAAATTTGAAATTGGTCATGGCCGTCATCTATTTTCCACTTTATTTTCCATTTTCTGGTTAATGACAGAATGCAATTAGTTGAGTCTTTAACAAGTAGGTTTCTGTACATCTCTGTTGATTCCAATATGGTAGGACTATTGATGCATTTACAGATATTTTACCAATGGTGTACAATTCCATTCATTAATTTTCGCAAAGATGCAAAGTGCTGTACTATGTGATCAGTGGACCATGTTGTTGAGGGCCAAAATCAAACAAACGACATTATTCTTTTACAATAATTATTCCAAGGAACTCTCTATGCAGATATGAAATTCCATAGGTTTCTGTTCATCTATCTTGATTCCCATAAGGTAGGTCTATCATGGATTTACAGATATTTTACCAATGGTGTACAATTCCATTAATTAATTTCCGCAAAGACGCAAAGTGCTGTGTGCTCAGTGAACCATGTTGGTCAGGACAAAATCAAACAAACATTTTTGTTTACAATAATTATTATTCCAAGGAACTCTCTATGTTGCGCTGGAATTCCTTCCTGAAGACAACCTACGTAACTATCTGCGGAATAATCGCCCAATAAAGCTACAAGGGGGGCAAGCGAAGTACATTGCGTCTCCCATTACTTTCGCAAACTTGCTGAAATTTGCTGTGGATGTTGCTAAAGGAATGGAACACTTATCAGACGTTGGGGTCACTATCATTTGAATTAAATGTTTTTTTCTTCTTTTGACTGTCTACATGGATTTCTTTAACGACAGGATTTATTACTAAAATAATGTGAAATACGTCAGAACGCGTGTGATGTGCCATACATTCATAAAGCATTTATTTTGTTCAACTATCCGCAAATTACATTTTGTCTTCCTGCAGATAATTCACCGTGACTTGGCTGCGAGGAACATACTTCTTGGGAAAGACTTGATCGCCAAAGTTTCTGATTTCGGGCTATCCAGGGGAGAAAATATCTATGTGCAGGAATCTTCGGTAAATCGAGAGTCTAAGATTAATCATTTGAAGCAATGGACAATCATTTATTTACTTTGAAATATTGATTGTTATTGTGTTGGTATTATAATTTTTAGACTATAATAGAACTCTTCAATTATAAGTTATAAATTTTTAGTAACGTAGTCGTATTTTGCTTCAGAACCATATTCATTGGTGCATGATCTTGGTGCATGACTTATACGCAATAGAATTTACCAATGAATGTACCTACAATCACGTACAGTACCGCATTGATACGTTCATTTCAACCATTTATAGTTTTCAAGAAATGTATCATTAAACTAACCCGTGATAGTTTCATCACAATAGGAGATCACATTTCAAGAAAACGACGAAAACAGATTTAAAAAAAAAGTTTAGCTTAATGTTTTCGACAAGTTGCCAGACGACAACTTTTTGAAATTTGAAAAAACAATTCCTTGTTATAATCTAAGATAAAACGGAGTTATTTCTCTGGATGATTGATCCTTGTACTGGCTTTTCAGCAAGTAAGCCTTTAGATAATAATATGATAATCTAGTTATTACTAATAATTTCCTGTAACTATTATATTCACACTTGTTTGAATCAATCTAGACCCGGGTACCTGCTCGCTGGCTTGCCATTGCATCCTTAACACATCAGATGTATGCGTCTAAGAGCGATGTGTAAGTAAAATCCAGCTTTACTAAGCCAGTACTAGTCAGATGTCTGTAAATGCTTCCATACTTCATCCATATAAGAATAAGAAAATATGTACAGAAATATTATACAACCCCAAAGCGCTGGAACATGATCAAAACAGTTAGATTAGTAGGTCTAGCACTATCAATTTCAAGAGAGCTAGATTTAATACGCATTTCATGTCACAATTATATTGTTATCCTATTGCTGTTACTTGTATTACTATTTATGTTTAACACGCAGATGGTCATTTGGAATCTTACTTTGGGAGATAGTGACATTTGGTATGTATATCTTTTACAAAAAACTGCTTTTCCTATTATTGTTGCGAAAATCTGTCAACTCTGTTCATATGTATTACATTGTTTACACTCAGTAACCTTTGAGACCGTCTTGAATCAATTAGGAATCACTTCACAATCTGATGCATATTTGGAAAGTTCATTCATTAAGAGTTTTATTGATTAACTTAAATTACTTAGGTGGAACGCCATACCCGGATATCAAGATCGAGGAACTAGCCGATCAACTATCGCAAGGATACCGTATGCCCCAGCCAGAAAACTGCCCAGTTGAAGTGTAAGTCGAATAACTATTGACCAAGGTTAACAAACAACACAACCAACACAACCAACACAACCAACACAACCAACACAACCAACACGACAACAACAACACCAACACGACAACGAAAACACCAACACGACGACGACATTACTGACACGACGACAACAACACCAACACAACCAACACCAAGACGACAATGACAACACCAACACAACAACGACAACACCAACACGACAATGACAACACCAACACGAGGACGACAACACCAACACGACGACGACAACACCAACACGACGACGACAACACCAACACGACGACGACAACACCAACACGACGACGACGATACCAACACGATGACGGCAACACCAACACGACGATGACAACACCAACAACTCCAACACAACCAACACCCCAACGACGACACCAACACGACAACGACAACACCAACACTATAACAACAATGACGACAATGATGACACCAACACGACAACAACAACGACATCACCAACACGACGACACCAACACGACGACGACAACGACACAAACAACAACACAAACAACATCACCAACGACAACACCAACACAACAACAACAAAACAGTTTTAATCTGTTTCTTAATTTATGCCAAATATCTAGCTATGATTTGATGATGCAGTGTTGGCAGAGAGCACCAAACAAACGTCCAACCTTCAGAGAACTCACCGAAGCTTTGGAACAAATAAACAACATTCCAGAAGACCATGTAAGTTTGTATAATCATTTTAATTTGTATTCCATATAGGCCCGATTCCACGATTGTCTTGACATGATAAAAACGAATTCTTACTTTGTGTTTCTAGACTTACATGTCACCAATCTTCTATGAAAACTTCAGTGTCATCAGGCCAGAGTTTGACGATAACTAGATTCCTTCATGGCAACCTGTGGCCTATGACGTTAGCAGTACTGATCAACAATAGCATGCAAAAATGTAAAAGGCTACAGAATTCTCCACTAATGTCCTAGCATGCGTTACCTGCATGGCGCTTACTTTATGGTCCTGATCCCAATTACATAATGAACCATTTTTGGTGTTACATTGAAGTCTATACATTATAAGCTACTTTTTATATTACCTGCGAGGTGAGAGTTACATTATGAGCCCCTTTTCTTCTTACATTATGAGCAGGATTAACACCATATGCTGGAATACTTTATGGTGCAAGCTTCTGCTTCAGCGTTTTGTCTTATGTTGTTTCATTTACCGTTGTTTGGTAATATTCTTTAATGTTTGATATATTACCTACTATTTACTTAAACAAAAGTTAAACATAATTTCCAGAATTTAATAAAGCTTCTGATCCATCATAAAATAATTAAGCTATAATAAATGCGTAACTGTATGCATTTTCACTATTTTTTCTAGTAATCATTGTTGTCTAATAAATGTTCCTTTTAAAATGAAGTATCTATTATTGTTTAGTAATTTACACTGATTTTAGTGTTAATGATTTATATGCATCGCATTATATAATTGTTAAATTAAAGCATTTTATTATAATTTCACTACACAGTATACACGAGTCACTATAGTATGCCATGTGGACTGTTAATTAAAAAAATAAAGTAGTGTTTATTTTGTATAATATCCAGTCTTACGAGAAATAAATTTGTAGGCTAACTAATTAGGCAAAAAAGTCTCCGGTTTCTGGTCTCCGCGCGCGTCGCTTCAGACCCCGCACGTCGGCATTGTTAGTTTTCTTTTCTTTTCTTTTCTTTTTTTTTGCTATGAAACTATGCCCAATTAATTACTTAAAAAAGAGAAAGAAGAAGGAAAAAACATGTTACCACACTGATTTTTAAGCCGACCTGTGACCAGGATCCGGACATTTTCTTCTTGTCCTTAGGTATTTATGATAATATCATGTTCTTTGAGCAAATAATTACATTTTAAAATTGTATTGGAAACATTTTAGTGCTTAACGAATGTTTTGTGATTAGAAGTTGATGGATGAATTAGATATATGTTAATCTGAATATTAATTATTGTTAATGTATATAGTTACAATTATAATTTTGGACGTTTTCCTAACTGATTTTGTTCGCTGACATCACTTCAACGTTACTTCAACGTTGAGGTTGAATATGATACATCTTAATATCTTTTCATTATTTTCTCGAGAATGACACAACATACATATAACCTAAACCTTTCACAGGTTGGTTGTTTTATGTATAATCCTGATTCAAAGAAAGGAAACTTTTAGAATCAGATTTGCCAACAATAACAATGGTGCATGGTTTAAATTCAAAGGTGCCCGCAGAAATTGTCAAGATGGTATATTTATATGCACTGTCTAGTACGGGGTGGTCAATGGCCAACCCACAGAGCTGGACGTTAACAGCATTTAACAGGATTTTTAAAAGAGATTTCAGGTGTCATCATATATTCAGGTAAAGCAAACTTTAATAAATAAATCAAATTGATAACTACACGCGATTGCG
Source organism: Zoroaster sp. YZ-2022 (assembly GCA_029582265.1). NCBI lineage: Eukaryota > Metazoa > Echinodermata > Asteroidea > Forcipulatida > Zoroasteridae > Zoroaster > Zoroaster sp. YZ-2022. Next base: position 31,856,594 of record CM055825.1, on the reverse strand, counting down.
TACATTGTTGATGTCTGCGGGCGCCCCTGATGACTGCAGTTATGTTATATTATTAGGTGTATTTGAATCAGCGCCAACTTGTAATTTTGAGCCTATAATCATAAGAAGATAATATTGTAACAAATTGTTAATAATAATCAAGAAATTTATTCGACGGTTGAGGCCTTTATGTTATATCATATTATAATTACCAGTGGTAATGATTTATATGCATCGCTATATATAATTGTTAAATTAAAGCATTTTATTATAATCTCACTACACAGTATATACGAGCCACTATAGTACGTCATGCAGACTGTTAATTAAAAACAAATAAAGTAGTTTTGTATAACATCCAGTCTTACGAGAATTAATTTATAGGCTAACTAGATTAGGCAAAAAAAGTCTCTGGTTTCTGGTCTCCGCGCGCGTCGCCTCAGACCCCGCACGTCAGCATTTTTAGTTTTCTTTTTTTGTCTTGCTATTAAACGATGCCCAGTTATAATTGCAAAATTGCTGGATCGATTGTCTGCCGCGCTGTGCTTTAAACCACTTTTTCACATAAGGGTACGAATTGTTTGCCCAATTTGTGCGGCCTCCCTTAGCCACCATACTTTGTGTATGGGAAATTTGGTCTGGTTCCAATAACCGCGTATACATGTATCACGTATTTCACTGGTGGCAAAAAATAAATAAATAAATAGGCCTAACTTAAAAAAGAAGGAAAAAACCCGCGTCACCGCACCGATTTTGAAGCCAACCTGTGACCAGGAACCGGAGATTTCTTTTTGGCCTCAGGCGTTGATAATATTAAGTTCATTGAGCAAATGATTAGATTTTAAAATTGTATTGGAAACATTTTAGTGCTTAACGAAAGTTTCGTGACTAGAAATTAATGGATGAATTAGATTATGTTAATCTGAATGTTAATGCATGGTTACAATTATAATTTTGGAAGCATTTTTTCTGTAAAATTAATGCTGACTGTTGAAGCCCCTAATCAGTATACACTATTGGTATATTCTCGAAAAATAAAAACAGTCACAGTTTCACGTGTAACATATTACCGGTGCAAAGTAAATGGATGATAGTATCAATAACATTCCTTGAAATATTTATGTCTGAGAAAAATTAATAGAACACTTCCCCAACTGATTTTGTTCGGTGACATCACTTTGACGTTACTTCAACGTTAGGTTGATGATGGCACATCTGATGATGATTTCATATCAGTAATTCACAGAATGATTTCCAAGAAAGCTAAATTATTAAAGGGGTTAGAAAGTTCTGGAACATTTTAACCTTTAAATGCGGGGCCCGTCTAGAGTACCAAGTGCTTATTACGACAATTCCAGGCGAAATGTATTATACAGGCCTGTGATTTCTCAGGGTTCCTGATTTCAGGATTTTATTTATTATTTTATTTTTTATTTTTTATTTTTTTTACAGATCTCCGTTTGCCTCAAAATTTTCTTGAAAGAAGAGAAGTAGCCTGTTTTGTGTTCAAACCTCTAGCTTCTTTGTGTGCTATAAATCCCCCAAACATTCAGGAGCAGAGGGCTTTGTCCTCTAGACCAAAGGGAGAGGGACCCAAGCCCGCTACCCATTTTTCATAATTTGTTTACATTTGTCAAATCACACCTCTGATTATAGGTGGTTTACCGACGAAAAGTTGAGATTATAGGTCTGCGAGCTGTAATTGTTAATAAAGTGAATTAAACCGTGGTTTCGCGATATCATGAAGGGGTTACAACTATAGCTGTATATATGCTAATGACAGTAGTGGATCAACAATACATAGTCTTAAATTTGATTTAAACTCCATTGTAATCTTGTAAGCTTAAAAACATTGTCTTAATTAAACCATCTAAATTGCTATGTTTTGGTTTTGAAATTATCCGAGTCGAGTGTTGATAACCGTCTTGTTTGATTTCTTTGTTGCATCCTAGAAATTCTAGAGTTCGGGTATCATGCAGATTTGGGCTTTTACTTTTGCGTTGTTGTGCCCCTCCACATTTCCTTTAATCTTCAGCTGATATTCATAGAACTTTGAAGGGATATAGGCCTATTGAGTTCAACAAGATCTATCTTACAAATTTGCATAGTTGACCGCGAAGATAGTGATCGAGTGCTATACCCATTGCTTGGCCATTTTCCGGTAAGAAATTAACCGTAATTTCCCCATTGTCACTGGCAAGTTGCTTTGATTACCGCAAGAGGGTCCTATGACAAAACAATTGTTGGTAATTTTGTACCAATATAGGGTAGAATGTCGTATCTGGCCGCCACTATTTTTCATTAAATATAACCAATAATGTAATCTTACCTGGTAGGTGGAGAGAAGAATGTCGTATCCGGCCGCCACTTTTTAAGGGCTTTTTTTGTTTTGTTTTTTCCAACCACTAACCAGTTAAAAAATCATTCTATCGATTTTTGGTGGTACAGAAAGCGAAAACTATCTTTAAAAGCCACTTTTATGATGGTTTTCGGACTTGATTTCCCTTCTAAAAAAAATCCTCCCCTTCAGAAAATAGAAGGATCTATTATAGTTGCCACTACGCATGTACAATGACTGTGTTGGTCACTAATTGTGGAGTTGACAAGATCAGACTGACATGACTGAGGAAGTCATCGTATACCAAAAATGCCTGATTTTTCATGAAATAAATATCCTGGAATAATTTGAAGTATATGTCCACCATCATGCATATGTTCTCCACCTGGGTAGAATGTCGTATCTGGCCGCCACTATTTTTCATAACCAATAATGTAATCTTACCTAACTGGTAAGGTGGAGAACATATGGATGATGATGGACATATACTTCAAATTATTCCAGGATATTTATTTCATGAAAAATCAGGCATTTTGGTATACGATGACTCTCAGTCATGTCAATCTGATCTTGTAAACTCCACAATTAGTGACCAACACAGTCATTGTACATGCGTAGTGGCAACTATAATAGGATCCTTCTATTTTCTGAAGGGGAGGATTTTTTTAGAAGGGAAATCAATTCCGAAAACCATCATAAAAGTGGCTTTTAAAGATAGTTTTCGCTTTCTGTACCACCAAAAATCGATAGAATGATTTTTTAACTGGTTAGTGGTTGCAAAATAAATAAAAAAAAGCCCTTAAAAAGTGGCGGCCGGATACGACATTCTTTCCCCAATATAATGTGTTAGTGAGTGGTGCCGTTCCCAATTTTAAAAAAGTTGTTGTCTTTTAACAACAAGTTTTTTAAAGAGATATTGTTTTCCCTTTGCCCACGTTCGTCCTGAAAAAAGTACGCGTGCCACAGTACACAGGAAGTTTATATTAACCTCGTGCCCATGGTCCAGATGGGGTACACGCACTAACGTTACACACTCTGGGAAAGCACTTGTGTCAACATTGACACATGTACAAGATGGCGGAAAGTGGGACAGCCGTTGGAGCGGTGGAGCACAGTAGACTTTCTCGTGTGCTTGCTGCATTGTTCTATGGCTGTACGTCGTTCTCCATCGTAATGATCAATAAAAGCATTCTGACGAATTACAAGTGAGTATCTTTGGAATAAAACTTTTCAACATGATTCTCAATGCAGACAGTGATGTCAAAACAAACCCAGCATTCCAACTAATCATATTGACTTACGAGTTACGTTAAGTCAAGTCGCCTCCCGACAAAGTTGTCTCTCGGCAAACTCGGCCCCGTACTTTTTTGACGCATTTCACGCTATTGAGATTGGTTTAATAGGCGAGAGTAATTAAAACAGTCATTATAGACAGGATGTAAGGGGACATAACTATTTTAAGAATCAAATTATTTTAAGTCTTGGGCCTACTCTGTCGTAAACTATTTGGCACTATCGAGACTGGTTTAATAATTATTAAAATAAACATTACAAGAAATAATTCATTTACAGTTACAAATTAAATAGAATAAATAGAAAACTAGCTAAACAAAATACTGAGTAACTAAAATAAATAAATGAGTAACTAAAGTAAAATAAGTAATTACATGCAGAATACAGATAATTAAAATATTAAATAGTATACACTACATATTAAAATAAACTGTAACTGTTTTGTTTATAGCTGACTTTCAGTTTATTCCATTGTTGTAGTAACCGTTGAATTATTTCATGTAATATTTATTTTTGTTAAATAAAATGCCCATTGAAATTATTTGTGGGCCCTATGTTTGATTTACTCTCTTATACTCAATCAGTCTCAATAGTGCCTAAAAAATCATTAAAAATAAAATGGTTATGTCACCGTACATCCTGCCTTTATTAATAAACGTTTTTATTTACTCTCAGTTATAGCCAGTCTCAATAGCATGAGATGCGTAAAAAATGTACAGGGGATGAGTTTGTCGCGGGAGGGATGGGGCGAGTTTGCAGGGGGGCGAGTTTGCCGAGGGGCGAGTTTGGCGGGGGCGAGTTTGTAGGGGGTGAGATTGTAAGGGGCAAGTTTGCCAGGGGATGAGTTGAATGGCATGCTAACGTTACACAGTAATAACAGTCCCCACACAACTGTAACATTAATATTAACCCCATTCTGTGACCAGTAGGCAACACACGCTGGACTCCGTATCCTTGGCCCTAACCCCACATGTACAATTTTATTTATTTTTTTATTTTTGTTGCTGTTGAAAGAATATCAAACCCAACCTTCACTTGTGCACAATGTCTAACCCCTAAGCATGTGTTTATAGCAGACGACAAAATGGCCAATATCTCACTGGAGTGCAAATATTCATTGCTCAAAATCTCCCAAAATATCATTTCCAATCCTCACTTGACGACACTTTCCTGTCATTAAGTGTGTCTTCTAATATCTTTTAAAGGAAAATCTGTGATATTTTATCATATTTGGACAGAAAAGTGATGGTTGTGTTCGACATTTCTACCCTTTTTTTCCCAACTTTTGATCTGCTAATTATAAACGTTAGGCCTACAACCTATTTTATTTCTGGGATTTATGAAATTTTCGAAACAAATTTCACTAAAATTAACGATCTCACAATAGCGAACTTCTAATTCCATGCAGTGGTGTGGTTCATCGCACCTCATCATACACCGCTACATCGTCTCCCCGTCCACACGTGTGGCGATGATGTCACATTTAACTACCATGATGACCCTGTTTGAACTAATGTACCTGAAAAACAATGCGACATTTTGGCAAGGCATTATTTCAAATTGGAAATTAATTCATTGTATCCGTCAGTACGTTTTTTTCATTATAATTTGCTAGTGTATCAGTTTGATAATTTTAGGTACATGGTCTTCAAACGACTGAATTTTATTGCACTTAGAAATTATGAGACCCAAAAGATTTTGGGTTTGGAGACGGTAGCAGGGTTTGAGGAGGTACGACGAGACTACAATGTATCCGTCCCTGACTTAATTATAATTTCTTGCCTTTTCCATACATTGTGTCTCATTGTTTTGTTTCTCATCTTCCTCAGGTTTCCTTCGTTCCAGTTTCTTGGAATTGGACAGGTATAAATTATTGACATACGTGTGTACATACATAGCACCCCAAATCCTGCAAAATCCTCCAAGGGGCACTTTTTTGGAAAAATTCAGCACTGTTGGAAACTGGTACTTTCACCTCTTCAAATGGGGCAAAATTACTACCTAGCAAGAAGTACAGGCCATAAGTGCTGAATATGAAAGATCAACAAAAATGCATGGTGCACTTTGAAGATAAGGGCATGTTTCCAAAAGTGCACTATGATGGATTTTGGAGGATTCAGGAAGGTTCCTAGCCAGAATACCTAGGGGATTAGGGTTTTAATTGACATCGTTTTTTATTTTATATTCATTATTATTGGAATAAGATTGGAAATATGATTGGTACACGTGTACATTTTTACTAAAACAGCCCTTTATGTGAAAACTTCATCATAACACTAGCCATTTTCACATTACATAAATTTGTTCCTGCTATCCAAATAATAATGATCCTGATATTTTGTTGCAGATATGGCCTTTACCAGTGATCTATATTGGCAATTTATGTTTTGGCCTCGGAAGCACAAAGAAATTAAAGTAAGTTGTGGACATGTTTGATCCCAATGTTAAATACTGCTTGTGCGTGTGAGCATGTAATTATCATAGAGTAGGTGAGTCAAAAACCGAGCACAAAATTCTCTTGAACATCAAAGATTTATGTGGTGAGTTCACATGCAATGCTGTGGATGTACATGTATGTCTGAAGTGTTTAACATCAGGGTCAAATATCGCTTAGAAATCTGTACATTATAAGCTCCCGAAAAGCATGACATGAGGTTGCACGGTAGTTTGTGGCGATCACAACAGTATGCTGCAGATCATGTGTACAAAATTCACTGTTCTTTTTATCAGGAGGTGGGAAAACAGCTACAAAATATCAATTTTCCCCATTAGAAAATACATTTGCGAGAAATATGACTCAAAGGCAATTGTTCCAACAACAAATCTATCAATCAACCTTAAGAATATTTCTATTTCAGCAAACCTTTTTTGAAGGTAATACTCTTGCCTTGCCCATAGGATAAAATGTGTGTATGTACATGACAGGGTAAGCAGCACCACAAGTGGTATGGTCGATACGTGAGAAAACATTAATGGTTGTCAGTGGAACTGGAAGGTAGTCTGTTCTTTCCTGTGCCTTCTCTGCCACTTCCGTCCCCCCCAAAGAAAACCATAAATAACAAGGACACAAGGTTTAAAAAATGTAGGCCTACTTTTAGCTCAGCCATTTTGTTATTTTTGAATTCTATACCTTATCTTAAAATTGTGCAAGTTAAACTTATGTTTAACTAAATAATTATTTAACCTGTTATTTACTGTTTCTTGCGTCCAATGGGTATAACTTAAGCTGGTGTTTTAAAGTCTGCCGCTGATGATTTTATGCAAGAATTTCCGACCATGACTAGGATCGGACCACACCCAAATGTTGTAGCTCTGTTGGGTGCTGGTTTAAACTAAGGTAAGAGTGATTTGTATTGTCCCGTAAGTCCTTGTTTAATAACAATATCAAATTATTCTGGAATTTAAAACCAATATGTCATTGGCAATGTTGTAGTCGAGGCCACAAAGTCACAGACCGAGACCTGGTGGTCTGAGGGGGAGACCAGTCAAGACTCGTACAACACTGATCATTGGAACTATGGGCATGAACTGTTGAAATACCATGTCATGTAACTCTGTGATAATTATTTGGCTGGTACTATTTTAAATTACAATACATAGACCTAGTCATTGAAGATTATTCACTTTTAAATATTCAGGCTTCTTACATCTTCCATTCTGCATTGTTTCTACTTTTGTGTTATTTGATTAACAATGTTTCAGTTGGTTTACACCACAGAAACTGGGTTGTTAAAAACTAAACCATTGATCTTCATATTTGCAACACCACCAGGTTTTGCATGGTACTTGTGTCCTATATTCTGAGTGATCATAACGGTCTTGTTTTTGTGAGTTTGAATTGCACTCGAGTCACCTGATATAGGGAGTGTATACCACTGGTAATTACCCGATTACAACATTATTACTTGTTAAGTTGGTGGTGTTACTACACATCCTGAGAAATTATTTCATCTAAAATGTTGTAATGTTTTTAGAAAACTTGAAATATTTTACAAATTTGAAATTGGTCATGGCCATGATCTATTTTCCACTTTAGGATAAATGAAGCTAATCTAAATGCATCTTCACCATTTTATGGTTAATGACAGAATGCAATTAGCAGAGACTTTCACAAGTAGATTTCTGTACATTTCTCTTGATTTCCATAAGTACATTGATTTACAGATATTTTACCAACGGCGTACAATTCCATTAATTAATTTTCGCAAAGATGCAAACTGCTACGTGATCAGTGAACCATGTTGGTCAGGACCAAAATCAAACAAACAGCATTATTCTTTTCCAGTAATTATTCCAAGGAACTCTCTATGTTGCGCTGGAATTCCTTCCTGAAGACAACCCACGTAACTATCTGCGGAATAATCGCCCAATAAAGCTACAAGGGGGGCGAGCGAAGTACATTGCGTCTCCCATTACTTTCTCAAACTTGCTGAAATTTGCTGTGGATGTTGCTAAAGGAATGGAACACTTATCAGACGTTGGGGTCAGTATCATTTGAATTAAATGTTCATTATTTTAAGAAATGTTTTCTTTGGATTTCCTGCATGAATTTTCTTAAGGATTTATTATTAAAATAATGTGAAATAGATTATCATTCCTATCGCAAAGAAATTCAATCAATCTAATTGCCTATAGATAGCAATCATGAGAGATCAAGAGAGTAATTTTGTTCCCTACAGCTATAAATATGCTAATGTCTTTTTAATTTCGTAATGCACAATAAATAAAGATAGCCAAGAACGCATACGTGATGTGACGTATTTTCATAAAGCATTCATTTTGTTCGCAAATCACATATTGTCTTCCTGCAGATAATTCACCGTGACTTGGCTGCGAGGAACATACTTCTTGGGAAAGACTTGATCGCAAGTTTCTGATTTCGGGCTATCCTGGAGAGAAAACATCTATGTTCAGGAATCGTCGGTAAATCGAGAGTTTAAGATTAATAATTTGATGTATTGGACGATAAGTTTCTTCTTTACTTTCAAATATTAATTATTTTATTGTGTTGGTGTTATAATTTATGAGACTAATATGATAATTAATGACTAGTAACGTAATAGCTTCAGAAACACATTCTTTGTGACATGATCTTGTAATTGTACTACGTCAAGTCTACACAATGGAATGTACCTTATCACCGGAACAATCGGTCTCCTGATGACGGCTAGAGTAGACTCGTTGAAACGTTGAGAACAAACCAGCCGGCTCTTCTCAGAGGCATTACTTCTTTTAAGAGATCATAACATGGTGTGCCAAATAACTCAGTTATATCTATCTCCACCATGCAAATCCTCAAATCCTACATAAAGTAAGGAAGTAAGCAAGCGTTTATATAATTTGATAATCTAGTTATTACCAATAATTTCCAGTAACTATTATATTCACACTTGTTTGAATCAATCTAGACCCAGATACCTGTTCGCTGGCTGGCCATTGAATCCTTAACACATCAGATGTATGCGTCTAAGAGTGATGTGTAAGTAAAATCCAGCTTTACTATGTCAGTTCTAGTCAGATGTCTGTACACTGTAAACACGCTGGGCAACATAGCGCTGGGTAAGGTTATTTCTCCCAGAATTGGTCAGTATTTACCACAACTGTTCACATATTTTGGCAAAACAAATATCAAACCTTTGGCAATGGTAAACCAACTGTGTAACCTGTTGATACGTTGACCAGTGTTGGGCAACATATCAACCGTGTTTGCCCAATATTTCTGACAGTGTAAATGCATCCATACTTTATAATAATAAGAAAATATGAACAAAAACCAATTAACCTGTGAAAGTTTCAGCTTCTTTTTTTTCTATTGTAAACTTTCCATCTAAAATTGGGAAATTATTTTACTAGAATGATAGCACCTTGGACTGAAAGATTTCAAGAGATGTTAAAAACATCATCAATGTTATGCGAAGTATTATGTATATCAAAACTATTATGTTTGCATGAGATTACTAACAGTGGATCAGCATTGTTTGGAACACATTGACAAAATGTCCAGATAACGAGTCGAGATGTAAATTTTCTCGGGAGTTGACAGTAGATTAATGTATTTGACATCAGGCCCTTAGCCAGAAATTGAAACGTAGGAGCACCCGCAGGGGCACAAATATTGGCTTTTGTATGTGGGTGGATAGCCCGAAACGACTCCCAACAAATTGTAGTCTCTATTGCTCTTCTTCCCACACGGGGGCAGGTTAGTCTGCATGGGGAGGGGTTCTGAGGGGGTCTTTGATTTGGAACAGTAATGAAGAAACCGAATCTTGTTCTGTGTCAGATAATAATAATATAAATATAATATTTAGATTATTATAGCGCCTCACGCTGAAACAACCCCAACGCGCTGGGACATGTCAAAAAAGTTAAATGTTAGTATAGACACTATCAATTTTAGATTTATGTCTCAATTATGTGTCTTGTGTTGTCTCCCATTGTTGTTATTCGTATTACTATTTATGTTTAACACGCAGATGGTCTTTTGGAATCTTACTCTGGGAGATAGTGACATTTGGTATGTATGTATACTATTTACAAAAACACTGCTTTAGCAATATTATTGTTGCGAAAACTGTCAACTCTGTTTATGTGTATTACTTTCATCTGTACATGGGTTACACTCAGTAACCTTTGAAACCGTCTTGAAAACTCAATGAGGAGTCACTTCGCAATCTGATGCATGTTTGGAAAGTTCTCTTATTAACTGTGTTTTATTGGTTAACTTAAATTACTTGGAACGCCATACCCAGGTGGAACGCCATACCCAGGTATCAAGAGCAGGGAACTAGCCGATCAACTACTGCAAGGATACCGTATGCCCCAGCCAGAAAACTGCCCAGATGAAGTGTAAGTCGAATAACTCACAACTTGTTTTACTTATTAACCAAGGCTTACCCTTGGGCATTGAAAGTCAATGAGATTTCTTAAATTCTTAACTGGAACAGTTTGTAATAAATCTAGTTAATATAATATAAAACGCGCTTAATTTTGTTAAACACTGTTTTTAATTTATGCCAAATATCTAGCTATGATTTGATGATGCAGTGTTGGCAGAGAGCACCAAACAAACGTCCAACCTTCAAAGAACTCACCGAAGCTTTGGACCAAATAAACGACATTCCAGAAGACCATGTAAGTTTGTATAATCATATTGAGTAGTTCAGTGTAGATAATAGACTCCTGGTGTTATTTATACCTGTCCATGTATTGCTACCGGCTAGGCTAATACATATCGTTTTTCCGTTGTAAAATGCATGGTGTTAAATCAGTGGCGTTTTATACGCCATTGTGATTCGATGTTGGTCCTCAAATAGCAATTCAGATGTTACAACATATCAACAAACTAACGCAATATCCGTCTACTTGATTCTGTGATTTTAATTTGTATTGCATATAGGCTCAGGCCTATATGAAATACAAATTAAAATGATAAACAGGCCTATGAATTCAGAGGCACAGAATCAAGTAGACGGATATTGCGTTAGTTTTTGTTATTTGAGGACCAACATCGAATCACAATGGCGTATAAAACTCCACTGATTTACGATTGTTGTGACATTATAAAAACAAATTCTTACTTTGTGTTTCTAGACTTACATGTCACCAACCATCTATGAAAACTTCAGTGTCATCAAGCCTGAGTTTGACGATAACTAGATTCCTTCATGCCAACCTGTGGTCTATATATGACGTTTATCAGTAAATCAACAATAGCTCGTATTGAGGACAATAATACAAAAGGCTTGTGAAGTCTTCGCCAATGCCTTCGTATGCGTTACGTGCACAGTACTTACTTTATGGTTCCGATCCCGATTACATAATGAGCCACTTGTTGTGTTAGGTTACCTAACTAACCGAGGGTTACATTATGAACCCCTTTTCTTCTTATATTATGAGCAGAATATACACTATGTGCTGGATTCCAAGCTTTTGCTTCAGTAAATTGCGTTTTTGTCCTATTTGTTTCACTTGGTTGTTTGAATTTAACTAATGTAAGTTTCGTTATAGGTAAGAGGTATAGAATTCGTAATTAAAATATTTCCAAATAGTTAGTTTATGTTGTTGTAAAGCTGATGATGGTATAAATATTTAGTATACTTTTTTTAAGACGCGTCAAATAATTTCTATTTTGAATTTAAGAAAGCGTCCTTCTTCAACACCAGAATAAGGCGTAACACGAGAATAAAGGCGTAAAATTCATATCTGAGTGCATTTCCACTATTTTCTCGTAAACGACACAAGTTTGACTTAATTGATTGTTTAAGGTATATGTCGATTTTAAAAGTAAGCATGCTTGTATAAGAAGTTTTGCAAACATTACCAGTGTTGTCCCTTCACCATGGGCGGATCCAGAAATTGTGGAAGGAGGGCACAGTGTCTAAATCTTATCTCGAAGGCGTCAGTGCGTAGCTCAAACACCTCCAAGCGTGAGGTACAAGGGGTGAAGACCCAGCGGGGTCCAGTAGACAAATCCCCTTGAATCATTTTAGGCAAGTTGGTGATACGGACATTTTCCATTTAGGTTCATTGTCTGATAAGTCCTCTGATAAATGCTCCCTTAAATATTAAGTGTCTAATATTCTTCAATAATTTAGTGATTAATACTTAGTAATGATTTATATGCAGTGCTATTAGCGTTAAATTGAAGCAGTTTATTTTAATCTCACTATACACGTACTATATGAGTCACAGTACGTCATGCCTATACTGTTAATTAAAAAAATAAAGTAGTGTTTATTTTGTATATCCAGTCTTAAAGATGGACTTCAACGAGAGCTTGTACACTAAATCGTCTCCTGAGTCTTGTTTATGTTGTGTTTAGTTATTATTTCATTATCAGTACGATGGTTTTATTCCCCGTTATTTTGTTTAATTTTGATTGTAAAAAATAGCCCCCCTTCTTAGATTTCTGAGCGAGTGGTTTTTTCTCGCCGTTGGCTGCGCGCTTTCATGGTTCCCAGCAAAGGCCCATAGAAATACAATACGAAATGAACGGTGAAATACCAGCGTAAGTGTGACGTACTATCTGGGGCATAAGCAGCGAATGCCAGTCCTTGATTGTACGTCACAACTACGATATGAATTATTCATGAGTTCGGGCTTTTTGCGAAACACGACTTTTCTAGATAGTGAAATGCTGATCAAAATGAATTTTTTTTTACATTAAGAAATTACTTTATGTGAATTTTAATCATATAGAAGTAATCATTACACACTTCTTGTAAGCCTAACAGCATCAAAACACTGTAATATATTCCGTTGACGTCCTGCTTTAATTATGAGAAGGACATTTGATTGTTAATATATTTGTATGTATAGGCTTACTAGATTAGGTATTGATGATAATATTAAGTGCATTGAGCAAATGATTAGATTTTAAAATTATATTGGAAACATTTTAGTCAGTGGCGTAACTAGGGTCCAATTTTCAGGGGGACTAGGGGTGCACCACTTTTAGGGGGGAATGTCAATACTTGAATCCTGCAGTCTCAAATAGGGACGTATTTTGTTTCATAATTCTGAATGGGGGGCACCCGGGGGGGCACAGACCTCGGCTGGGGGGCACGTGCCCCCCCTCACCCCCCATAGTTACGCCACTGATTTTAGTGCTTAACGAAAGTTTGATGATAAGAATTTGATGGATGAATTAGATGTATGGTTTAATTTTAATCTGAATGTTAATGGTTTAAATTAGCATTTTGGACGCAATTTCTTTCCTTTTTTGTGAAATTTATGCTGACTGTTATATTCCTTCAAATAATTATGTCTGAGGTAATATGTCGTTTTTGAAAAATTATTAATAGAACACTTTCCCAACTGATTTTGTTTGGTGACATCACTTTGGATTGAATATGGCAAATCTTAATACATTTTCATTATTTTTTCGAGAACGACACAACATTACCCATAAATAAGTTTGGTTGTTTTATGTACCGTATATATCCTGATTCAAATAAATTAAAGATTTATAATACATTTATAATACGTTTTGCCAATATTACCAATAGTACCATGAATGTTATTATATCTGCCTTTTTTGGTCAAAATCTGGAAAGGTTACACATCCAAACCTATCATTCCTATGTTGGAATGGATAGGTTACAATTCAAAACCTGCTATCTCTATCTTGGAATAGAAAGGTTACAATTCCAAACCTTCCATTCCTATCTTGGAATAGAAAGTGTACAACTGCAAACTTTCCATTCCTATCTCGGAATGTGTTGGATTAATTTGTTTAAAACTGAGATAATGTTGATGCATCATTTGTTAACCTTATCAGGCCTTGAGACATTTTATAATATCTCCATAACGCTTTGTCGGATCACGCTTTCTTTGGGACCCCTCACGCAAAAATCATCGATAATGGGTGTTCGTGGTTGCCATGACAACCGTTTATTTTGAACAGATCAAATTGAATTTTCACTTTTTTGTGAAAAATACTAGATTTTCTATACTGTAAGACATTTAATATGTGTGTTTAGGTTTGTTGTCAATTTTCAAACTCTGAATTGGACAATATTGAGTCATATGACCACTTCCAATGCATTCTGGTAATCCAATATGTGTTTTTAAAAGGTTTTCAGAATTTGTTCGCTTAGTATATAAATTTATGTCATCAATAGTACCATGAATGTTATTATATCTGCCTTTTTGGGTCAAAATCTATAAAAATCATGTTTTTGGAACAAAATTACAATGTTGCTTATTGACAACCTTTGTGCAAAATTTCATGGGCAACGGATACAAATTAAGGAAGTTATGGGAAAAATACTATTTTTACCACAAATAAGGAAAAATTAACCAAAAATGAATATAGCGCCCCCTTATGGTAACCTATGAACGATTTAATGGCCTTATTCGGTAGATTCGGTAGATCTAATACATGAAATACATGATACAGTATGTAAGAATTTTGAATCCAGCTGGATTTTTGTGCCATTTTTAGATTTCAAAATGGCCGCCATTTTGGACATATTTTCTCCAATTATTCGACTTTCTGACCACCTAAAACATTGTTGTTTTACATTTAATGATATATTTAGACCATTTAATGGAAATATTTGTCTGCTGGCACCACATATCATCGCATAGTTGACGTACATGTAAATGGTTATACAAATGGTTAAACTGTCTTTATTTATGCTGCCCAAATAGGTCCCATTTGGATAGCCCTTGGGGCACCATTTAATGGTCTACCTTACTGGGAGATTCGGCACGAGAGATTTGTCCGCCGGCACCACATGCATGTATCGTCGCATAGTTGACGATGTTATGAATCGGCTATTTTGGTGGTTTTAGAGTTTTAAATTGGCATCTTTGGCTGCCATTTTGGATTTCAACGTGGCAGCAATTTTATATATATTTCCATTATTTTACACCTAAATTTTGTATTGCCAAAATTATGTTGATTATAGGTAGTGGATTTAAAAAAATAAAAAATAATTAAATAAAATTTTGTTTATTTATTTATTTATTTATTTATTTACTTTTATTTATTTATTTATTTATTTATTTATTTATTTATTTTTTCAAATACACGTTTGTGACTTAATACTCCCATTGCATTGTAGATTGTCAATACAAACAAAAGTAGGGTCTTGTAAGCTCCAATAAGTTGTTTTCAACTTGTTTTATTTGCTTAGTGGTTAAGGCGGTAACTGGAGAAAGCTTTCAAAGACACGATATCTTTGTCAGGATGTCAGAATGTTAATCAGTATTTTTAAATAATATTGTTTAAGTGTTTGTGTACATGTAATAGCTATGGGTGCGGGTAACTGGAAACTAATATTCCCTGATAAACACATGCGTGACAATTCAGAAAATGTTTGAGGAAATAATTTTCAAGTTTTGTGACATTAGGTATCAACTGTTTTAGGGTTTTAAAGTGTAAATGTTCATCTCTACTAGTTTTTTAATCATATTTTACATGTTTACGTTAAACACTGTTAAACTATACTCTGTTCTTTACTGTTTATAATGCAATTTTTCAATTATGCCTTGGGTACCACACTTGGTTACCACAGGACTTTTGGCAAGTTTCATTGTATAGCGCCCTCACATGTTGATGCAATGCAAGGCAATTTCTCTATTGTTAACATAGGTGTCATAATGAATTACTCTCAGAGCCATGAAATCAACTTTATAATAAAAGACCAATTATGTTGACCTACATTAAAATGGCAAAACACTGTTATTGGGGTTTATTAAGTATTATGTGACTTATACAGAAAGGAAACTGACTGTACAATTTTTTAATCTATTTTGTTTGAGCAAAAAAGACTGAACGGGGACTTGAACCCTTCCAGCCCACCGCCCCCCCCCCCCGTTCAATGTTGGAAAATCTGGGCTTGCGGTGTGCGTGCTTCACATCAACACTAAGTGGGGGGGGAGGGTGGAATTAAATGAAATCACATGTATACAACCAAAAGTAGTTGGGCACAGACAGATCATTGGGTATGAAAATTCTCAAAACAGGGAACAACACACATTGGCTTATTACACTGTTTACAGATCATACGCGTTTGTGTTCTCTTTGCCCTAGTACTGCACACAACACAGTCACGTTTTTTGCTGGAGAAATTTTTTCCAGGATAGTGTTGACATGAAAAGGGCCTGGCACCACATGGAAGTTGGCTTGCATGCTGTACGGGGTTGTACTTCCAGGTGGATAAAAGTCCTTCGATGACCTTTACCCTAAAATCCAAATTGGAAAGGTGATGGTTTGTAGGTATGGTGTTGTATACCACAGTAGCATTCAGAAAACAGATGTCAAGAATGTTTACGAATATTTTTTTCCACCATTTCATTGTTCTGTGCGGATGAGAGTAATACTGCACAATTTGTGCTGCCAGATCAGTTCCTCCCATGTATTTATTGTAATCGCAGAAGGTTTTTTAATCTCGCGATGTCCGGTTAAACTGTTTTTACTACGAATCTGCTTTGTGATGACACTGCAATTTCCGTTATTTGTCAAGAGAGTTACACGCTTTGTGTCTTGCCAGACGACGCAAAGTTGGCCTGCCTTTGTATAAAACTGGGGGTCTTCTGTTTTATTTCATTGGGAACTTTTTGGGATGAGCAAAATCAGGAATTCCTTGTGTGGTGTAGCGCACAGTTTCACAAACTCAAAATCCTAGCTGTGATAACTTGGAGACCAGAGCTGGGCTGTTGTACCATTTATCCATGAAAATGACATGACCCTTGTGTTCCAGTCCTTTCACTAGATCCAAGACAACCTGGCCTGGTGCATGAAGAACGGATGGATGGTGTGTTGCCATGGTTGCAGCATGCAAAGTGGAGGGTTGAATTGTTGCTGTGCTTGGCCGAGACCCTGTGAACATCTTCCAAGCACACGTATACCCTGATTCGGACTCATTTTAAAGAGAAGCATTTCAGTCCACTTGTTGGCCTTTCGCGGTAAGTACTGCTTTAAAGCTCAGTCGTCCTTTAAACTTCACCATGCTCTCGTCTGGTGAGAGGTGTCGTCCAGGGCTGTATATTTTGAGAAAGGTTGGCAGTACAATGTCGAGTAAAGGGCGAAGTTTTGCCAGTTTGTCGGTAGGGCTGTCGACTTGAGCTCTGTTGTTGGCTAGGTGAAAAAATCTAAGGATTGCAGTGAATCTGTTGCGGGACATAGATGACGGATATACCGGACTTCGAAGGACATCTGACATGGACCAGTGCATGCTGTATCGAGGCCTTTTGTTGATGCCCATGCAAAGTAATAATGCCACGAATGCCATCATTTCGGCAATATTTGTTGGAATCCAAGCAGGCTGACGATTGGTTGGGTTTGCAGGCAAAGTTTGCTCAGCATATCGGTTTGTCTCATCTCCGTCACCATCAGCTCCCAGGTCGCTTGACAGAAGTACAGTTGAAAAATTTGGAAAGGTGTGCAGTTACTCAAATCTTCAAACAGTTCCCCTGTTTCCACTGAATTGCATGGGTTTCTTCGTGTATGCGTTAGTTTCACACCAACCAGACCGGTAGTTTGGCTTTTCCGATGATGATGATGTCGGGACGCATTCCTCTTCACTGTCATCCGACTCCGGTGTAGAATCCTCGTCAGAAGACATGTCTGACCCACTATCTGCAAAGATTTCTTCCAAAATTTGTGCACTTCGATCCGGGCGTCCATAGCTATCAATATCATGCAAAAGCTCGCGGGCGTCCTTTTTCAGCCAATCAGAACACACTTGTCAATTGAGGGCGCTATTGACATTTTCCTAAAACAGGTGTTACCGACGTGCCACAGGGGCTCGCTGGGAACAAATGAGAATTGTTTTCGCGTGCCAAAAGAACACCACGGTACCCAAGAGATATACAATATTGAGCCAATATGGCACACTGGGATTGAAAGGGTTATAGTGGATGCTTGTAAATATTCAAACATTCCTGAGTGCGCCATACAAGTGCCTAAAGGCGATTGTTTCTATGATTTTCAATGAACCAATCGGTGTGACAAAATTCAGTCGTAATATTAAGCAATGCGCAAATTCCTTTAAATATTAAGTAAAAATTCTTAATTTGTTTATGTGTGGATATTTTTCCAAAATAAAATTACTGGGCAGCAAACTTTGTTAATTCAACAACAACAAATTTTGTAAGATACTTTAGACAATTATTTCTCAATATGTCCGATAATTGAACCAACTTTACACCAAGTAAACTTAGATAATAATTCGTCAATTTGGTAATCTGCTATAATTATCAATATTATACCTTTCCTTTAATGGTAATCAGACAAAACAGCCTTTGTACTTTAGGCCCTGACGCAGTACCTCAGTATATTAACAAGAATCCTGTTTGTAAAGTTTGTACATGTGTCAATTCTCCAGATTATTTATCTCAGAAAAAATATTGTTATGCTAAATTTACAAAACTATGCCGTTCTGCAATATGTAAGGCTTAAACACATTTTCATTGTTTTCTCAAATCTTTCTGAGATTAATGTAAATTACGTTACAAATTACAATTGATGTACTTTACTTTTATACATCAAAATCTGCCTGAACTTAATCTACTAAAATAGATACCTTCGAAGGATGAGCTCATTTATTATATTTATTGATTTCCACAGTTTCAACAAATCTCATCAATAATGTTTATGTTGTGTTTATACAGCGCCAGTCATTACCATATACAGCAAAGCAGAAGGACGAGCTAAATATTTTGTCTGAAAGTGTTTAAACAGCGGCTTGCTTTATGCAAATATAAATTATTGACCTTTAACCTTTAATCAGAATTATAAGTCTCTGTAGAGTCTGAGGTAATTCAAACCTGTCGGCACAATGTTCAGTTTCGGTTCCCGGCCCGTGAAACAGTCGGATTCCAACGCCACAAGCTCAACGGGTGGGAGGGTGGGGAACAGAGTTGGGGATTAACCGAGTTGGAGGTTTGGAAGGTCTCGTTCCTTATACTAGAGTATGCTGCACTGCCTTGGTGAATAATATCGATGAATGTCTCACTGACTACGGTAGACCGTCGATGTAGTTAAGAATGAAGTCTGGGTTGGAAGCCGATAATGCTATATCCTCCGGTACGGGGGAGGGCTAGTGGTGAACGATGTGATCCAGTCAACCGGGCTGTTATTCCATGCAGACTTTGGCACTTGCCGATGAGATAATGACTGTCGTTTGTAAAATTAATTTCTCAAAATTATTTGTCACAGATCCTGCCGACTACGCCATTTTTGTGTAACCGAGTTGGTGAGGTTACGCGGGATGGTGACAACGAAAAGAGTCAGAGATTATATTTCTTTACAAGTTATTTATTCGGCGTGGTGTGGATACAGTATTTACACTTTACAAAACGACAGTCACTAATAATATTATGGCTTTCTGTAAATAAAAGGAAACAAATATTAAATCCATCGAAATTCAGTTATCCATTCAAAATATTATACACAAATTCTGTATCTTTAATAAAACAGTTAATCTAATCTAAAGCCAATTTCATTTCAGCAATCATTCTTAAAATAAAATCTTACAATCATTTTAAGGTTAAAGACACTTACCGGCGCAGTTGTAGTTTCTCTACCTATGCCTCACGGAGACTGACGGGTTACCGACTGAAGATATAGGGGCCTAATAAACGCAGCCCGGTAATATCAATAATTAAACTGCAAACTCTCCAAAGGAGTACGGTGTGGTTTCAAGGATTGCAAGAAGTCAAATGCGCTATACGCTACTTGCTTACTCTCCAAGAAAATGTCTAGGAATCTCCGGAATGTTCACGCCCATGTGCCTATAGCCGTTAAGAGGTGCATTTAAATCGTCCGCCTTATGCAAATTATGCAGTTAACGAACGCTAGCGGGCGCAAAGTGATTAACGCTGGCGGCGCTGTTCAACTTACTTCGCCTACTTTTATATACAAAGAAAATAAACAAGGTGTATTAGGTGTATTATACAGGGGCCTGGCAGCGTAGTTAGTCTGGCTGGTCACAATGGTTACGGAAAAACAAACTATAAAGGCTAACGGTCTACCATTTTAAAGTAAAAAAGACTCAAAGGCTATCAGAACTTTACATGAGACGGTCTACCAAATGGTAGACCGTGTACATGTTGTTAATGGACAGGTTGGGGGTTGGGGGAAAAGTACATGGTAAACCGTTGACGGGACCAGTCTAGTCCCTTTTGAAAAGTGTACGTGTGCACAATGCCCGGCTCATCTCGCTGTCTAGTATATATATACCGGGGTGTGTGTACAATTTCTCAGTGTACTACTCCTCGTCGGTGGCAATTCATTTGGACAACTGCGGTTGTACTAATGACGAATGATTTAAATGCCCGTCAAGTCCGTCAGGTTTACCTGATCACGTACAGCAGCGCTGTAAACGTGCCGTCTCGTCAATATTTCTCTGAACAAGTCCTTGATGCATTTGCACAATGTGGCAATGCACGTATTCTTCAATGGGTGTGTTCGCAAGAATTTCACGAAGATGGTGGGCTGCATTATCACATGGCGGTGAAACTAGACAGAAGTCACCGGTGGTTACGAGTTTTTACGAGTTTTTACGTAACTATTTAGCCAATCACCACGGATTGGCCGTAGGCCTACATTTTTCATCACATCACCACAACTATTACAGCGCCTGGAAATACGTCACTAAAACTGATCAACAATATTTACAATCGGAGGGACATCCAGATCTAGCTACTTCGTTTGCACCATTCACGAGTGCCGCCTCTCAAGCTGTTGTTGACAATCCCATCCAAGCATCGCTCACCAATTCTTTTTCAGGGTCAGTGTCGCTCACGAAGGCGAGCCATTACATGGCAGAGGTCGTAAGGGGGCACCCAAGCTAACTCCATATGATATATCGCAACTGGTCGTTGCAAAGGGACTGAAAAATCGCCTCCAATTGCTGGCGTATGCCGACCCGGCAACAGAGACAGGAAGGGAAATCGGATCTCATCCGTTTCATCGTCAACCGGGGCAAGCGAATCGTGGAAGATGCGATACAGGTAAATTAGGTACCTCTCTACTGACATTAATTTTATTGCTCATTCAACAGTATGTGGTTTTAAAAAAATGAATTGCTCAACCACAAATTGACAAGCTTCTGCACAACATAGACCGATGGGACGCGCATTTCAAACAGTAGAAATCGAATTTCACAACGCCACACAGTACAAAAGTTATAGATGTCACAAACTTAATATCGCCCTCTATCGTCAGAGGGCGTCCTTTCCGTTTGCGACGTCATCAGATCAGGCCAGGTCTATTAAGGTTTTGCGCGTGACGTCACCAGCCACATGCGGACTCTTTATCCGCCATCTTGGTAGGCAACCGCGCAAGAAATTTGCATGTATGCCTATGCAATTTTCTGAGGTCAAAGACGTTAAATGGAACTTTATGTACTTATACTAGCGCACAAGCTTTACATGAAAGATGGCAACTTTTGCTCCATACTTGTCGGCATATGCTGAAAAGTTAGATTTCGCGAGTCGGGCAAGATATGTAGACAAAATTGAATTGGTAGGCGGCTTCTGTGATCCATACATCATACCTCTGGATAAAATGACCTCATTAATCAGTGCACAACAAATTCCTGATGTGCAGTCCCCTGACATTTTTACGTACTTGATACACACGCCTTCTCATTACTCGGGGTCAGAGTTGAAGTGTTACAAGAGTCTGGATGCGTACAAGTACTTCACAGCTGGCTTAGTTCGAAATCTACTGATTGCTTGTGTTGATGTGGAATCGTCAAATGGACGCCATTATGTCATGACGGCTTTCGTAAGTACACGTTCGTCGCTTGAAGGCTTACTTTTAACACGGAGCTATCCTATAATTACTTAGCCTAAATTTGCACTTGCACTAACCGTTCTAACGTTAGCAGTATTTAGACACGTTTATTGGATAGCACTAAGCAGTATTGGACAATTGAAACTTATGAGAGAATATTATTTCAATAAACTAAACATTAATGATTGTCCATGAACTTAATTAGCCTATTTCCTATAAACAAATTCCTAAATTTATTTGTTACCAAAGAGTCTTTATTTACGGTATTTTACCCATCAGGTTGGACATTCTCAGAAGCAAAATGAAGCTCCATTGAAGGTATGGGTGGCAGCAAAAGACAACGGAGATATACTAACAGCACATTGCACATGTATGGCAGGAATGGGAGAAACATGTTCCCACATAACTGCTGTACTATTTGCTGTCGAGGCAACTGTCAGATCGAGAGTGAGGACTTCTTGTACAGATTTACCATGCAGTTGGTTGGATCCTGGTTCATCCAAACCAAAGTTAAATGTGCTCCTGCCACTGATATAGATTTCTCAAGGCCCGAAACCAAATTGAAAGAACCATCTACAGATTCAAAGTCATCTGCAAAACCTTCAAATAAACTACCTCCACCTTCATCACATACCAGAGATGTGTTCTATGAGGCCTTGTATAAGAGTGGTGCAAAAAGTACTTTTTGTCAACTCTCCCACAATATAGCATTGACTTTTTACCAAAGTTACATTCACTGCCATTATCTGTAATGACCTGCTACAAACCACAAAACTTGAGTCTTGATTACAAGGAATTGGGGATAAAGCAGACGAGGTGCTATCAAGACTAAGCATAACTGATGAACAGGTGAGATATTTGACATTGGTAATAATGGCATTACGTGCAGTATTTACGTGTACACTCACTATCTTTGAATCAAGTTATTAAGTAAGCTTCATGTTAAGTTATGTTTATTTACCTTTAATATAAACGTGAAAGTGTAACTTTGTGTGACTCTTCAAAACAATTCAACAACAAATAGATTTCAAAGGCTTGAAAATTAAGATTTACTATCCACAAAAGGATATAAATTATGCAAATTTATATTTTTTATTGATTTTGTTTGTTATCATTAGAAGTCGTTTAAGTTGGTGAATATTCAGTTGGCCTACAGATATACTAATGGATGCACATTGTTCATTAATCATATCTTACTTACAGGCTGTCATACTTGAGCAAGCTACACAGATGCAATCCAAGTCCCCTATTTGGTTCCAACAGAGAGCAGGACGGATAACTGCATCCAACATGAAAGCAGCGGCACACACGAGCATAAACAAACCATCGGTTTCACTAATCAAACGAATATGCTACCCGGATGCTTACAAGTTTGCAACATCAGCAACAAGGTTAGTTCTTACTAATATGTACGTAACCTTTCAGGCTTTCTCAACCATTACATGTAATCTTATTTTAAGGTCCAGCAGGGCTTTTTGGGATAAGTGCTTGAGAGTTCAAGAACAAAATGTGATGCAAAGTTTGATGTAAATCTGCGGCAGACATACTACAACATAACACTTCATCCTTGTTGGATGCACTTCATGTTTGCTGTTTATAACACAGAAAATGACTTGTCTAACACACCAAAGTCCTGTTCTCGCACACTGGCTCAATATTTTCATGAAAGATTTGTTACTTATTTGTGATTCATACTCGGCAGCCCATGGATGTGTTATATTGTTTTTGCACAGATGGGGATGTGATCATGAGCGCACTGCAAGGGAAGAGTATTTCAAAGTCACCACATCGAATCATTCATCCTTCACTATCAAAGATGCTGGGTTGTTCATCAATCCAGATACACCCTTCATTGGAGCTACACCAGATGGCCTTGTACATTGTGACTGCTGTGGTGATGGTGTATTGGAGTTCAAATGTCCTTACTGCAAAAAGGATGTTCTGATGGAGACTGCATGTGCTGACCCATCATTTTGTTTATCCATGTCTGACAAAGGTATTCAACTGAAGGAAAATCATCAGTATTATTATCAAGTTCAAACTCAACTCTATTCAACCAAAAGGAAATACTGTGATTTTGTTGTGGACTCCATCACAAATATACATACAAAGGATAGCATTTAATGCAAATTTCTTTCAAGGTGTACTGGAAAAGGTCTGTTCTTTTTATAGGGTTTGCATCTTGCGTGAAGTAATTGGAAAATGGTTCACACGAGCTAACCCTTTAGCTGTGCAGAATTCATTAACTTCAGCTACATGTACAAGTGCTACTTTTGGAAACGAAGGTCAGCCAACAGTGTGGTGTTACTGCAGACGAGCAGATTTGAAAGCACAACTTGTCTCATGTTATTCTGTTAAATGTCAAATAAAAAAGTTCATATGTGCTGTGTTAAATTAAAAGTTGTTCCAAAGCGCAAGTGGTTCTGTACAGATTGTAGAAAACAAGAGGAATAGTTGTATATTTAAAAAAAAATATTTGTATAATATCTAAACATTCCACAGGTCAGTGACCAAGACTTTGTTACTAAAGACCATAGAGCTACATGCATATTTACCAGAGATCTAACTCTTGATATAAATAGATATGTAGTATAAATAAGACAAAGAGACAAAATGAAGGCAATATTATGTGTTTTGTGATGAGTCTTTGTAAATTTATTTTCAGCAAAATTTCCTTTTAAACTAGAGCACAAATCTCAGCTGAAACAATCATTAGTCAGTTTCTGACTGTACTACAGGTATATAAATCACAGCATTCACAGTTATAAATCTGAATCAGATTAAAGGAAGTTGTTCAGTAAATGTTCACATGAAATATTAAAGGCACCTGGCACTGGTATTTTGTCCAAATGTAGCTTTTGTCATAAATATATACATTTTTATGAGTGGAATGTGAATAAACAAGTAACTAAGGTTACAGAAATAGTGGTTTTATTGTATTTACGACTTTAGAATAGGCCACCCCTTTACATTGACACATGGTGGCGCTGTTCGTGACGTCATTCGAGGCGGGGATATTTGAAGAGAAAATGTGTAGTCTGGCCCCATACATTACGTCTGGGTACCTGATCGGTACGATGCGTCACCGAATCCGAGTAACCGAATCCGAGAGTACGACAATGAGAAACCTCAATCAAGCCTCAAACCATTTCCATATTTTAAATGAATAAAAAAGCAATATGAAGAATTATATATATGACTACTGTACTACTACTAGTCATGCTAGTGCAAAGAAAGCGAATCAATTAATTCATGATGTAATTAATCTCTGACAAACCTGACAGAATGACACATTGGTCATTGCACTATAGTCTATACACAACTGTCAAGTCTGTCATGAACTGCCAGCACACATACTTACAAAATGTATGCCTAACCTGTAACCTAGTTTCAGATGAAACGACAACGTAAAACAAGGCCCAAGGGGAAGCATGCAAGTTTTCACGATATAGGTGCAGCAATGCCGCTAGTGCTACGAAAACTGCATAGCGTTACTGCATAGCGCTGAAAACGACGTCGGACAGGACCACTTTGCCCTCGTTATCCTGACTTTCGCTGCCCATAACCGCCTATATTTGGGATCAGCTGGAAACAGATGCAGGCTGACCCCATCTTTAGTTGTTTTGTTGCATCCAGCAGCAATACACCTGGTCGGCATTGCTTGGAAAATGCCGGAAAAATGCCTTTTTTATAACAAACCAAGCCACACGTGTGTAAACACAGGCAATTCTCGAGGGCGTCGAGGGGGGTCGATGTTCCATCAGCGGCGAATCCTTCCTCGAATGACGTCACAAAAAGGGATGGGCGGAGTCACCCTCCAAACAACTTCATATTGTTTTTAAACATATAAATCCTGACAAATAATCACTCAAACAATTTGTTTATTGTTAATACACATATACTTTATTGTTTAAATCAATAAAAAACCTATTGCCAGGTGCCTTTAAACAACTTTTTCATATATCTGTAGATGCCCTTCTAAACATTAAAACAAATTCAATATGTATAATATGGAATAATTTTTAATAATTACAATTTAAATTTTTTTAAACATAATAGTGTGTATTAATTTTCTTATGTGCAAACTGAGGAAATGATTTTCATGCTGGCATGACGAATAAATGAATTGATTGAATTGAATATTTTAGAAAAGTGAATGGATATCTGGTTTGATTTACAGAAAATGGTGCCTACTCCACAATTTAATACTAGGGTAAAAACAGAAAAATAAATATTCAACTGTTTGATTACCAATGGTGGATCCATATTTTTAAGTTAACATTAATGTTTTGGAAGTGTTCGAATTTATGTTCGTTTCAGAAAAATATTGCTGTCTTTAGAAAACATCGCACAGTACCTAGTTAGTCTTTAAAATAATTTCATATTGAGCATAAAGTTCATAGAAACTTCTTATTATTCTACTCAACAATCCCTTATCTTCATGAGCTTTTAAAAGATGAGAGCTTTTCAAAGATATTTTTCTTGATAAGTACTTGTGCTCATTTACAATGAATAAGTGAGCTTTTTGGATATTTATTTGATAGTTTTGAAATGATTTCGATTTTAATGTGTATACTGTACATTCCCTTTAAATTGGTTTGGGTTGTAATATTTAGTCCTATTACCTCAAATAAAGCACAGGTCCAATCTTTAATCGGGGGGAATGACTGATTTACAAGTATTGACAAGAGCACATGACACATGAACAATTTTGTCAAGAATAGTTACATCATAAGTATTATCTTTTTTTTAAAGGGTAATAGGTATGGTCGCCTCCAACATGGTAAATTTCTGCCTTACTACACCAATTACTCTCTCCACATGTATGCGAACAGAGGCAATAACTCTAGTTGTCTCAACCTCCATGGCACTTAACTGTTGCTTGCCTTTAGTGAATGATGGAGTTTGTAATTCAACACCATATGTACCAAATGTGTCCTGCATGTCAAACCCTCTATCAGCCAAGACAGTGTCACCTTGCAACAGTTTCCTTAAATAACCACACTTTTCAGTTAATTCTTTGTCACTTGTCCTGCCTCCCCAACCCTTAGAAATAAAAGTAATTGTACCTTGGGGAGAAATACTTATCAAATACTTAACTGTATTGTGAGCTTTGTAATGTGAATATGTTTGTGATCGGGCAGAAAGTGAAGAGGGTTTCTCAATAAAAACTTCAAAACAATCTATAATACTTGAACACTTTGGAAATTTCTCCTTAAAACTTCTTGGCATTGTTTTTCTTAATTCTTCCCTTGCTGGCCAGTATACAGTCAATGGGACAAGCTGTGTGTACATCAAATTTAATACATTTGTGAAAATACGAGATACAGTTGATGTATGAATATCAAAAATAAATGCAATATATTGAGTGTTCATATTAAAACGTAAACGCATTAATGTCATCAGTAGCTGCTGAAAATTAGATAAAGATTTTGAAGGTCTCAAATGAACAGATATAAGAGCCAGTATTGCTGTGAGGACATGAAATGAAGACAGACCAGTTAAAGTTTTCACTTTTTTATCACTGTTCTGAAAAGAATCTTCATCAATGGAAAGTTTTGCGATCTTGGTCTTGAGTAAAGCATTTTCACTACGTAAAGCCTGGCATTTAGAGTAGCAATGTCAGCAAATCCAAGATATGTTTGTACTTCACGTTGATTTGAAATTGTGCAGGAGCTAAGTTCTTGTGTTGATGTTGCAGTACAAGTAGTGGATGTTGCAGGGGCGTCTGAACGTGACAAATTCACCAAGCCTTGTGCTGCTTCACATCTTGCACTCGCTTCTTTTCTCCTCTTTTTGGAATCTCTCCTCCTGAGGTACGTTTGAAGTGAATGTTCTACTTGTCGTTTCTTGGGAGAAGTCAAACAGTCGAACACTGATGGCGTGTAGTCTGGTGACAACAGATCATCGCTCTTGGCTCCTAGAATAAACATACAATATAAGACATAAGTATGCAGGAATAAGTTAAGCGTTTATGGATTGGATAATGTATTTGTAGCATCTGTTTTTGACACGAACTGAACTCTTTTCTCAAGTCTACGATTTAACTTGAAACAAATTCAAAACCCTAATTTTAACCCATTTTTCCAAATGAAAGTTGTTAGTTTTGCGTCAACCTCTCTCATAAGATCGATGAGAGAGAAATGTTTCATTATTCACCATTCATTATTATTGCCAAATGCAAGTCTTTCCCAATGTTTTCCATCCATTTTTGTCTCTTTTTTGAGCTTGCAAAAGAGTCCATGCACATGACACACTTCACTGTATTTCTAGTATAAGAAAACTAAGACTGTAAGAGGACTAACATTAGTTGCTGTCCAATTCAATCAACTGATGATGAGTGAAATTCACACTTTCACTTTAATTGTATGAAAAACTGTTTTTGTATTTTGTAATTGTAGGCACTGCTTTTAATATAATAACTAAATGAAGATATCCATGCTGGGCCAAAATGCAGGCACTAACGAGAAACTATAAGTATTTATGATACATGTGTAGTCCTACAGAGTTGTTTTTGGCTTTCTGCTAACTTTGTTTAGGGCCTAGGTCATGAAATGGAGAAAGGAAAGATACGTACGGGTTTGCCTTCCTACCTGAGATGAAATGATCACTGCATACACGACTGCTGTTCGTCGGCTGCCACTCCAACGGTTTCTTCAGCGCTGCAGTCCATTTTGCTCTCCGTTTGGGATCGCTGGGAAAACGATAATATGACTTATGGTTTCTCCCTTGCCTATTCTGACAGTCCGACACAACACATGAAGTCACCATTTTGAGATGAGCTAGCTTGTACTATAGCAGATGTGTGTCTTTCTTATGTAAATGAGTGCATTTAGGTCATGAACCCACGAAGAGCGCCGGCGGGGTCAGTCAGTCGATACAAACTTGATACAATATTGATACAACACCACTCTGAAGAAAACAGTCATTAATAAAAGTGATCGCCCGTGCTTGCCTGGTTACGGCAGTTGACTGATATAAAAGTAGCATAGAGCTAGTAGCTCTATGAAAGTAGTAACTACTTCGTTGAATTGTGTCCATCAGTTCTCTGTAGTTTGTCTCAACCGTAAATTAAAGCCAATTTTAGAAATTCCGCCTACTGTTTGTACGTAAAATTATGGCATTTTGCCTACCAAGATGGCGGCGAGTGAACTTGACACGCCCCTTCGTGACGTCAGTGCAAAACCTTAATAGACTATTGCTGAAAAGTTTTGCTACGCGTCGTGCTACGCCATGTAGGCCGTTAGGTAGGTTATATTTTCAGACATAATTACTACTCGATTGGGAATTTAGTCACATGGTGACACCGCAATTAGTCTTACTTATCCTCCTCGCCATGCAAAGCTACGTAAATGTACCATGTAAAGTTTTATGTTCTTTATTGTAAGTTCGGTGGGACATCAACCGTCCGTCATTAATTATCGTCCATTGTTATTGTACGTAATTCGCCGCACTCATGAAATGATCGACGCACTTAACCTTTGGCTGAGCATTTCTCTGAAAACTTACACAACTATGCTGGCGTATTACTGGTTGCATAAACTTATCTAAGTTGTGCCTGTTACAAAAATAAAAATCACAATGAAATTGTAATGTATGATTTACTGGAAAGTTGGTGCTTGTGAAAGTGGAAAAGTTGTTTAACCACTGTTGTTAAAAAATAAATACAAACAGGCCTAGTAGGCCTAAACCACATTTACATTTAAGTTTAACCTCAAATTTTAGTTCATGACATCTGTGATTTTATTGTTCTATGCCAATGAGCTGTTGTCAGTGGAAACCAAAAATGAATGCTTTGCATTTGCAATTAGTTTTTTTAAGAAATCCTGATCCTCAAAATGGACACATTCTTTATAGAAGAAGCGAACAAAGACTAGGGCCTACTTAATTTGTTTGTGTTTATTTCGTCTATGGTTGAAAATTATTGAGAAAATGAATCATTAATATAATGGTTATGAAAAAAACTTTTATTTGACAAAATGTTAACAGCATTTTTACACATTTCAAAGTTATAAAGTACTTTTTGCTAAACTTTTAACCATCTCCCATTTTATTTGTCTTTCAAGAATATTGATTACAAGTTTTGAGAGCTTCTCCATATTATACCATTTTTATTAGTAAAATCTAAAACAATAATTTTAATTTCAAGATTAAAAACAATTTTACAACCATCTGGAATAAGATGAAGCATGAATCAACTTTTTGCTTCTCGGATACAATTCCTGTGCCCCCATCAACAGTTTGGGGATAAGTCATTATACCAACATAAATTTTTGCATGACCACAATTGTATGCGTCTCCAAAAAAATGCGCTCAAGACGTACACGCATTATGATCACGCAGTGAAAGTAAGCATTTTACAAACTGCTACTTTCATTTGTAAGTTACTGACTGTCCAGTTGATGATATATCCTTAGGTGTGTCATTTAGGTTAAATTGAGGATACCGTATACATATGCAGTACATTTGTGCATTTATTATACTGTGGGCAGGAGTGCAGGGTTCGGGAAAGTGGGCCTAAGATATCAGAGCACTTGCACAACTGTGGCGTATTACTCATTGCATAAACTTATCTAGGTCATGCTTGTTACAACAACAAAACATAGTGAAATTGTAGGATTTAGTGGAAAGTTAGTGGACAGTTCTTTAACCACTGATGTTACTATATACAAATATTAAGGGATGTATCCTCAAATTACCATAAAAGACACACCTAAGGATATATCATCAACTGGACAGTAACTTAACAATGAAATTAGCAGTTTGGTGTATCATTTTGTTTTATTGAAGGATTCTCTTGTAAAAAGTGGAACTTCAATGCATGATCATGTGATCATCCAAAATTGATGTTGGTATGATGACTCACCCCCAAACTGTTAAAGTTCATGGGGGCACAGAAAATGTACCAAAGAAGAAAAAACAGCTGAATCATGTTTCATCTTATTCCAGATGGCTTGTACAATTATTTTTAATATTGAAAATAAAAAGATTGCTTTAAATTTTTAAAATAAATTTGTATAATTTGGAGAAGCTCTCAAAACTTTTAATCAATATTCTTGTAAGACCAATAAAATGGAAAATGGTTAAAAATGTAGGCAAAAAGTACTTTAAAACTTTCAAATGTGTAAAATAAATGCTGTTAACAGCTTGTCTATAAATAAAAGATTTCTTTGCATAACCATGTCGTTGATGGCATAGAACAATAACATCACAGATGTTCCTTTAAAAAAATTAGAGGTATGTAAATGCCTCAATTTGCTAGTAAAATCAGTGGTTAACCCTTTCATTACCAGCCCTTTCATTACCAGTTATGTAAGAGAGTACCCTTCTTTACCACAGTAATTAGGAGCCCAATGTCACTTCAGCACCAGTGGGTTTTTCCACAATTTCACTGAAGTGCGCCCTCACTCTGCAGTAATAGACACTTTTTTACATGTGTACTCAGCGGCGTAGCCAGGACTTTTTCAGTGGGGGGGCCCAGGGGGTATGTTTTTTTTCCCTTTTCTTTATCTTTTCTGTTTTTTGGGGCACTATGACGATTTTTCGTGGGGGCCACCTGGGGGGGGCACTGGAAATTTGTGGGGGGCACGTGCCCCCCCAGGCCCCCCACCTGTGGCTACGCCGCTGTGTGTACTGTACATACCAAATGGATCAGATATATTTGTATGTTAAACTGATGGTAAAAATGAGTATACAAAGGGAGGAACATATTGTGCAGATTTTTTAAGTGTAAAAGCAAAACAATGAAATATTTAGATCAGTATTTACACTGAAGAAAAGTAATACAAATGGGTGATATTTCATGCAAATACGGTACATGTATAAGATTTCTTTTCCATGTGAAAAACAATAACTTGGATGAGATTTTTGGGGATTTTATTTTGGTTTACTACTTGGGAATGAACCATTTACTTGTATTCAGTGTACATACATCACGATCCATGCTAACACCCCACCCCCCGCATCCCCACTTCAATGTTGGTTTGGACTGTAATCTGCGGCTTGTCCGACCTTTCCAAACATTGAATTGGGGGGGGGGGGGGCTTGAAGGCAAATAGTACAGATTTACAATCAAGTGATGTGGTATTTCTCAAAGCAAGGAACTATGCACATAGGTTGTGTACATTGTTTACAGATCATCTTCGTTTGTTTTCGCCTGCCTAATTTGCGGTTACTGCAAACAATGCAGTCGCGTTTCTTTCCATTGGGGTTTTTGCCAGGATAGTGCTGTTGCCCTGTCAACTCGATAGGAATATGGTATCTCAACTGACTTGTTGCATTACGTTCCCAAACCAACAGCAAGCCCTGTACAATCCCTATACGAAAATAAAGGTTACTGACATTTTTGTTCCCTGCTATGCTGGTGAATATTACTCTGCTATTGTAAATACAGATATTCAACATATGGGGAAAAAAAACTCTTTTCCACCATTTCAAGCTTCTGTGTGTATGATTGTAGTACTGAAAACATTGGTCGGCAAGATCAGTTCCACCCATGGTTTTGTTGTAATCTTCAATACAATTGGGCTTCATAACATCACGAAATCCACTTGTGCTCTTATTACACCGAATTTTGGACAAATCGGTGTTGCCTACATTAGTTAAAAGTGTTACAGATTTTTTGTCTTGCCAAACGATACACAATTGCCCACCTTTCACCAAAAAAAATGGGTCATCTCCTTTCTTCATTTTATGGTTTTTTTGGTTTGCGGCCTGGGGTATTCCCTGTGTAGTGTAACGAACAGTTCCACAACATCTGAGGCTGGGCTAGTATAGTAATTATCACAATATATTACGTGTCCCTTATTCTCAAGTCCATGGACCAGATCAATGACGACTTTTCCTGCAACTGTTGGGTTTGGTGGATGGCAGTCTGACTTGGAATCTACATGTACGTCTGCATCATAAACAGTTTGGGTGTCGTCAGCTCCTGTGTACAGTTTCCAAGCACACGTGTATCCTGTTTTGGACTCGTTCAGGGAGAATGCTTTAAAGATTGACTACAACGGAATAATGATAAGTGCTGTGTTGCTGTTTTCGTTCGAGAAATGTGTAATGATTACTAACATATTATTATTATTCAATAAAACTTGTTCCTTCATGCAAAAAAAAATCAATTTGATCGGCGTTCTACGACCCAGAAAAGCCCAGTTTCACCAAAAGCCCTCAACTCATGAATAATTCATACTTCGTGTGTGACGTAGTACCCATGACGCTTTGTTACCCCCACGCACAACAGTCCATCGTGTGTACTGTATGCATTTACCATACATGCAATGCGGAACAACAGCGGGCAAGCGACATCTTCTAGACCGAAAAACAGCGAAAATGTCCGATAGCAGCGAATATTGGGAAGATCACAGTATAGATGAGGAAGAGGAGTTTCATATAGGCACTTCTGAGGATAGTGATGTCAGCTCTAGCGATGAGGGGAGCTCCCCAGACGAGAGAGAAGGCGAAGACGATGACGAAGAAGTCGAAGTACGTGGAGCTGAACCATACCGGTTCGAGCCACTTGCAGCGCCTGCAGTTGAGCAGCCCGGTGACGGTGATCGTCAGGCCGAAGACGACGAACCAAATCCTGATGATAGACGGCTAAACACAGACTGGTAAGCCCACAAAATGATTCATGAATGAAATACTGAATGATGCTTCGTTTGATCAATTCGTTTCTGCTGTACAAAAATAGTTGTAGGCTATACTTGACAAAAACATGAACGAACATGATGGAGACCCAAGGTACATAATGTAGTAGTACATGTACATGTGTACAATTGTACATGTGTACAATACATGTACAGTGGAACTTTGGGGGTAATTACTATGTCTTGCGTTTTATGATTTGTTGGCAATATTAGCCAGTATTTATGAAGACATGATGGAAAAAGTAATCACTGCTCAAAATTCAAATAAAATCATGATCTTTTACCATCATGCTTTAAGCATAATTGACATTTAGTCTTTCCCTTCAAATCAAAGGTTGTAGCCCCCTGCACAATAAAAATGTTTGATCTGCCCATGGAAAAATGTATTCCTTCGTGATGTACCTGTCCTTGATCAGTTCATGGGTGGATGTATTTCAAGATCAATTTTTAAGTAGTGCAACCCCAATGACAAAGTTACTAAAATTATATTTTCCAAACTTGTTTTTTTTGTAATAGGTGTTCGTGTGGACATTGTGTTCTTCAGCCTTTGCTCGCAAACTGTATATGTTGCAAAGAAGTTGAGAAGACAGAGAACATGATGCGGCAGCTGGACATCAACGTGGATGATCCCAACCTGAGTGCCTTACCATCCATGATTGGTTTGATGCGATCTGCCTCCACCCAGGAGTGCTTGCAACAGCGTATCTTCAGTACAGAGCATACTATGGCAGAGATGCAGTTGAAGGAACGCTTGACCAGTAAGTGATTTGAGTGTTGACTGAATGTACAAAGCCAATGTACCATCAATTTCAATTAATATTTTAGAGCAATGTCAGTTTTGAATGATCTGCATATCAAGCAGATTGCTTTTGATTGACCAGAATGAGCACCGGTGTTTACTTCAGAGTAACCGCACACAACTGAATATGACCTTGGTTGACCCACGTGCATCTATATCTTATTGTACATGCATTACATTGTTTACTTTTGATCATGATTGCCTTTTGGTATGGTTATAGTTTTATAGCATTTCAGTTTCACATGGTGTTAACGTAAACAATATCGATACTCCACCATGCAAATCACAAATCTTATGTTTATAATTTTGTCTGATTTTTTGTTTTGTTTTACAGAAAATATCGCCATGTTGCATATCGGCAAGTGGTGAGGTGGTGTTGGGGTTATCTTGGCCGTTTCAACCGGGTGCCACTGCCATCATGTGTAATGGACGCAATCCGCAGGACGTTCCCAAACCCTGATGGACAGTACAAAGGATTTTCGTATCCACCACTGGATTAGGCCGATTTGCTTTGTTTTATTTTTTAAATTGGTAACATTCTTCCCTAGTTATAATGATCTGGAGGAGTTACAAATTATTTTGTGCGTTCATAAACCATGATCAATGGCAGAATCAATTACGTGTGTATTTCATTTTGTGTCTTTTCGGGGACAAGTTGATTAATTTAGCACTAATGTGAAATAAACTTGTTTTATGTTGCCAACAATACACTATGGTAAAAACATTACAAATTCGGTATGGCAGAAAGATGCCAAGAACTGACAATTTTACAAGACCTTAGTACTTTCGAATAAATGACAAGACAAAATATGTATGTATTTGCAACCAACAATTGAGTTTATTTTTGAGGTTAAAATATCAAAATTTAAAAAGTTGCCTCTTGATGACGAAAACAACTTAATCAAAATCCTGTACATACTTGTTTGGAACTTGGCCATTCTTCTGTTAAACCGAACTGGAAATCCTTTGAAATTCGTTTCACACTTGCTGCTCTTTTCCCAGGAAAAAACTTACAATCAGCATAACTCTACTGCTGAGCAGGTTCAGATTTTCTTGGATTAAAGCTAATTCAATTAGGTTTTTTGGCTTTGCATCACAAAAGGGAGAAGTGTGACAAAGAATAATATTGTAAATCTCATGTTGGTAAATCTCATGTACTTCCGCCTATAAAACTTAAAACTTGTTCTGAGTGTACAGTGGCAATAAATTGTAAAATACAAGAATAGAATAACAATAAATGTGTACAGGCCATGTCATTCTGTCTTCAATCAAATATTAATAAAAAATATAAAAGACATGTATATAGCACCAAATCCATTTGAATAAAATGTTCCCAGGCCCTTTAAATATAATAAAATAACCTAAAGTAACAATAGCAAAGATTATAAAAGATTAAATACATGGGAGCCAGATAAAGTGATAAAAACAGGCAAATATCAGCAAGGGCGGATCCAGGAATTTTGGCATGAAGGTGAAATCCTTTCGTGTATTACTCACGAACTTCACCCATTCCTTTGATATCGCAGGATCCCGCGGAAATTGAAAAAAATGAGTCTCTGGATTCTTAATACTATTTCTAGTGCATCCACCAACAACACATGAAGTCGGCATTATATAACTGTTACACAACAACGTCGAACAAAAGCTTCATAAAACTTCATGCCTCTGCTGACGCATGAAAACGCATGTATAATATACACGGAAGTAACATGGCGTCTTCTGTTTACTCTCGGGTGCTCATGGGTTATACGTCATCCCTTTTCGCTGGTTTACAAGTCCGCTGGTACTATATCGTGGATTTCATAGTGGATTTTCAATGGGTCTTTGTCGGGAACCAGTGCAGGGCGGGAAATTTCAAAAATCGAAGAAGCGGGGTCTAATTTTTTCGGTCAAATTGCAACAAAATTATGAAGAGAAAAACATGACCACAACAATAAATTGTTACCTGAACACAACATAAACAAGGTTCGATAGTCAATTTAATGTGAGAGTTCTCGTTGTAGTCCATCTTTAATACCCCGTTTGATAGGTTTTTTAGGCATGTACTGAACAAAACTTAAGCGTCCCTTGAATTTCAACATACTCTCGTCTGGAGACAGATTCTGCGCAGGGTTATACAGGTTGAGAAACTTCTGGACAAGGACTTCTATCAAGGGCTGAACTTTGGAAAGTTTGTCCCGTTTAGCCAAGGCTCTACGAGGAATTTGGTTATTTGAGATGTGGAGAAACCGAAGAATTGAACTGAACCGATTACGGGACATGATCGACTGATAGAATGGGATGTGAAGAACTTCAGATGTCGACCAGTACATCATGTATTGAGAGGATTTGTTTATGCCCATAGCAATGAGAAGTGCCACAAATGCCATCATTTCTGGAATGTTGATTGGGTGCCAGGAGAATTGTTGATCAGGATTTGAGTCTATTATTTGCTGCGCATAGCGATTAGTCTCGTCGACGAGCATATCCCACACGATTTGACAAAAATACAGCTTGAAGATCTCCACTGCCGACAGTGTGGCAAAGTCGCCGGTGGGGCCATGATTTCCAGTGAATTGTACAGTCCCACACTCATAATGGTCGCGTCGTTCCCAACCGGATCGGAAATCTAACTTTCCTGTCGTCCTCCTTGATCTCGGCCGGCTGTCACCTTGGTAGGTAGGCTGCAACAGAAAAACAAGGCAAAGGAGGATTAATCTCGGTCCTTTGTAAATACAATATCTCAATGCTACTTTGCTGCATGTGCACAGGCCACAGGGGGTCATGCGCAAAATGAATATTGTGCTGAGAAAATAAATATGGCAGCTTCCATCCACTCTCCAAAACTCGTTGTCGATAAATTTTCGTTTTAATGTGGGATTGTGAATGTGAATTCCCCCAACTTCTTGCATAATACGACTTATAATGGCCTTTCGAATACGAGGCTATTCTTTTGGAAGCTTGAGACTAAGAGTGCATTTTCAGCCTGTTGACGCTGAACAGCACGACCGGCTATGGGTGGATGTTAAAATGTCTATGCTATATCTATACATCAACTTGCTGTTTCAATGAATACAAATATTACCTCAACAAACTACATTTTCACTTGACTTTTTTGACCCAGTCCAGGGGGTGGGGATTTGGTCAATCCTATTAAAGGGATCCATTTTCTAAATTTACATTCCTCAACTCCAACAGTTTTATCTCCTTGAGCATATACAAAAATGCATCCAATATTTACGCTATAGCCTAGGAAAATAAGTGAATTACATTAATTTGCATTGGGCCAGGAAGAGTAACGTTAACTGTTACTACTAGTACTATACTAGTGTTAGTTATTCATTTTTACTGTGATTTAGGCCTACCTCTTGAACGAATTCTGCTGGAAGTTTTACTAATGTGCTGTCGTCATCCGTTACTTCGTCATCTGATTCTGAGCCACTGTCTGCCAAAATCTCAGCCAAAATGCCATCATTTATGTCCGTTTCCATCATGATTGCAACTAAAAACTGACCGTTGTGGAAGCGAGTGGACGCTAGCACCGGGAACCGCAAAAAGTGACGCACTTTTTCTTTTCATAAACTTTTATACACTTCATTCCTGTCAATAGAGGGCGCCAACCCAAAAACCACTCGAGCATTTTCAGGTGGTGAATTAAGTAGCCGTGGTCGTCAAGGGCATGCCGATTCCCGGCACCATTTAGAGCCCACGGGATCGAAGCGTATCACAACAAAGGCTCTTTTTAGAGCCCGTGGGATCGAAAGGGTTAAACAACTTTGTCCACTTTTACAAGCACTAACTTTCCAGTAAATCATACAATTTCACAGTGATTGGTTTTTTTTTTCTGTTTTTTTTCCCCGTAACAATCATGACTTAGAAAAGTTTATGCAACCATTAATACACCATAGTTTTGTACGTTTTTTGACAAATGATAAGCCAAAGGTACATGTAAGTTTGTCACTTCACGAGTGCGGCGAAGTACGTACATGGACTATACATACGTGACCTAAGAAATACGGATCCTCAAAATGGACATGTTGCTTATAGAAAAAATGAACAAAGACAACTTGATTCATTGATGTTCACTTGGTCAGTAGTTACAATTTATTGAGAAAATGAAACATAAATATCATGGTAATGACAAGAAATCTGTTATTTGGCAAAATGACAGCAGCATTTTAACAAATGTCTAAGTTTGAAAGTACTTTTGGCAAAAATTGTTACCACCATCCATTTTATTGTTATTTCATGAAATTAGATAAAAAGTTTTGAGCTTCTCCAAATTATTCCAAATTATTACAATTTATTTACAAATGAAAAAAGTCTTGTTATTTGCAAGATTGCCAGTTTGGGGGTGTGTCATTATACCAACATCAATTTTTCGATGACCACAATTCCAAAAGTTGCGCTGCAGTCGTCCACACGTGTAATCACGCATTGAAATTCATTATTTTACAAGAGAAACTTTAACTGAAACAAACTGAAATGCCAAACTTCTACTTTCATTTGTAAGTACCGTCCGGTTGATTATATAACCTTAGGTGCGTCAATTAGGGTAATACATGTTAATTGCATGTGTACGTTATGTTCCTGCTGTAGCAAAGATCCTACTGACACAGCACATACTGTTGTGTAAGTAAGCACAATGGTGATTGGTGTTCAAATATTAGAACACACATGCATAATGTACATTACGCAGGCTAATGTTTTCTATACAGTGTGCACATTTGTGTTGCAGTACTAGCTGGGGCCAGGGCCATGATATGCCCAACCGTCTACTTGCTCAAGTTCGGATGTTATGGAAGTGATCACCAATGCAGACATGATATTTTTGCTGATATGCATGTTTCTTCTAAGTAAAGCCTCGTATCTGAGTTAAATACATGTTTTTTTTAAATGTGTAATCTGGTGTTTCTACAATAAAGTAACCCCAAAGTGTAACACTAACAGTGTGGTCAAAAATTAAAAAATAACTACACCAACTCAATGTTTTCATGGATGTGTTATTAAAGACCAGAGTTGTGCAAAATAACAATGAGAAGATAACAATAGAATACTGTCTTCTAAGTATAAGACCAACATGTTGTTTCATTTATTTTATGGGAATGAGGTTAAAGTGGCAACCTCTTTGGGTAAGTTTACTGTAGAAACACCCAAATTTCCTCTTTTTTTATAGTAAATTAATGATGGTATCTTTTTGGTTTCCATTAGGTCGGCTGGGAAATAGCAGAGTCTCAAGAGACACTGAGGAGATCTACCCTGAGCAGAATAGATGTGCTACTCGAGGCTTCCCAAGACGGTTGTGTATGCAATGGCAAGTGGCTACAGTGTGCCCGCGAAATTTTAGTCAGCAATGGCATAGAGATAAGTGCTTTTGCAAAGACTGTTTATGTGTTATTATTACAGGGAAGGGGAAAATATCGTAACTTGATGATAACGGGCCCGGCAAATTGTGGCAAAACATTCATGCTCGCTCCCCTATGTAAGATATACAAAACATTTACAAATCCTGCATCTGGTACTTTTGCATGGGTCGGAGCTGAGTTAGCTGAAGTAATCTTTTTGAATGATTTCCGTTGGAATCCAAAATTGATACCTTGGCATGACATGTTGTTGTTGTTGTTTCTTGAAGGTCAAACAGTTCATTTGGCCACACCAAAGACTCACTATGCATGTGACATTGTCTTTGAGAAAGACACACCCATATTTTGTACCAGCAAACAACCTCTAGTGTACATTAGCAGTGGCAGTATAGATGAACGTGAAACTGAAATGTTGAGTGCCCGTTGGATAATTTATGCGTTTTCATACCAGATACCACAATGTCAGCAAATAGACGTAATTCCATGTGGCTATTGCTTTTCACATCTTGTACTAGACCACTATTCACCCAGCTAGACTGCATAGGTCTTATAAGTATTAAACATAACACGGAACTAGACAAATCTATGTATTGCAAATTTAAACAGAGGGTAGCCGAGTAAATTTCTTATTTGCTTACAGGATGTGGTCGACCCTGCCCTTAGCGAAACCTGTAATGAGACCTGTAGGAGTAACAAACCCACCCAACCAAATGTACTCCAGTATTACACTGCATTCTCCAATTTAACACAAAATATTACATAAAACACAATAAAGGGGGCCACTTTCCTACCGTCACGTTAGCAGTTGTTCTAATGGTTGTAATTTTTTTTTTAATATCTGAAACCACTCAAAAAGAATGTCAACATTTGAATAGACATGCATGCTTATCCTAAAGATAATTTGAGTTGATTATTACTATTTTTTTTTAATTACCCTAAATTTCTATCAACAAATGGACGGAAAAGTGAGGTAACTTTTTCCGTCCAATTTGTATGGAAATTTGAGGGTAAAAAAATAAATAAAAAATTTAAAAAGTTAAAAATAAATCAACTCAAAATTAGTTTTAGTATAAGCATGCATGTCCATTCACATGTTGAAATACTTTTTGGTCGGTTTCAGGTACTTAAAAATAACTAACAAACATTGGAAAAACTGCTAACGTGATGGATGCAAAGTGTTCACATCTCCAAAAGTGACTCATTACAAATGTTGTTATATTTTTTTTAATGACCGGTGAAGGGGGGAGGGGAATACTCATATTAGGAGGGGGTAGTTGTGATCATGGCCTATGATTTCCCCGTCACACCACTTGTGTCCCTATTATGCAAGTCACTTTACCCAACTGCGTTGTCCTTCGGATGGGACATAAAACCTGAGGTCCCGTGTACTGGAATTGGCAGTGCACGAAAAAGAACAATAAGTTGCACTTATCGTTAAGAGCAGGGTGAAATCCCGGTGCATCTTGTTCAAGATAGGGCTGTACTTGTCATGAGTGTGATGTACAACCAACTATTTCTGTTCTATTATTTATATCTAATTGTTTTGCTGGGGGATCTCCACCTTTAAATTGGGGCCAAATGACATGACCATACATCATAATGTTCAAGATAGTACTCGTTCACATTTAATTGTACATTTCTTGAAGGCATTTCCAATACAAAGTTTTATTAGAAACAATGCTTTGGGCTGTACTTGTCATAATGAGTGTAATGTAGGACCAACTTAAGCATTTAACATCATTGTACTATATTCCACTCAAATGTTCATACTTGTAAACAAGCAAATCTTTTGTATCGACCCAGATTTAATCCACTATGAGCAGTGTCCTCCAATTGTGTCATCCATAGTTAATTTTATCAAGATGTTGTTCTCCACAACAAACACAAACCCTTGTTTAGAAGTATGAAAATTTGCTTGTACAAAATGCATAAAGTGAGCAATACTTGTTTTTTATGTAGCAATTAAAGGGGCAGTATCATCACGATCAGAGTAGACTTTTTAACAGGGCATGGAATCGGTGTCCCAGCTTAAGATGAACACAGTGACTGAAAATTACTAGCTCATGTATGCAGCAACAAGGGTCATATGAACTTATCACGTGGGAAATTATTTTCAATCGTTGAGTTAATCTAAAACAAGCACTCCGTTTACATGTCCTGTTGATTGTGACAATACTGCCCCTTTAAGCATTGCAAAAAGGTTTAATTTAGTTTGATCACGTTTTGTACAATACATCGATGCATTCTCCACTATATATGTTTGGTGCGATCGCCACATTGTGCTGTGCAATCGAACGAGAGCGCAGCATGATTGGCGATCGCACAGATTCAGGAATTGCACCCAGCATTGGTTTTGTTGTGTTTTTAGCGGGGGAACTAGGCCTGTTTTAACTGTGCTTGTACAAAAAATAAAAATTGGGCACTGCAACAAGAAAATATGTAAAGATTAAGTAATGCCAAAAACAGTTATGTGTATGAAGTTTCAATTGATGCACAATTTGTAATTATCTTTTGTGATTGTGACTCTCCTCAAACTAGTGTATACATATGTGACCCGCTCTGTGAAAATGAGCCACAAGACGCAAATATGACAAAGATAGTTTTCTATAGAGCTGGAAAGAGTACATAATTGGCTTTAATTTGGTATGTTTGTGTGTGGCATATGGCATTTGTAATAATCACTAATGTGCATAATTAACACAATTTAGTGTTAGTAACATAAAAACAAATGACATATTTGAAACAAAGTACTGACAAAACTCATTGATAACATTTTATTGATTGAAATTGACGTTTACGTAAACATATTAAAACAATTTAGATCCTAATGATGTGAAAAAACAAAACAAAAAGTCAGATGTTAAAAGAAAAAGAAACACCCTCGCCATTTCATCGCCCATTACATGTAAACACATGGTGCGACATGTCGCCTTTTTTCACAGAGCGGGTCACATACATAGTAGCCATTTGGAACATTTTGTGAACGCAAGATGTACTCTTTGGCTTCTAATCACTCATTTAATGAAAAATGCTTTCAATTTGTGAGCTGAAAGTGTCTGTTGAAATTGCAACAGGCCATTTACTTGCATATACTTTTTAAAAATATCACTGGAAATGTCCCCATTGACCAACAATAGACCCCATTAGTCAGGAAAGTAGGTTTACGTTGATAAGTGATGACAACAATTTTGAGCTCATATAATCACGCGTAGCATACTGCACGTATAGTCCATGGCTGTTATGTATTCCAGTTTAAAACAGCTTGAATATACAGCTGCACAACCAAATAGGGGCGGTAACTGGAAAGCTTTCATGATAAAAGACACGATATGTTTGTCAGGATGTCAGGATGTTGATCAGTATTTTTTTAGTAAGGAAACAACTTCAAATAATATTGTTTTAAGTGGTTGTGTACATGTAATGGCTATGGGTGCGGGTAACTGGAAATAAATTTGTCCTGATAAAAGTACATGCGTGACAATTCAGGAAATGTTTGAGGAAATAAGTTTGAAGTTTCGTGACATTAGGTATCAACTGTTTTAGGGTTTTAAAAGTGTAAATGTTCATCTCTACTAGTTTTTAAATCATATTTTACATGATTTTTGAGAGCAGTAACAGTAATCATTCAAGTGACGAATCAGCATAATCTATACAATTATTAGTCCATTACGAAGTGACGAATACGTCGGAATTGACGTTAAAACTGTCCTTTACTGTTTATAATGCAGTTATATGTGCACGAAGCCCGTTTTAATACTGCACGTATACTACGCGCAGTATACTACGCGTATAGTCCATATGGCTGTTTATTCCAGCTTAATTTGATAGCGGCAGCCTTTTTGATTTTTTCCCCCTAAAATCAAGATCAAAAACCAAATAAGGGTATGCAGGTATAAAGTTAAGTACGTCTGGGCTCAAGACTAAGCCGTATGTGTGTCGCATCCCCGGGTATTTTCCCCACCCAATTGGATGTAACCTTTGGTAGTTTTATCTATACAGACACCTGAATAAAAGCAGTTGACAACTCTTTATATAATTTATGCGATATATACAATTTATTTACAATTTACTCAAACAAGAACATGTCGAATGGTCTGATAAACCATTAAGCGTGTGTATTACTACCAAAACCAAGTTTATACATATATATATTTAATAATCCTTAATTTAGTTTAAACATCAGTGGTTTCTCATCCCGTTACCCGGTCGTGGGGTGGTGGCTGACCAAGAAGCTCGGTCTAGATAATGGGGCGGTGGTCCCTTCCAGTCCCTCTCACCCTAGTTATTTTGGTGGTGGT
Source organism: Zoroaster sp. YZ-2022 (assembly GCA_029582265.1). Lineage (NCBI taxonomy): Eukaryota > Metazoa > Echinodermata > Asteroidea > Forcipulatida > Zoroasteridae > Zoroaster > Zoroaster sp. YZ-2022. The sequence continues at coordinate 31,812,647 of CM055825.1, read as the reverse complement.
TTTCCCTCAAGGAAGGAACCAGGTCGTTGTGACGATCCTGGTTCTACTCATCGGTGTGCTCACACTGCCAGATTGGTTTACAGTGATTTTGTTGTCACAGACTAGTAAGCACTCAATTGCTCTAGAAAATTCTCGTCAGAATTTAATCAAACTCGCCTAGTTCTCAGTAACTGGCTTCACTTAGTCATCGAGGCTGACAGAAAAAGCGTCCTCTCCTCGGAATTCCTCAAATCGAATGTGACAGAAAATACACCGACAATCGAATACCTACAACCCCACCCTGAACATAATATAATCACCCGGTTTTAAAACGACCAATCACAGCCCTTGAAACACCTCACCCTACAATAATCCGCTTTGCCTTTATACAATAAAAGAACTAGTTCAAGCGTTTTGCCCCTTGTGGCCAGCGACCTTTAAATTATGTTTCTCTAAGTAATTTCTTTAAAAATATATTTCACTCCGTGACAATGTGCAGTCAATGTAAACTGTTGTAAAAGACTACGGCTTAACCCCGTCCAGGCTGAATTCATCTGTTGAATATAGGCCTACATAGGGTTAGTTTAATAAAAGGGCACTTAGGGGCACGAGGCAAGCCCTTGTAATTTTCTTAGGGATCTGAATTTTGAGAGGGGGTGCAGAGTACAGGCCTCAGGTGTGGGGGAACGAACTGACAAGAACGTAGTTCAAGATATAAGCAAAGTGGTTGAAAGGTTATGTTTAAGTATAGACAATGTCTGCATCAGGTTTGAAAAGGTCTGTTTGTGTCTTTTATCAGTGATAGTATCATTTTATTAATATAAAGATAATCAAAAGGGCTGTCCTTTGGATTTCAAAATGGCCACCATTTTGGACATATTTTCCACAAATGTGTTACTCTTTGACCACCCTAATACATTGTTGTTTTATATTTAATGTTATATTTTGGGTCTTGAAGCCTCAAAATAATGTAATGCAACCATCTTGAATTTTAAAAGAGTTTCCATTTCGATTTGTTTTTCTTAATTTGACTTGCTAGCAAGCTGGTAGCAACATCAAAGAGAGTAATGTTTACACATCTGGGACTTGCTTTTATTCCTTAGGACAATAGTTAGGATGCCATTTAATTGACATCTTTGGCTGTCATTTTGGATTTCAACGTGGCAGCAATTTTAGATATATTTCCATTATTGTTAAAGTAGGCCCACTTTTACGCCTACATTTTGTATTGCCAAAATTATGTTGATTATAGGTAGTTGATTTTTTTGTCAAATACACGTTTGTGCCTTGTTTTATTTGCTTGGGGTTACAGGCGGTAACTGGAGAGATTTCATAATAAAGCACACGATATATTTGTCAGGAAATGTTTGTCAGGATGTGAGGTATTGATCAGGTGTTGATCAGGTGTTGATCAGGTGTTGATCAGGTGTTGATCAGTATTTTTTAGTAAGAAAACAACTTAAAATAATATTGTTAAGGTGGTTGTGTACATGTAATTGCTATGGGGGTGGGAAACTGGAAACAAATTTGTCCTGATAAAAACAAGTGACAATTCAGGAAATGTTTGAGGAAATGTTTAAGTTTCAAGTTTCATGACATGCCGGCTCATATGCTGCAAATAACTTGTGTGGACCATTGTGATGCAGGCGGACAAATCTCCTGGGGCCTACTGGGATATCACACCGTCAATGTTAACCCATCAAGCAACCTTTGACGTATGAAAGTATGCCATTGCTACTGAATAGTATACGGATATTCTGGTGCCAAATTAACTCAGTAATTAATTTTCCCCACATGGGACCCATGTTGACCCCACTGAACATGAGGACCATAGTGGCGCCGGTGGTTAAATATCTTTTGACCCCAGTAGGGTAAACCCTACTTAAGACTACATGGGCTATCCACATGGAACCTATATTAGTAGCCCACTAAATGCCAACTTGAATATCGTTTTTTATTTCACGAAGGACCCATGTAGGCCCCACATAAGGCCCATGTACAAATTACATGGGGTAACATAACAAAGCTCATAATTATGTCTTCAAAATATCAACATAAAACAATTCAGGTAAATCGAATACAGGTCGACAACATTTCAGACTAATGCCTCAACATCTGTCTGGAACCTTGGAGTTATGTTTGATAACAGTTTATTAATGGATTCACATGTCAAGAAAGTCTGCCAATCTGAGTACACCCAAATAAGGAATACACGAAGTATTCGGAAAGTGCTTTCAGATGATGATGCTGCAATAGTTGGTAGGATAACGGTAATTCCTTACTGTTTGGCATATCAGAGTATCTTCTGAAGAAGCTCCAACATGCCCAGAATGCTGTTGCACGTGTTCTTTCCAGGGGGAGAAAAATTGACCATATTACCCCCCAACACTTATAGCATTACATTGGTTACTTATAAAACAAAGAATTAATTACAAACTCCTACTGTTGACTTGGAAAGCACTTCACGGTTTAACTCGTGTATTATACGAGACATGCTGTGTGCATACCATCCTCATCCTAATCTAAGATCCTCAAACAAACTGTTGCGTTCCAAGAACACACTCTTCATCGGGTGATAGAAGTTTCATTTCTTGTGCACCAAACTATGGAATGATCTCCCCATCAACTCCGTACACTTGGCTACGTAGACAAATCTCTTCAAATCTGCTTACATCTCATCTCCTCATGAAATTCTGTGAATTCTCGTTTTTTATTTTTCTTCACTTCTCCAAGCGCCTCGGAATAGGCAACTAGAATGACGGCGCTATACAAATGATGATGATGACGATGATGATGATGATGACGACGATGATGATGATGATGATGATGATGACGATGATGATGATGATGATGATGATGACGATGATAATCCAGTCTGAAATACAACCTGCCGGCATGCACAGTGCTGTAATTAATCACCAGTTAGTCAAGTGAATAAAAATAAAATACCCTAAAAATATTATTAAAACAGCAGTGTTTAGAAAGTTAAGCAAGCGGGGAAAATTAGAAATCCAAAATGGCGCTGGAAGATGCCAATCAACCAAAGGGCACCCTAAATATGTGCCCTACAAAATTATAACAAGTTGCCGGCAATGTTTTAAAAGACACAAACAGCCCTCTTCAAATCTGATGTAGACTTTAACTCTTTGCATATTTTATATTAGTTTGTTAGCAAGTTAAATTAATTTTAAAAGTCAAAATGGCTGTCTCTTTAAAATTCAAAATGGCGGCCTTGGCCCTACATATTAATAAAACATTGAGAATTCGAGACTCAATATATTGCGTTAAATGTAAAATAACAATGTTTAACTGGTTAGAAAGTCGAAAATTTTGTGAAAATATGTCCAAAATGGCGGCCATTTTGAAATTCAGAATGACGGCCGAAGATGCCAATGAAAAAATGGCACCCTATTTTTTTGAATTCAGCATATCAAGATTGACAAAGTTTGCCAATAAAATCCATTTTGACAGCCTGGACTAACATTACGTGGTTATTGGAACCAGGCCAAATTTCGCATACACCAAGTATGGTGGCTAAGAGAGGCCTCACTAATAGGGCAAACGTTCATACCCCTATGTGAAAAGGTTGTTTAAAACACAGTACGGCAGAATTCCAATCGATCCAGGACATCGTTTTACAGCAATAAGAAAAAATAAATAAACAATTTCAAAAAAATTAAATAAAAATAAACAAATATTTAAAAAATCTGTGATATCTACACGCAAATACAACCAAATAGTTTTGTGTGTAATTGTGTCAAAGCTAAATACTTTGAAAAACACAGGGCACGTGGTAAATCAGGAAGTTAGCTTACTCTAGCGAGAATCATAGACTGTGTCTGGTCACTATTGGGTAATACCTAAACAGACTATGTTAGTGCATGTAGAAGGGCCTTACATGTATGTTCCATGGGTATATTATCACGGAATAGCAGACTGGAGTATCATTACGTTTTCAACTAGTGTTCGAAATTGTGGTCACCAGATTCAAGGGAATTATAGAATGTTACAGATTTAGTAAACAGTCGCCATGATGTCAAATGAATCATACCAAAACCATCGTGGCTTGTCATTTCTCCTATTTCTTTGCTTCTTTCTCAGTAATGGTAAGTAAAGTTTAATTTTGCAAGATGGCAGAATTACATCAAATTTAGGCCTAACTGATTTAAATATGGTGAATATTACAATAATCAATTATTTTTTATCACAATTCTCAAATGGAGGACCGCTCTATTTAGACGGTCTGTAGGTGCGGCAGTGTATTATTAACAAATAGTCAAAAGTAATATTTGTAACTTTGCATGGTGAAAAGGATAAGAAAAGACTATTTGCGGTGACACCATGTGAAATTCTCAATTGAGTAGTAATTAGTTCTGAAAAGAACTGGTTACTGCTGGTTACTACTACCAGGAGAATACCAGACTCTGGGGAATGCTGCTGCTAAAGCTACAGTCACACTATCACGATCTGGCGTTACGATTGTTCACGTATGACCAAGATTTAAAAAATAAATTTCATCCGTTGCCATACGTGTACATCCGTGGAACTTTCACTTCTACACGATTACACAAAGACTCCACTAAGGTTCCACAACGTATGACCCCGATTATACAACGATTGCAAAAAGAGTATACAAAGTATTTACTAGGTATGCGTAACGATTACCCACGGATAATCACGTATACACAGCGATTGACCACGATGTTACTAAGGATTCACAACATATGACCACGATTATACACGGATGTAAAGCGATTGGTTAACGATTGTCCAACGATTGCTACAAATGAATGAAATATACAAGTTCTGAGCCTATTTATACTTTTTCAAAACCAAACAGGATCAGAATCATTGTGAAATCGTGATTAATCGTGATAGATCGTGATAAATCGTTATGAAATCGTTATGATCCTTGTGTAATCTTACTGCAATCGTTATAAATCGTTGTCATACTTGGTCATCCGTAGTGTAATCTTAACATTCGCAGTGTATCCGTTGAGCATCCGTTGTGTATCCTGTGTACATCCCTAGTTATACGTAATGCTTCCTGTGTGCATCCCTAGTGGATTGTCGTGGCCGAGCGGTCTAGCGCACTGAACTCAAGTTCTGGTGTTGCCAGCAGCAGAGTGTGGGTTCGAGCCCCGGCCGTGACATCTGTGTCCTTGAGCAAGACACTTAACCATAATTGCTTCTCTCCACCCAGGGGTTAAATGGGTACCTGTGAAGGCAGAGATGGTTTGCTCTCTATGCGCTAGAAATGGCAGCAATTGAGCTATATACTCCCCAGGGAGCTGAGATGGTTTCAGGAATGATTTATGAGCCTTATTAGCCTTATGAGCAGGGATAATAATATAATGCGCCTTGAGCGCCACTTAGTTGGTGGATACGTGCGCTATATAAATCTATACATTATTATTATTATTATTAGTGCATCCGTGGTGATTTCTGCCACGATTGTACAAAGGATGTTCACGTATGTCTACGATTGCTCACGATTGCCATTACGTATGCACTATACGTATGACTAGGGATGTACACAGGATACACAACGGATTTTTCCCCCACGATTCCAGAACGATAGTTTTGAACCGTTTGAAACTTCCGTTGTGCCATCGTGGACCATAACGGATGCCCACGTATGATTAGGACTCTACTACGAATGACTAAGTATCCCCAACGTATCATTACGTATGACTACGGATGACCATCCGCTGGACATCCGTTGTGCATTCGCAATCAAAAATCGTGACAGTGTGACTGTAGCATAAAGTAGACTGCTGGAAAATCAAGCTGAAGGATTAGTGCGTTGAACCGTGCAGGCGGGAAACTGTGGAATTGGGATCATTGGAGTGTGGAGAGGAGTATGTGCTCGCTGAACTAAATCAGTTGTTAACGAGCACAGGGGGAAGGAGTGTGGGTGACTTAAGATGTAGGATATCCCTCAGTCTGCGGTGGGTTGTGGACTTTGAATATAGAAGATCGTTCGGTCCGTAGTAGGACTCCTGTACATAATACATATGTACATGTGTAGTATATATAGACCAAATTCCCATGTACTTTGCAGTGATGGTCACGGGTTTTAATTTAACTGTTAATTACTTCCCTTATTGACGAAAACTCAACTTGAATTTGCCAGATGAACAATGATTACAAATTACAATCAAATTATCCTACGAAATTCACCTGAGAAATCACACTAAACAATGATTTACTCAATATGTTACCTTTATTATTGAGGAAAACAACCTTTATTTACATAAATCAGCCCACAAAAAATCCACACTGCACCCACTCCTGCTGCCCATCTTGGAAACTAACTATGGGGTTTCAACACAATGAAGCCCACACAAAATTCCACTTGGGCAAACCCTTTCAAAATTCATTGCTTGGACTAGCCATGTCACTAGAAAGGTAACAAAGATAAAGACAATTTAACCGAGTGTATGAGTGTTAAGGCCTTGTCACACTGGGCAATTTAAAGGCAACCAAGTTGCTAGCAATTTAACTCAGGCAACTTTTGTTGAGTCAACTTGCATGTCACACGCAGCAATTTCAAAGCAACACACGTATTAATCCTGATTGCATGCAACCATGATGCAACTAGGTATCCAATCATTATTTAATATGCATTGGTCATGATTTCTCAGTAGTCCCTGTAACTTTTCAACTATAGCAAAAAGCAAACATTCAAATTGAAAACAAAAATGTGTCATCAATTGCACATTACTGAATGCACTTGTGAATTCAGCATGTATCCACGAAACCAGACTTCCAATCAGACACAAAATGACAACATTTACAAAAATACAAAATGTTTTCTTGTAATTAAATGCTTATTTGCCTCTGACGTATTCCAGGTTTCTCTAGGCCATGTTTTCTTAAAGGGGAGTTACAACATTGGTAATGTTGGGAAAACTGCTTCTACGAGTATGCATACTATCTTTGGATCAAATTATACATTAATCAATTAACCTGTGAATGATTCAGCTTATTACATTTTGTCAGTCACAAGAAAATAGTGAAGATTTATTTGTGTATTCATTCTATTATGTGAAATTTATTCGAAATGGAAATTATAGATTATCTTGAAATTGAAAGCACATCAGACAAAATAATTTCTATGAAATCATAACCGCAAGTAAGTTCACATTACAAATCAATGAATTGGATACATTTTTTAATTACCAATCCTTTACATTAGTTTTAAATTAAATCAATAAGATATTTTCTCAAAGGCCTGCCTATACACTTTCGTTGACTGCTCCAGACCCAGTTTCTAGATCCAAAGTAACTATTTTAATAACAATTCATATTAAATAATAGTTTATAATAATTAAAATGAGTTATCAAGAAATCTCATTTAGCATACCATCTATAATTGCAAAAACAACCCTCATTAACCCCACCCCTTTTGCATTTTCCATTCTGAATTTTGGTATACACATGCTTGTCACCAAGACACACACGAATTTGTTTATTTTCCAATTAAAACTCATCAATATTTTTTCGTCCCTCTGCGCTTTTTCTTAAATTATTATGATTTTTTATATGCAGGCCCTTCTTTTCCCCTCTTTTTATGTTACAAAACCATCTTCTTTCTTCAAAGCATACCTAATAGTCCGTGGGCTACCACCACCACCCCTCCCCCTGGGGATTTTTCAAGACAAATATTTTTGTAAACCTTGACCATAGAGCTATTGAAATCAGGTTGTCTGCAAATTGCATGTTGGTGGGTGAGGCTGTGAGGGCGTTTTTTTCAAAATGGCCGCCAAAATCCTGGTAATCGATCATGCCACATAGGAGGACTTTTTATTTTTTAGTGCCACCTAAAACATTTTCACACCTGTCTGAAATGCTTAAACTACCTCAAGAAAATACTTGCAAGAATAGCTAGCTCTTATAGAACTTATGTTACAATTATAATAAAACTACTTCTACTAGTGTCTTCACAGTGTCACGGATCTGTTTATCCAAATCCTACATCCTGCATTTCTTCCTTTCATGTTTGTTACCTGTCCTATGAGCCTCTATCCTTTCAAAAGTTTCTAAAGCCAACGCTGCCCTGATAGCTTCCTCTAAAGTTGATGGATTGGCTCTGAAGATACCCTCATGGATCGACTGGCTAGCAGTCGCATCTGGAAAATGACCTCGCGCAAACCATTCTCTGAAAACTTGGGGTAATCTAATGCTGTCAGTTCTTTCGTACGTTGTCTGCGATTCTTCAACTCCATTAAGAAGTTCTCCGTCCAAAGCGAGCATTCAGCAAGTCAAGCAACTCCCTATATTGTTTTCTTTTTCCATCCTCTCCTCGATTAAGTAGCACCATTAGTGTCTGGCCCTTGAGGCTCGCAGCGAGAAATGCAGCCGCCTACTCGTCGTCCCAAGCATTGGCGATTTTGCAGGATTCAAAGTGTTCCAGGTACGCTCGATTCGAGGTAGTGCGCACTTTCTGTAGCTTCCTGTACTGGAGCAAGCACTTGCACGCAAACTGACGTACGCTCATGCGCACATTGCATGCCCACAGCACCAAATACTCCACCGCCCTCCTTAGTTCGCCCTCGCCATGCGCAAGCCATAGCTCATTTGCGTTACATTATTATGTTTTGTTTTTGTTTATTTTTGGGGGAGGGGTGGGATGCAGGGGTGGGCAGGGGAGGGAGGCAGAGGGGGTAAGGAGGACCTTAAATACCAATTTATTATCCCTAGATCATTTCCCAGATACTCAATCGATCATGGGGAAAACACATACAGCCGAACTACATACACATGATGTGCGGTGGGGATATTTTTTGGGGGTAAATTTGACCCCGCCCCCAATCCTTAACCCACCAGTATTTTTTTGCAGACAAGCAGATATTGCAATGGCATACAATAGGCTGCCCCAAAAAAGTAGTATGTTGTAGTACGTTGATGTGATCTGTGTACAGTGCTGCAATAACAGCCCACTGTACTTATGATGACCACATTTGACATCCGTGCTGCAATAACAGCCCACTGTACTTATGATGACCACATTTGACGATCGAGGAACTTTGCTTCTCATGTTTTAAATTTTGTGCAAACGCGTTGAAACTTGAGTTGAATTGATTTATTTCTCAATATTGGTAAAGCTCATGGCCTTCATCCTTCGTGTACTTGCTTGATGCGCAATATTTGAACTTTTATATCCTGCAGCCTCAAAAGGGGACCTATTTTTCCAAAATTCTGAATAGGGGCACCCAGGGGCCACAGATCTCTCCGTTCCCTCCGTGCCCCCACCCCACCCCATAGTTACGCCACTGGAAGTCATCCAACCAGTTACACAACTGAACCAATTTGATCAACATTTCTTAGAAACATCTGCATAAACTAGGCCCCTCACATCAGTACAACAAATGAAATTATTGCAAATAAATTTATCAGAAAGAGTACCCTTGAAGATGGTCCTATAAACATGCTAAAACGAACAATCTGAATCGGTCATACTAAAAAGGCGTCAAGGACTGGATTCGCAGCGTCAAGGCCTGGATTCGGCGTCAGTCAGTGGCGCACCCAAGGGGGGGCCTTGGGGGGCTCGAGCCCCCCCCCCCCCAGGGCCCGCTGATGTTTTATTATTTTTTTTAAAGAAGGAGCCAGGAAAGAGAGCAAAATCTGAGCCCAAGTCTTGTCTACAGAGGAGTTCGGCAAGGAGTATAGGGCAGTGGTACAAGGGATGGGGACTCAGGAGACTCAAGCTCCCCTCCAAAAGTTTTCCATTTATTCCACTCACTATTATATTTTACGGCGTTGCGTATGCAGGTACATGTATCTCGGTACATAATTTGTTTTCCCTATGCTATCATTGTATATTGTTTGTATTAATGTTTTTTCTTTGTTTCCGCGCCTTGAGCGCCCAGCAGGGTGGATATGTGCGCGCTAAAAATCTTTATTATTATTATTATTATGTGCATGTAAGCTTGAAGGGCCACCAGTATATATAACAAGCATTTTTACACATTCTCCCCCCCCCCTGCCATGGTGCACCCTGATCAGGGAGCAGCTTTACTTAATTTTATTTTCATTTTCTGTTGTCCGTTTCTCTTGTTGAGGTCGTTGACTGTCGTTGAGGTTACTCGTAAAATTTAAACACGCCCGCATTATAATCAACTCCTTTCCAGTTTGTACACAATGGCCCAGGATTGGGTTTTAATTTACAAAGATTATGTGACACTCTTTTAGCAAACACCGATTGGATAATATTGGGATTTGGTTTTGCCACAAATTCGTGTTTGAAAAAATTTAGCTCCGCCCGGAATGATCACAAACTTTACGTCCACGCAATGCAAGTATTTAACTATAGAAATCTTGCAGACGAAACAAGCTCAAGTTCTTTACATCAAGAGGAGGAAATTATATGGAAGGTAAAACCCTACGAGTCCGAATCATGCCATAATGTCTTCTTTTTATGACTAGAAACCACCAGGAAACATTTAACATGTGCCGTAGGTTCACTGACGAGCACGACTAGGGACATGGCTGCAGCCGCGCCAGCGGTTATGGTTTGGGTCAGCCATGTCTCTCCCCCATATTGGATTTCAAATAAAAATATTTTGAGCCCCCCCCCCCCCGCCAATCAAATCCTGGATGCGCCACTGGCGTCAGTGTGTACATCTCAAGGCGTCAAGGGTTTTTCTACGATGACAACGAGTAGACAATAGCCGACAACAAATTATGAAATATGGACAAATACCTACAGGAAGCGTTAATGTGATATATAAATATTTTCGGGGAATTTCTAAAAGTCTTTTTACCATGAAAAATTGTTAATTTTAACTTGACAAGCGTTCATATTTTACGACGGCCATTTTGCCTTTTCCCTGTTTAGTCATGCGCATAGGACTGAACCATTTCTGAGCAAAAAAAGCTAAAAGGGCATTAATCTCTGAACAAAGGTTTTGTGGTGCAGTTTGGTGTATGCATGAATTTGGCTAAGATTTGTTGGTCTATTTTTGGTGTAGTCACAAGAGTGGTGCACATTTGGTGTACACCACCGTTGTACAATTGGCTCCATGTGAAAAAAAGATAGTAGATGATTATTCACATGAATTTCTCAATTGTAAACACACTATTGTAGTCTGTGGGCTGGAGGGGTCAACCGTGCACCCCCACCCCCCATAACCCACCGCCACCGATATTTTTTGTTCCTTTGGATGTCCTAAACACGAAAAAAGATGTTAACATTGAAAATTTTGGGTTGCACTATCTGTTCTGGCCCACTTATGCTGATAATTCTTAGCACAAGAGGTGGAAGAAGATCAAACATCTCGCCATTACTCCACCATGCCTTCACCTATTATCATGTAACTTGGTACAATTAATGTTCAGTCATATGTCGTCATGATGACGTCATCGGTTCTCGTAAATACGACCGGTAGAGGGCGCTATAATTGCACGTATATTATGCATATTTTAATTATAGGGATTTTCAGAAAAATATTTTTATTGTTGCCACCAAGAACAAAAAAATTATTAATTTATGCCTTAAATGGGTTTGTCTATGTCTAATGTAACCACACAAATGTGTTAACTTAGAAGTTTTTTGGATTTTCTATCTCTGGGGGCACTTTTTTAGCCCCATGGTATTAAGCTTAGTTGGACGTCCATTTCACTCCATATTGAATAATCCTTTATTTCTGGAACATGCTTTGGACTACATTAATCAAACTTGGCACAATAAAAGTTCATTCACAAGTCGTCAAGATGATGTTATTGGTTGTCATGGAAACTACCTCTAGAGGGCGCTGCACTTGGTTGTCATGGAAACTACCTCTATTTTGATAAATATTATGCGCAAATGAATAAATGGTTAATATATTTCTTATTTTTAGCCATTGTAGTACACTATATAGGGATAATGTCTCATTAATTTTTAACTGGATATGATATGTCAACTCTAGTGTAAGAAAAAAGGATAAATTTGAAAATCTTGGATTAAGTTGTCTCTGGAGATCTGTGTTAAAGCCCCTATCGGGTCCTTGTTGAGCCAATAATCCTTAGCATATGGGGTGGGAGGGATTAAACAAACCTCCATTACTCCGGCATGCTTTGACTTACATTCATAAAATTTGGCACATGTACTGTTCATGTATATGTTGTCAAGATGATTGGTTTCCATGGAAACTTCTATGTTGTACTACATCTTCTGGTTCATCGCTGATTAGGTCTTTGTCTGTAAGAAGAGCTTCCTGTTTAGGAAGCCTCATTCCAGGCTGAATGGGAGCACCAAATCAATATGAAACTTCCTGAAAGGATACATTAACCTTGCAAAGTCAAACAGTGTTGGCACTTGTTCCGAAATGTGGCTTCCCCTAACATGGGGACTGCTGTGATGTATGAGCCAAGGCATCTGCCTGTCAGCAATTCATCTGCCATCCAAACTCAGTGGCACACGTTTTATTTTCGGGAAGGGTTATTTATCCAATGGAAGGTCACTCCGGCCTGGTTTTAGGCATAGGAAATAATCAACCGGCTTGAAAGGGTTCACATGGGCTATATGGTTCTCTCCAAATATGAATGTATTTTATCCACTTTGCCTACAGATGTGCTCAATTAGTCAGCTTTCCTGCGAGGCTGTGTAGGCTGGGTACTTATTCTAGGGGTGGGTCGAAGGCACCGGTTACTGTGTGCAGGGTATTGTTCAGGCTCCTGTCCACCACAGGAGTATGTTTGCTACAATGAGCTCCAGAGACCCCTTAAAATATTTTCAAATTTATCTTTCGTTTGACATTTGACACACCCTGGTGAAGTAAAACTTAATGATACTTTATCCCCATAGTGATACCTAGTGTACTACAATGGTTAAAAATAAGAAATAATTGTATCCATTAATTCATGTGCGCATAATATGCATCCAAGTACAGCGCCCTCTAGAGGTAGTTTCCATGACAACCAATGATATCATCTTGACGACATGTGAATGAACATTTATTGTGCCAAGTTTGATTAATGTAGGTCAAAGCATGTTTGAGAAATAAAGGATTATTCAATATGTAGTGATATGGACGTCCAACTAAGCTTAATACCATGGGGCTAAAAAAGTGCCCCCAGAGATAAAAAATCAAAAAAAACTTCTAAGTTAACACATTTGTGTGGTTATATTAGACATAGACAAACCCATTTAAGGCATAAATTAATTAATTTTTTGTTCTTGGTGGCAACAATAAAAACTAAATGATTTATAATGAGATATTTTCTGAAAATCCCAATAATTAAAATATGCATAATATACGTGCAATTATAGCGCCCTCTACCGGTCGTTTTCACAAGATCCCATGACGTCATCATGACAACATATGACTGAACATTAATTGTACCAAGTTACATGATATAAATAGGTGAAGGCATGATGGAGTAATGGCGAGATGTTTGATCTTCTTCCACCCCTAGTGCTAAGAATTATCAGCATAAGCTCATTATACGGGTAAACAATAGTGGGCCAGAACAGATAGTGCAACCCAAAGGACATCCAAAAGAACAAGAAAATATCGGTGGCGGTGGGTAATGGGGGGGGGGGGTGCACGGTAGACCCCTCCAGCCCACAGACTAAAAGGTTACAATTGTGGCTGCAATTGTGTACATGGTTTCATAGAACTTGTGCTATCTAAATGCAAATACAACCACCTGGTTTTGTGTTTAATTGATGTCAAAGCTAAATACTTTTTTTTTTAAACAGGATAAGTGGTAAGTCAGAAAATTAGCTTACTCTAGAAAAACAGATCGTGTCCGGTGACTATTGGGTATAGACTATGTTAGTGCATGTAGAAGGGCCTTACATGTATGTTCAATAGGTATATTACCACGGAATATCAGACTGGAGTAGTATTACGTGTTCGACTAGTGTTCCAAATTGTGTTCCCCAGATTCAAGGAAAATTACAGAATGTTACAGATTTGGTTTTAAAAAAAAGCCACCATGACGTCATATGAATCATACTACAACCATCGTGGCTGGTCATTTCTCCTACTTGTTTGTTTCTTTCTCAAAGTTAAGTCGTAAATCATATCAGATTTGAAAAGGTAAAACTTGTATCTTTGCATGGTGAAGAGGATAAGTAAGACTAATTGCGATGACACCATGTGAAATTCTCTATTGAGTAATAATTACTTCTGGAAAGAACTGGAATTTCTCGAATTTTTGATCAGTATGCTCTGATCGTCCTCAGGAGAATGCCGGATTCTGTGAAAAGCTGCTGCTTAAGTAGGCTGCTGGAGGATCATGCTATGGCTGGATCATGGAAGCTTGAGGATTAGTGAGTTGAGGCGTGCAGGCGGGAACTGTTGGGACTGGGATCCTAGGAGGTGGGGAGAGGAGTGTGTGCTCACTGAACTGAATCAGTTGTTGACAAGCATAGGGGAAGGAGGTAGTTTGACTTAGGGTATAGGAGATCCCTACGTCTGGGATGGAGGGGGCTTCCTTGGGCAGACTGTTCTTGGCGCATAGGTTGTAGGCGCGTTCCACGAGGGTGCGGTTGACCGATGACTTGATGCTAGGGTGATGGAAGGAGCGTTGGTTGAGGTAACGGTTTGTGTGGGTGGGCTTCCTGTAAACGCTGTGGTGTAGGGAGCCGTCTGGGTTTCTAGAAATTCCAACATCAAGGACCGAGATCTTGCCTTCTTCTACTTCCATCGTGAACTTGATGCTAGGATGTTGCTCGTTGAGGTGTTGTAGAAAGTCCTGAAGTGCGTCCCTGCCATGTTGCCATACCACAAAGGTGTCATCCACATAGCAAAGATACAGGTGCGGTTGGAGGTCAGCGGTGTGGAGGGAAGAGATCTCAAACTCAAATTCCATGACAATGTCAGCAAGGACCGGGGATAGAGGAGATCCCATGGAAGTCCCAGCTGGCTGCTCGTAGAACTTGCCTGAAATTGAAAACAACTAGAAGAAACACAAGTTAGTAGCAAATCATGTATTTGGACATGGGTGAGTGATGTGCGATCATCAAGGGAAAGGTCTTGTTCGAGTCTGTCCTTCACCAGGAGGCATGTCTCTTCAGTTGGGACATTGGTGAAAAGGGAGACAACATCAAAACTAACTAAGATGTCGCTGGGTTGTAGAGTGAGAACCCGGGTGATTTCACCGAACTGACTGGAGTTGGACATTTGGTGCTTAGTGAGAGCCACCAATGGTCGAATGATCTTAGCTAGGTTGCTGGGATGTGTTGTATGTGGGTGAACCTCTGGAGGCGACGATACATGGGACGTAGAGAAACATCGGGCTTGTGGATCTTCGGCTGGCCAAAGAACCTGGGGCAGCATGAGCTGGAGGGTCTGAGGTGTCGGTAGAGTTGGATGGTGAGGGCATCAGCACGTTGAAGGGCAAGGAGTCTGCTGGCAACTCTTTTCTCACTGGATGAGATGGGGTTATTCTTGAGGGGGTAATATGAACCAAATAGAAGAATGTCACTTATCGTGGCGGTGTATTGGAATCGATCCATGATGACTGTAGTATTGCTTTTGTCTGCGGTAAGGATGTGAATAGAGCTATCCCGTCTGATGTCGCCCTTCCTTGGAAAGGTTGGGCTTGGCTGGCTTGGCTCTACGTAACACCTCACTCATCTTCATCCGGACACCGTCAGCTTCTGTCTTGTCGAGGCGTCGTATAAGGCTGGTTCTACGGACTGGATGATCTCTTCTGTTGGGATGGATTTGGGCGTGAGGGCGAAATTCATACCTAATGACAGCATTGATGTTTCGGTAGGGGTAAGGGTACGTTGGCTAAGGTTGACAACGGTATGCTTGCGGAACGCGTCCTGTGAACGGAGGTGTGGGGGTTGCTTTAATAAGGATATAGATGACCCTATATAGGTCTACTAGAAACGCGGTTGGAGTGAGATATTGGATATATCCAGGACTCCGATT
This sequence comes from Zoroaster sp. YZ-2022, assembly GCA_029582265.1. NCBI lineage: Eukaryota > Metazoa > Echinodermata > Asteroidea > Forcipulatida > Zoroasteridae > Zoroaster > Zoroaster sp. YZ-2022. The sequence continues at coordinate 31,796,790 of CM055825.1, read as the reverse complement.
CGGAAAGTCGTGGGGATATAAGAGATCCCTTAAGAGACTGAGTGAACGCGCGAGGGAATAGGGATGTAGAGGATCCCGTATCCAGTCTCCTAGAAACGCAGTTGGAGTGAGATATAGGAGATATCGAGGACTCCGATTCGGAAGGTCGTAGGGATACAGATTTGATTAGTGAATAATAAATTATTATATATCAACTCTCAAATGGAGGACCAATTTAGACGGCATGTAGGTGCGGCAGCGTTTATTAACAAATATTTATAATTTAACGTTACAGAGTATGTTGATAAATGGATAATAAAAACCACTACATTATGCTCCATATAAAATAAAGATAATGGTTGATCATTCACATGCATTTCTCTATTGTAAACACACTATTGGTTTATGTTTTTATACACAACATTTCAGATAAGTCTACCTTAAAAAAATAGATACAAATTATAGTTATCACGATTGCATTTTTATGTTCATATAATAATATATGTGTATATTTTTGGTCAGTTTATTCGCATTTTTCACCTGTGATCGTTGTTTGGCCTGTGGTATCTGTCTAGGGTTTTTTAATTGGTACACAATCATGTAATATGGTTATAAATATAGTCTTGTGTGCAATCTTACCTGTTGTTTTGATGGAAAACGTTCTTAATCATGAATAATCATGTAAAATGGTAGAACTATTTCCCGCCTTTTTTGGTCATTCATGTCTTTAGTTCGGTTGTCCTTTCAAGTACTGCTTGTGTTTTTACCATTTTGTCTTTTTTGATGTTTTTTTATTTTTAATAATATTTAATATAAAGAAAATAAGTTTATATAGTTATGTGATTTTGCATACTGATATTTATGACCCGCTCTGGCAACACCCAAAACTTCTCGGTATTAACCATAATGTGTAACAGCCACGAAAAGGTGAAAAACTGACCCCAGGGATTAGTTATGGGCCTAGAGCACTTTCTCTATATTTTGATGGAAAAAGAAAACTCCTGAAACGTTGTTAGGAACATTTTTTATTTTTACAATAAAAGTTGGGTCCAAGTTTAGGGTTTTGCTAGAGCCAGTCACATTTAATAATTTTTAATATTTTAATTCCTATTTTATAATTTTATGAATTATAATTACCACTGTGTAATTAAGCCTTTTTGGCTGCATTAGTGAAACAATAAACCAATAATAACAATAATATAATGTAAGACTAATTGCATACAAAGGACAAACAAGATTAATGTTATGAAAGTTTTTCAATCTGAAATAGAATGGAAAGCAAAACTACAAAACAAGGAATCCACCTGTGGACATATTGATCAGAACCTAAACGTACGAGACTGCGATAATCTCATCATGAGCAAAATGTTGAACACAATATATTAGGATAAATTGGACACAAACTATTTTCTAAATGTCAACAAATTTCCGTATGTATTGTAATATGAAGAATGAAACATTTTGGACCCACTTACATGTTCGAGTGCAATGATAAGCAGAAGACTATAGAACAATACAAACATTACAAAATTAATTTATGGCAGGACATGCCATACATTGATCTAGATTTTTGGATCGATTTACTGCTACGGTACAAGGAAAATAACAAAAATTCGATGAAAAGGGAAATTTCTGGTAAAATAACCTTGAATTGGGAAATCTCATATTTTTCTCAGAAACGCGAAAACCGATTGAATCGTACACATACTCTGAGCACGCACTTGTACGAATGCATAATGCACTAGTAGGAATGCGCATATAATGTACCTCAAATAACAATAAGTTGGCCCATTCGTGATGCAACCTACCGTATTTATGATTTGGTATTTTGCCTTTATTACACCTCAACTATTTTATGTATAGGTTTAGCCCTTCATTCGCGCAATCTACAGACCTTGAGACAGTCAGATGGAAATCTTGAGACAGTCACAGGTAAGTTTGTTAACCATTTGGAATAAAACGGAACGATTTTAAATGTACAAGCCAATCGGCCTCGTTGTAATAAGGAACAATTTGTTTTTATCTAGTAAGGAATAACAATACAAATTAAGGAAGTTATGGGAAAAATTTCCAAAAATTTGGGAAAATTACCACAAATGGATATAATGCCATTGGCGGATCCGGGGGGGGGGGCTAAGGGGGCTGTAGCCCCCCCTAAAATCGTTTAAAAAAAAGGAGAGAGAGAGAGGGGGGGAGGGAAGGGGAGAACGCACTCCCATTCCCACAGTGTGCGGGATAAACATAAGGAGGTGACCTACTTAGTACTGTACTGAAAAATAAATGTTTTTGATTCTCAGCCCCCCCTAAAGAATGTTCTGGATCCGCCCATGAATGCCCAGCCACAAACAGAATAATTGTACAAAACAACCAAATACGTTTCATATGTTTACTTGAATTCAAACTTAATTTTGTTTTCTTTATTCATGTGTGTTTCTCGTGCAGTTTATAGGGCCAATCGTTGTTACTTTGTTTTGTTTTTTAATCTGATTACAATCTTTCTGACCTGAGCCTAATTCTGTAATGTGTTTTTGAAACATTTATATTATATTGGACTGTTTCATTAACCTGTTTTTATTGTTTGAGTGTGTCTTTATGATTTTTTGCTGGTTTCTTATTGTGCATTCATTCATTAATGAACCGTTTTATACCTGTAAACATCTATAGGAAACTAAAGTTAAACGAAGTTTAACAAAGTGTCAAATAAAGTTGCACATAATGAATTTGAATGGCAAAATACGCACCGCAAAAAAACTCCTGCAATTTGAACGCTGTTCGAGTGGATTGTTAAATTGGATGGTTATTTTGTGTAAATCGCATGACACAAGAGTACTATTGCCTACTCATAAAACGACATTGAAGGATGATTTTGAGCAGCATTCAATTTCGCGCGAAACAGAATGACACAGTGTTTAAATTGGCTACTTATTTGCCGAAATTGACTGGGAAAACCTACATTGTAATAATTAATAATTAATCTTATAATTATTTTGTCTCAAAAACATGCTCAATATATAATTGTATAACATGAATAGTATCATGGATGTTATTATATCTGCCTTCATTGTACTTATGATAAAACAAATCTAAACTGTGGGTCACAATCTTTGAAAAAATCATGTTTTTGAAGCAAAGGACCAAAAATGTTCGTTATAGCGCCCTCTTGCGGTGATATAGTGACGTGAAATTGCTGCTTGTACTGAAGACAATATTTGTGCAAAATTTCATGAACAACGGATAAAAAGTAAGGAAGTTATGGGAAAATACTATGTTTTACCACAAGTTCAGAAATATTACCAACAAATAGGAATAGCGCCCCCTAATGGTGACCTAAGGAAGTTTTCATGGTTACATTTCATAGACCGTGTCAAACTGAACACACATAAAAATTGGCCGAAAAATACAGAAAATAAGGAGGGGGCTTGAAAAGAATTTAATGGTGATTTATCGGTCCATTTTATGGAATGTACTTTCCAAGACATGAATTTGATTCATACACGTTTTATATTTAGGTGCTTCTGCGATCTGACCTTAACTTTCGGTCTAAACAGGTTCAAATTCAAGTTCAAATTCAACACATTCTAACGCAAAAGTGATTTTTTTAATATGAAATTGATATTGTTATAATAAAAGAGGATACTCCTTTGTAAAATATGATTGACATCATCGATGATAATTTGATTGAACCGGATGTTGACACGAACACCATGTGTTTGTTCTAATAAACACGAGCTCTAGTTTATTTCTTCTCCTTGTGTATAGTTTCAGGCAAAGTTGCGACGTCATGGTGACGTCATTAGATATCAAAATACACTAAAATTCAATTTTAATATTTCCAAAAATAATATCTCATGAACCACAAAAGATATTTAGACAATCTTTGCATCATCTTACAGATCTTGAATTGTGTGACATTTCGTGAAAAAGTATTCTGAAGGACTTTATAGGGTCCATGATGTGGTATTTGAACATGCTTTCAGTGGACGAAATTACTGTTGACCTGTCACAGGGCCCTCTGGCGACAGGTTTAGAAAAAAAAATTCTATCTGAAAAAAACATAGGAAATTTATATATGACTGAATAAAGTGACTAGTGACGTCTTATCTTTTCGAAAAATATGTTTGATGACGTCATCAAAGTTCAGAGCGCCCCAGCAGAGGTTTTAAAAAGGAATTATTTCCCAATCTCAGAAATTGAACGAAAGCAGGTATTAACGTTAATTTTTTATGATCATGAGGTCATATATATGACCTTTAAATCACCTGATCTGACCTGTTCCAATAAACACATGAGCTCAAGTTATTTTTGTATTTTCATTTGCTTCAGTTTCTTTCTTTTCATCGTTCCTGAACTGACCATTTTCAACATGCCGCGTTCATTGTCTTCTTTCTCGAGGTCTTCAGGCTATAGAGACCTGGAACATCATAGTTACTTTTAACGAATTCGATGTCCAGACTATCAGTTCTTTCTGAAAAGCCCAAAACCCGAGACTGTGCCAATAAGAAGATTCCTCTTGTTGTCACATATTATCCCTCTCTACCCCCATATTACCAGTGCTAATCATCATATCCTCCACACCTCAGATTGCCTCCAATGTACAACCCTCTGAGGTAGGGGCCTATGATTACTGTCACACGTCTTCCTAGTCTGAACCTTTCACATGTCGGCTTACTATTTTATTTCTTGAAACTGTCCATGCACACAGACCTTACCTAATAATTATTGTTATGGATTATTACAAATGACACCTTCATGGTCCTGTACTCGTTGTTATGGGATAGTGATTACACATACATTCGGAAAGTACTGATTTTCATACTATTTATGATGCTGATGACGTGAATGTGGCCTGGTCTAATTTTGTTGATATATTTTGAGTATTGGATAGATTTGTTCCTAAAATAAAAAATTAAGGATCCCACAGCTTCTGGGTGGGTAGATGCAGAAGTCCGACATGCTCAAAATAATTTTTAAAAATCGGCCTGGAAGAAGGCTAAAAAATTTAATTTAACCCAACACCCAACAGTTTTAAGAATCTTTTGTCTTATAAGTATAAGCAGTATTTGAATAATCTTGGGTCAACTCTTGTGGACAACCCTAAGAGATTTTGGTCATTTTTTAGGCAAAAAACTAAAACTAAATCATTAGCCAACACGGTAAAAAATGGTATTGTCAAACTGCTACTAATGCTGAAGATAAAGCTACTTTGTTTAATAATTATTTTTACTCCGTTTTGACCCAACCAAAGGATTATGATTTCTTACATGATATTTCTGTTTATAAACATGCTGCATTGGGGTCAATATATGTTAATGAGAGTGAAGTTTTAGACATCCTTAATCATTTAGATATAGCTAAAGCAGTGGGTCCTGATGGCCTATCCCCTCGAGTGTTAAAAGAATGTGCTCAACAGATTATTTCTCCTTTGTGTCATATTTTTATTAACTTGTCTCTTAGAACTCAAGTATTACCCAGTGATTGGCTAAGAGCAAATGTTGTTCCAGTTTTTAAAAAATCGGACAAAGATAAAGTTGAAAATTATAGGCCAGTGTCTTTACTCAGTGTATGTGCCAAGGTTATGGAAAGGGTTGTTTTTAATGTTATTTTTCCAGTTGTTCGGGATGATATATACAACCTCCAACATGGGTTTGTTAAAGGTCGCTCTACGGTTTCACAACTCTTAACAGTATTACAAGAATTCAGTTGTGTTTTGGACAGTGCTGGACAAGTTGATATGATTTATCTTGATTTTTCCAAAGCTTTTGATAGTGTTTCTTCACAAATTAAAGTCTTTTGGTATTCATTCGGATTGGTTGGTTTAATTGTCTTACTTGAATAATCGTGAACAAAGGGTGGTTGTCGAGGGATGTAACTCTGATTGGCTGCCGGTTGTGTCAGGCGTGCCACAGGGTGCCATATTGGGTCCATTATTGTTTCTTCTGTATATAAACGACATGCCCAGCACTGTCCAAAATTCTACAGTGGCACTGTTTGCTGACGATTCAAAGTGTTTTAATTCCGTTAAGAATATATCTGACAGTAAATTATTACAGAAGGATATTGATTCCCTGTATTCTTGGAGTGTTGGGTGGGATTTGCATTTTAATATTTCAAAGTGCCAAATTATTTCCATATCTAGTCGTAAACAATTAGTAAATTTTGATTACAAATTAAACAATATTTCTCTCGAACGGGTTGATTCCGTTTGGGATCTTGGTGTGGATATTTCCTCGGGTTTTGTTTGGAATGATCATGTTAATAGAATTGTTGGCAAATGTAATAAGATGATGGGATTGATAAAACGTACTATTGGCTATGAAGTTCTTGTTCGAGTTTCAAAAACGCTTTATTTTTCTTTGATTAGAAGTAACCTTGAATATTGTAGTTCTGTGTGGAGTGGAACTTCAAAACGCAACATTAGATTAATTGAAGGTGTTCAAAGACGGGCTACAAAATGTATCCTGCATTATCCTGAGGAAGACTATAATTCACGATTGGATCGTCTTGACATTTTACCGTTGTCTTTTAGAAGAGAAATTCGTGATCTGACATATTTTTTTAATTGTAAAGGTACACATTTTGATATTGATTGTTATGTTAGTTTTAATGTAACTCACGGCCGTCCTAACACTAGACTTTCTTCTGATCCTTATATGTTAACTGTTCCTAGGTATAAAACTGAATCACATAATTATTTTTATTTTCAGCGGATTGTTCCAATCTGGAATCAATTTCCTTTGGCTGCAAGATATGACATTTCACTTTCGTCGTTTAAATCTCAAGTGTCTCAGTTTTATAGAACCAAATTTGCTTCCAGTTTTTCGGTAGATAATATTTGTACTTGGATGTCTTTTTGCCATTGCTCTCTCTGTCGGCGTAATTAATTTGTTGCTTAATGTTGTCTTTTCCGTCCAAACTTCCTTCAGCGGCCGGCCCTCCAGTGGTGTAATGCCCCGTTCCCACTATCACGATTCGCGCCACGATTGAAATCGTGGTCTTAATCGTGGAGTAATCGTGGTGATCCTATCAGATCTTATCAGATCTTGAGGTCAGTCGTGGCAATCGTGTTGATCGTAGAACATGTTTGGACGGTTCAACAATTTTCTACGATCAACACGATTAATTTTTAATCGTGATCATCGCATGAGATCGTATTGGATCGTAACAAAGCGCGACAGATCGCATCTAATAGTGCTTCGAAATCGTGATGATCGGGATCAACCTTGGACAAGACAAACACCACGCTCTGTTGAGATGCGTTGCGATCTCCCACGATCTGTTACGCTCTGTCGGGTACCATCGCTCACGACCGGACACGATTGACTCACGATTTGATACGAGTTGATACGAGTAGATGCGAGTAGATACGATTAGTAACGCTTTTTCACGGGCGCTCACGATCTGTTACGAGTTCTCGCGACCATATATATACCGGACAAGATTGATTGAGCTTCATTCATCGATCTACACTTGAAGAGAGCACATTTGTTTGGTCAACAATGAAGTCCGTGGTCAGTCGGGCTGTATATGTACCCGTCGGGGTTCAATCGTGGCTCAAATCGTGATCACTCTCCATCCCGATCGTGAAAGACATCGCCACCACAATCGTATCCGATCGCAAAAGAGCGCATCGGTTCGTGATGATCGTATCGGAACGTATCCGCACGTATCAGATCGTCCAAAATCGGGGACCCCGATCGTGATGATCGTGTCAGATCGGGACACAATCGTGGACTCAATCGGGACAATCCTATCGGAACGTATCTGATCGTATCTGAACGAGAGACCAGATCGTGACAGATCGTGTCATCTGAAATTGACCAATCGTGCCTATATCGCATCCAAGCGCACCAAATCGTACCAGAACGTATCGACTCGCATCAACTCGCATCCAAACGTGAAATTTCAGAAAAGGAAACAAAAATTCCACGATCAGCTACGAATGGCCAATCGTGGCGTTCGTAACGGATCGCACGACAGTGGGAACCTAGCATAACGGAGGCGGGGGGATGGGGGGTGTAAAGAGGTATATAATGTTTAGTGGGTTTCTTGTTGTAGGATGGCCTTGTAGAGGTGCTGGTCACCTGTTCTATCTTACCACTCACTGGCTTTGTTTAACATGAATTTTTGTGTATTTTTCGTTTTTTAGGGTTTGGTTTTATATTTAATTGATGTAATCTGATTTCCAGTGTAAAATGTAATAACAAAAAATAATAATAAAATAAACACACACCTTTTCATTGAACGTATGTATTTAGTATTAATATTGTTATGCATGATTACCAATGACACCTGTATGGGCCTGGACATAGGCCTACATTCGGAAATCACACACCTTTCATTAAATGTATGTGTTAATAAAATACAATGACCTACCGCCTTGTCTCTGTTCAGCTTCTTGGAGACGTGATTAAGAAAGACATGTGTCATGTTGACAGTTGTGGATATGACTTTAATGAGCAATATGACTTAAAAGAACTAAAGAATAGAAGCTGGGTGTATGTCTTTGTTTATGAATTTAATGTAATGTCAATAACCATCCTTATATTTTCCAAATCTTAAGCCCTTACTTTGACTGGGAAGCAGACCAGCCAAAACTCTACATATTCCAATTGGTTTGCCTCTAGAGCTTTAGACGGAGACTTGGATGACTCTCATTGCAGCCACACAGGTATTTACGTAAATACATTTAATATATTAGAGGATTTTTCGTTTTAAGGGATTGTATACTTTTGGTATATTGTATTTATTAATGCATCCATACTTCACAGTAATGAAGAAATATATACAAGTTTAAGCTGATTTCGTTGCGTCATTAACGAGACAATTGTGAAAATGCATTCAGATTTGTTTCTATGCTAATAATATTGAAAATTGATCACGACAGTGGTCAATTTCAAGTTTAGTTTAAAAATACAGCATATCAGACGAGATTTGTTCTGTGTATTATATTATATTTAAATTCAGTATTTTGTTATTGGGAAATTTTAATACCAAAAGTGTACACTCCATTTAACACTCCATGAAATGTCTGATACGCAGCTTCGAGTACTTTTATGTTTTATTTGATATGCAAAAGGCTTGAATGTGTGATATAGCGCATTTGCGAAAACAAACGGAAACGTTTCTGGATCCAAATCCATACTACAGCTGAACCGTGCCCATGGCAGAATGGGCAGAATCAATCCGCCAAAATGGAGGGTTTTTTTTTATGTAACATACTGTTTAAGATATCGTTCGCTGGAAAAGATAATTAGCTTGTTAAAATATTGATGTTCATTCTATAAATAGCCTACTGTGATGATTTTCTTCTTTTTATTTGTGTTCGTCGCCATCTTGGATCTATATTATCCACCGTGTGAGCAGGATCGGCAAATAAGGAACTGGATCTGTAAAACGTCTGAACCGTTATGACTCAGTATCTCTGGTTATCGAGATCCGGATATGTGCGAAACAAACAGGTCCAAATTTTGTATTCACATCGAGAATCTGGTAATGAATATCGCCAGTTAAGAATGAAGTTGAACTGGGCTGCACATGCGCGGCTTTAGTCTTGATTCCGTGCAGTGCGAATAGATTTGGTATATTGGTGGAAATCGATTAGACGTGTCCAAATAAATATTTGAGGTAGGCGGGGCTATTGTCACATTTGTGTTGGTGTATATCAACACCCCATCAGAAATATGGGGATACTGATATTAGTACACAACTCATGTGTATTATTGCAAATTATTATGGCTAAAATATTCATAACATATCATTCGTAAATAACTTCAAAGAGCCTCAATTGTATGTTCTGACGGTATTTGCCAGTCATTTTTAATAATTTTCATGTTTCAAATATCAAAAATCTGAAAGTTACGGGGAAACGGCTTTTATACAACATAAAGATACAAACAATATTTTAGAGGTGTTATATACAATCTGATTAGCGATTATTTCATATTATTTTTCATGGCCATGTGGCGTGCTACTAGGAGCACGAGTCCCCCTGCTGAAAAGCTGTGCCCCAGTACCTCCAATGAAAATTGTAGGTTTAGTTATTGCCAGAAATCGCGACTTATGAAATATTCCACCGAATTCAACATTTAATAATATTAAGGTGAAAACTTAGATATTCTATAAATCCTTTGTTTTTCTCTCATCTCAGATACCCAACATAACCCATGGTGGAAGGTGGATCTGGAGTCTGATTACTGTCTTGGTAAAATCAGGATTCGGAACAGAGACAGTAGATCCCGTAAGAATCAACCCTAAAATGAAAAGAAAATATGAATTAAGAATATGCTTCAAGACCGTTAAAATGGTACAATATTATTACCCGTGTTATTTTATGCAGTTAAAACATGTATAACGACCTTTTAAATCAACGCTTTCTGGAATAATATGAAATCAAGTATATTTCCACAACTACGAATAGGATTCTTTATCCAAAACTAATATAAAGATCCGGTATATATGTAATGATTGTACTCTTTAGTTTAATATTAAAACGTCAATATTTAAATTCCAATTAATACAATGGAATCCTTTTATGAAGAATTACTTCTAGTAATGATGAGAAGATTTTTCTACACATCATGTAGGCTAATAACCAGCATTCCAATAGTAATAGTAAGAATCAATCTTAAATTGAACAGAAAATAGGAATAATAAATATGCTTTTAAGACCGTTAAAATGGTACAATATCATTTTCTGAGCATAGTGTACATGAATAACTCTTGCAATCAGCGCTTTCTGGAATAATTATATGATTAAGTACCGGTATTGGCACAATTATGAATAGGATGTCTCATCCAAAACTAGATCAATCGGTACATGTACTTGATTGTAGATGGTGGTTTTTAAAAGGGCAACATTTAAATTTCAATTACTAAAATGGAACCCTTTTATGAAAATTTAAATTTACTAATCTACAAATCTTATGTAATAACTGGCATTTCGATGTACATATTTCTAACGTAGTAATCTTATATGTATTATTTAGAAGAGGTCGAGTTACGTTTAGTGGATGCGGTTGTACGGGCTGGTCTGAGTGATACACCTACTGATAACATAATGTGCGGTAATCCAGTAACCGTTGATCAAGCCTTTTCCAAAGAGTGGATTGAATTTACCTGTGATCCATCTGTACTTGCTCGGTATGTTAGCGTCGATATCCCAAGATACACAGTTCTTACTCTATGTGAGGTACAGGTATCGAAGTATGATCACCAGCCATCAGGTAAATATAATGCCTTAAATCCTCGTTAGGCCTAAAAGGAAGGGACAACATTTGTAATTACTAGATTATCCAATAAATACCATGACCAAGACCAAGGATTTGTCTTTCCAAATTAGTACAATTGTCCAAACTTACAATGTTAACCTTAAATGTTATGAACACTGAATAAATTTGTTCCCATAATTTGTGTGCTCGAATTTAAATTTGGAACCGAATCCTAAATTAATTTCTGTCCACTGATCTACTATTAGGCCTAAACATTCTCGTTAAAGTAGTTTAAAAATACACATTTTGTACAATCTCTTTAAATTAGGCATCTATTTTGTCCACCAATGACTTTCTACCCCTTTATCTACATGTATGTGGGTTGAAGTGTCCCATTTCAAATTACATTGAGAAAGGGACCACGCCCCCATTACAGCCACCAGAATTAATTATTTCACGTAAAATCGCATCGCAGACAATGCACTTTATTTAGTCATAACGCCAGAACACCAACCGTCCCCCGAACTAGAATTCTTAACTAGAACCAGAATGGGCAGGTAGGCCCAGAATGGCGAATAAGGCTGGTTCATTATTACAAAATGGGGGGGGGGGGGCAACAACAATATGTCTATGCAGTACAAATAAAGAGGTGGGCACCTGACCACGTCGATCTGCATAAATTGGATCCAGAAAATAGGACCTAAATATATTGGGTCCAACCTGACGATATTGCAAGCTGTCATGTATTCACATCTAAGACTTCGTTCTGATTGTTTCAGTTCCAACTGCTTCCCCAAGTGAATTGATGTCAACCTCTGTAATGCAACGCAGTCTGAGTTTCTCCTGGAGTGAGCCACCATGCCGAGACCGAGGTGGTACCATCATAGGGTACACGTATAAGCTGACTCAAGTAGGTTCTGTAGACGACAATATAAAACAACAATCAGAGACTTCAGAACAATCGGTAACCATAGATGGTTTGATACCGTTCACTGAGTATAGCTTCCAGGTCGCAGCCAGCAACAGTGAAGGAACTGGGCCATATACTGATGCTGTTCCTATCAGAACAGCAGAAGCAGGTAACTCATCTGTATTTTCTCATCTTATACAAAACCATAAAGTGACCAGAGTTTAAAAAAGAAATTTACATGGCCTATATTTCGTTGAACTTTTTAGAAATCTATATTTGCCCCAAACCATTTTTGTTATTTTATGTTTAGACGTTCTTTATTAGTTTATTGTGCAATGACAAAGACATGACACCCTGAATATACCCTTAGGAAAAAACAATTGAAAAATCATACTCTTTCTTGGCAATCACTAACCAGGGCCCAGTCATATTTTCTACAATTTTCTTGATATTAACATGTACGTGCATTGTTTTTAAATGTAGAAATATTTTCCCAGGGCAGTCACATAAACATTATGATTAATAAAAAAAGACACAGTATGAACAGAATCAACGGGATTGGTAAAGATTTCAGCTCTACATTCATACATTTCTGGGAAATGTGTGAAATAAGTAATGTATAATTTCTCACAAGGGTCAATAAGAGGCATATTACTCAAACTGAACTGTCCAAAAACATTTGGAGAATTGATTTTCCCTTTTGGAAACAATTGCTATTGTTTTTCTTAAATGATTACACTTCTGAAAACATTTTTCATTATATTCAACAGTTGGAGCCACGTTGACGTATTTGGATTCAATATCTGTAACAATGATACATGCATTTATGTCACATTTGAAGGCTTGCTGAAATAAATACAACAATTTCAACTTGTGGTTATTAAGTAACTATGAACTGTTATGGTTTTGAAATAATTAAACCCATTTGTCGGTATATAATCAACCTGTCCAGTGTTATTCTCAGTTTTCACCTTTAAAACCACTAAAGTAACCTTTTAATCATCTCAAAAATAAAAATTTACCGCTGTTTTACATAATTCTTTCTTGATGTAGAATTGTAGATGATATCCCATTGAAATTTTTCTGTCTGATGTGCAATCTTTGTAGTGAAATTAATAACATTATTTCCCAACTGATAATTCCACTTCGAAAATGTCACATTCAAGTTAATATGAGAACAATCTGAATTCATTTTGACTAGTGGCCTATGTTCCCGTTACTGACAGTTAAATAAGCTTAACCTTTCACAGGTTGGTTGTCTTACAAAGTATAAATGCATTGACATACATTTAACCCCCCCGCAAAAAAAATATATAAATAAATAAATAAATAAATAAATAAATAAATAAATAAATAAATAAATAAATAAATAAATAAATAAATAAATAAATAAATAAATAAATAAATAAATAAATAAATAAATAAATAAATAAATAAATAAATAAATAAATACTTTTTTTTACTTTTTCAAGGAAAACTTTATTTCAAATCCTTGAAGAACACAGTATATACAGAAATAAAAGAATTATAATTAAATCAGTTGAAACATTATCAAGTAAACTTAGTCAATTAATTTGATCAAAAATAGCAATCAGCAGGTATCAGTCATAATTATGCGGGGAAGGTGAGGACTTAGGGAAGGGAAGGAAGGGGAAAGAGGAGTGGGGCCCACTGGCGTCTGGATGTGGGCACCTCGTGCCCACTGCCAGTGGGCCCCTGTTGGGAAATGGTCAGGCCACCGGGGTGGGCGGTGAAAAGGACACCACGTCCCGCCGAGGAGGGGCGGCAACTACCCACGCCTCGGTGACCTGGGGAGGGAGGGAAACATTAAATTACAGAATTAAATCAACCAGGTTATTTTGTCATTTTGCATAGTAAAGAGAGTATCATTGATGGACCATTTTAGGAGGAATTTGTTGAGAGAGTTGGTGAAGATATAATAATTGTGCTCGAGAATGACTTTTGTTTTTAATCGGTGGGTCCATACTACAAGGGGGGAGGAGAAATTAGTGGTTCGGTAAAGCCAGTAGATGACGTTTTTAAGACTTATTATTAGGAAATTTGCCAGGCACACGGTCTCCCTGCTTCGACCCCGGGCGTGAGGAATCAAGGCCCAGTAAAGGTCAAAGTTCAGCTTGATATCAGGAAGAAGGTGCGAAAGTAGCTTGTGCAGAAGGTTGAGGGCGGGCTGAATGGACGGACAGATGATGAAGAGGTGATGGATCGTGCCTCTCTCGCCGCACCAGCCGCAGGATGATGGGATGTCAGGATTCAGGTGATGAAGGACGGTAAGAGACGGCAGGATGTTATGGAAGAGTTTGAACTGGACATCTCCCTCCTTCTTGGAAGTTGGCAGCTGGTAGATTTCTTTCCATGGGATGTTGTGTGAAGGAGGGAGGAAACCAAGTTCATGCCAGTGGGTAGATGAAGACGAAAGGAGCTCGTTGACGTGGTGATTAAAATTTCCATAGATAGATTTGGAGGTTGCAGTGAGGCCGTCCGTTTTACCATCTAGGAAGACTTGGCCGGGTGATTCAGGGCGAGAGGCGTTGGTGGAGAAGTGAGGTAAGTCCTGAAGAAGTCCGGTGTTGTCGAAGAGTGACGGAAAGGATGTAGAGATGGCATGGTGCAGGCGAGAGAGTTCATTATGTAGAATACGAAGTGAAGGGAGACGGAGACTCGAGGTTGAAAAGTGAAGATCCTCAGCATTCAGCCAGGTGCCGGTGTTCAGGTTGATGAGGTGTCTGACGAGCCTGACTCCACCCGCGAGGAGTCGAGCAGAGAGAACCGAGTGCCCGGGCAAGTCACGGATAAAAGGAGGGTAGATTAGGGGGAGATTTATAACATGGTTGATTGATTTGGCGGGTGTTTCAACTCGAGCTCCAAGTGTCATCCAAGCACGCAGGACCTCACTGTAGAAAACAGGCAGACTGGTGAGATATTTGGAATCGATATCAGTAAGAAAAATTTGGTAATCAAGAATCAAGTGTTTGTATTGTCGAAGAAAGTAATCCATTAGACAGAAATAAGGATGGGAATTAAATTGGAGATAACGTTGAATACGGTTGAATCTGAAAGTGAGGCTGCGTGCTTGGAGACAAGCTAAACCAAGTCCACCTTTATTGGGGTTTTGAAAAAGAAATTGTCTTTTGAGGAAGTGTTTTTTGTTGGACCAGATAAAATCGACAAGCATGTCTTGGAGTTCACCTAGGATGTTATTAGGACAGGGGAGAACAGCAATACAGTGAAAAAGTTTAGAGGCGGCGAGTTGATTAGCGACAAGAATTTTTCCTTTGAAAGATAGGGAATTTGAAAGATAGATCCAGGAGGAGAGAGTTTTTCGTAGTTTATTTTTGCATTGAACCCAGTTTTCTTGAGTGTAGGTGTTGTTATTACCTAGGTGAACTCCAAGAAAGGATAAACCTTGATTGTTCCAATGGAAAGAAAGGGGCTTGTCGATTCTATCGGTCCAACTGCCGACCCATAGACCCTTGGATTTCTGATAATTGAGACAGGCAGCAGAGGATTTACTGAATATACAATAGGCATTATTAATAATATCAAATCCCTCATCGGAGGTGACGAATATAGAAATATCGTCTGCATAAGCCGAGACCTGAGCAGTATCTATTTGTATTAGGAAGAAGCAGACTTTACCTGAGAGATCGTTACGTAATTTGTTAAGAAAGGGCTCAATGGCTATTGTGTACAGCAGCCCCGAGAGCGGGCATCCCTGACGTATACCCTTTTCAAAAGGAAATGATGCGGTCAAAGAGCCGCAGACTTTGATGTGGCTCTCGGCGCCGCTGTACAAAAGATCGAGGTAGGAAACAAATGTGTCCCCAAATCCCATGGCTCTCATTGTCTTGAAGAGGTAGCCGTGGTCAACATTGTCAAAGGCTTTTCTTTGATCAAGGTTGACCACGGCTAAAGGTAGGTTATTGTAGTTACAATAATAAAGGGCGTCTCGGGTGAGATTTAGATTATCATAAATACTGCGTCCGGGGACACAGTATGACTGATCTTCATTGATAATATCATTTATTGATTGTTTTAAACGGTTAGCAAGCAGCTTGGCAAAGATTTTATAATCTGTGTTGAGTAAGGAGACAGGACGCCAATTGGACAGGTCAGAAAGGTCTCCTTTTTGGGGGATCAGAGTAATTATTGCTTTGTGAAAGGAGTTGGGGAGGGAACCAGAATTTGTTGCGAAAAGTAGAACTTCGAACAGATCGTTTTTAAACAAGGGCCAAAAGGAAGAAAAGAATTCGGAAGTAAGACCATCGAAACCAGGAGATTTGTTTTTGCCAAGCTGCTTGATAACGGCCTCAAGTTCCTCGGGACGCAGAGGAGCCATCAAGGTCCTCTGCGTCCGCGGGATCTAACTGAGATAAATCACTGGCGTCTGGATGTGGGCGGCGGCGACTACCCACGCCTCGTTGACCTGGGGAGGGAGGGAAAAATTAAATTATTACAGAATTAAATCAACCATGTTATTTTGTCATTTGCATAGTAAAGAGAGTGTCGTTGATGGACCATTTAGGGAGGAATTTGTTGAGAGAGTTGGTGAAGATATGGTAATTGTGCTCAAGAATGATTTTTTTTGTTTTTAATCGGTGGGTCCATACAACAAGGGGGAGGATAAATTTGTGGAGAAAAAAAAAATAAAAAAAAATATTAACAAAATAAAATAAATAAATAAATAAATAAATAAATAAATAAATAAATAAATAAAAAATACTGCATTTTAGGTTATTGTTTAATAATTTTCCCAAATAGTTCATTTTGATTATTCATCCGAATATTAATTCTGGAAGCATTTTATCTGATTTGAATATGGATATCTACATTAAACAGCTGACTTCTAAATTGCATTGTGTTGGTTACGATAACTTGTGATTTTAGATTTTATTATTTGTGTATTGTTTCCTGTAAATTTATTGACAAAAATATAACCTGTTCATGAAGTATGTTTGTAACATTAACATTTTTGAATAAGCAATAATAAGCAATAATATCTCGAAAGATCCGGCTATTATACCCCCTCCCAATGAATTCGCAAACAGGATGTAATGATTTTACAATCAATCTGTTTCACTCTCATGTTTTATGTGTTTTATCTTGTAGCACAAGCACCGAGTAATAAAGAGGTTACATTTATTGCTACAGTGAGCGTTCTTGCGGTAATTGTCTCCATACTTATTCCAAGTTTGATTATCATCTACGTAATGTGGAGAAGAAGTCGCAGTAATCTACTGAGTGACACACACGGAGCCACTGAAGGACAGGTAGGCCGGGGAAACTACACAAAAACTACAAGCCTGCTTCGTTGATTTAATGTTGAATTTGCCAATTCATTGACACAAAGTCAATGGAGGAGAAAGGTGATTGGCAAGAAGTTGGAGGTTTACGTTTTTTACGTTTTAAATTATGCAAAAAATGTTTTAAAAATCAGTTAAATTATAAACAGAACATTTTTTATAATTAAGAAAAGAATTGATTTTCCCCAAAAACTACGCAAATGGAGGAATTTTCAGCTGATTGTTGATCCCTATAGGTGCGACAACAATATTTTAAAAAAGGGATAAATTGTAAATAATTTCATTGTATTTAAAAAACAAATTAAGAACCGCTAATCAGAATATCAGCAACGTATAAAAAAAGGCAAGTGGCACAAGGCACTGTTTTATCCTTTTTACCATCCTTTAGTTTATATGCAATATATATTTTTGTCGATGAGGAGATAGTTTCTAAAAGAAAATATTATCCGAAAACCGAACTGAAGAGTTTCTCGGCCGTTAGTAGTGATCGAGTTTACCTAAAAAGTACATTGCAAATCCTGTGACGAGCAAATTAGAATATAACTGTCATCCAGAAATCATGAAAAGTCCTCTGTTCACGTGGTTTCTCTGGGAATAAAAAATGTATCTTTTCTTAATTATACAAATGTTTTGTATGTAATTGAACTAATTTTTAATAATTTCTCCATTTTGCGTAAAATACGTAAAAAAACGTCAAATTTCTGACCGACCACCTTTTTCCTCCATTGTCTTTGTGCACAAACGTGTGCGTTTTTCCAAAACCCAACTCCCATAATTCCTTGCGCGCACAATCCCGATAAGCCTTATTGGAGGAGGGGGTGGTAACGCCCCACACCCCACACCCACTTCCTTTGCCGAAGAACCTGGACCCCTTTAGCCTTAGTGATGAACAAAAGTATTATAATAGTTTCAGACGTGTCAAATAGTCAGTTGTTATAGAAAACATACACAATTCAAATGATAGCCTACCTGATTTAATAATAATAAAAATAATAATAATAATAATAATAATAATAATGTAGACTTATATGGCGCACGTATCCACCAAACTGGTGCTCAAGGCGAATTATATTATAACCCCTGCTCATCAGGCTCATAAATCATTCCTGAAACCATCTGAGCTCCCCTGGGAGTATACAGCTCACTTGCTGCCATTACAGCGCATATAGGGCTAATCAAACACAACAACCAACTCTGCCCTCACAGGTACCCATTTACCCCCTGGGTGGAGAGAAGCAATTATGGTAAAGTGTATTGCTCAAGGACACAAGCACCATGGTCGTGGTTGGGATTTGAACCCACATTCTGACGACTCAGCTATCAGAACACAAATCTGATGCACTAAACCGCTAGCCACGTTTAAATTTCTTAAAATTTATAATGAAAGTTATAAATTTATTTTTAAATCCCACATCTTTAATATACTTGGTGTCAATTTTATCTAAAGGAAAAGTACAGCATTAATGTTGGAAAAACTCAAGTCAACATTTTTTTCTATACTCAAATTGTCAGGAATAATTCAGCACATGGTTAATACAATCCAATATTTTGAAATAATGACGAGTAAACATAACACTGTAAGCCTATGCTCACTTTCTTTGAATCCAGATAAACTTATCTGTAAACATTTCCGCCTCTGACGTTGTTGCACCAACTGTCTTAAATTACAGCACCTCCGACAAAATTATTTCTAGGAGGATTGATACCATCATCAATTTTAGAACATGCACTATAAACGTTTGAAGTTAAAACGAATTCTATATTTAACTACACATTATTTGGTAGGATGTATCAATCTCTCAGGAGATAATTATAATTGTTCAGTATACTGATAAGAAATTGATACATGGTGCTCCCGCAAACATTACTCCTACTGTACTTCCACCATGTAAAGCTTCAAATCCTACTAATACATGTTTTCTGAATTTATTTTTATTAAAAAAAGGTTCTATCTGAAAATCCATTGCCACTTGTTCCTGTTGAAGAATCAGCAAGTACGGGCCACACATCCAAAGATAATGACATCTACGAGGACGTTGGTATTCCAGTCTGGGCACTCAAATGGGAAATTAAATGGAAGAATTTGATTATTGAGGATAAGATTCTGGGCAAGGGCAACTTTGGTGAAGTACGACTAGGTGCCGTAAAGGTACGAGGCAAAGTCACTAAAGCTGCCATCAAAATGCTCAAAGGTAAAATAAACAAGATTTTATATTTTATGCATGTTCTTGGTAAACATTAATCAACCAACCTGGGAAAGTTTAACCATAATAATAATAATAATAATAATAAAGATTTGTAGCGCGCACATATCCACCCTGCTGGGCGCTCAAGGCGCGGAAACAAAGAAAAAACATTAATACAAACAATCTACAATGATAGCATAGGAGAAAAAATATGTACTGAGATACATGTACCTACAATGCAATTACAAATATACATCATCATTAGTACGTTGTTTAGTAAACGAGACAATATTAAAAAATGCATTCAGATTTTTCATTCTCATGTGGAACTTTAGAAAGAGTTACTCTTTCCATTAAACTTATTATTAAGTTTTCTAAATAATGACCTATAATTATTATCATTTTTATTTTATTAAATTTTAATTCGACAATTTTGATATGTTTTTCGTAAATTCAATACCTTATCTTAAAATTATCCAAGTTAAACATAACAAAAATATTATAATTTAACTGTTATTACTGATCCTTGTGTCCAATGGGTATAACTTAAGCTGGTGTGTTCAAGTCTGCCGCTGATGATTTTATGCAAGAATTTCAGACCATGACCAGGATTGGAGCACACCCAAATGTTGTAGCTCTGTTGGGTGCTTGTTTTAACGAAGGTAAGGATGATTTGTATTGTCCCTAGTTTTGTTTCATCTGATAACGTGATTCGATACCATTGGTAATTACCCGATTACAACATTATTACTTCTTGTTAAGTAAAACTTGTAGCTTTGCATGGTGAGGATGATAAGTAAGACTGATTGCGGTGACACCATGTGGAATCTCAATTGAGTAGTAATTAGTTCTGAAAAGAACTGGGGGTACAACTCGACGTTTCGATCAGTATGCTCTGATCGTCCTCAGGAGAATGCCGGACTCTGGAAAATGCTGCTGCTTAAGTAGACTGCTGGAGGATCATCCCATGAATGGATGCTGGAGGATTAGTTCGTTGAGGCGCGCAGGCGGGAAACTGTGAGACTATGAGACTAGGATCCTAGGGGTTGGGGAGAGAGGTGTGCTCACTGAACTGAATCAGTTGTTAACAAGCACAGGGAAGGAGGGTGGTTGACTTAGGATATAGGGATCCCTCAGTCTGGGGTGGGTTATGGACTTTGGATATAGAAGATCCTTCAGTCTGTAGTATAGGTCGCCAAATGTCGCTGATGAAGAAACCGATGTCCTGTGGCACAGTGTCGTGTTTGACGATCTCGATGGCCTCTCTGATGCGTCTGGGGTGCCATGCGTCGATGGGTGTGATGAGTTGGGTCGATTTGGTGGTCCTTGATGTGCGAGTGCTTGACGATGGCGGACTTCTCGAAATCTCCTCTGCGGCCGTGTGCTCGGTGTTCCTTCAATCTGATGGGGAGGTTGCGTTTTGTTTCGCCGATGTACACCTTACCGCACTCACAGGGGATCCGGTAGACTCCCGCTCTGTTGTTTGGGTCCGGTTTGTCCTTGTGGGTATGTAGAAGTCCTTGGAGTTTGCTGGGGGCTGAGTGGAACACATCGATGCCTGCTTGTCGGAGGATGCGTTGTAGTTTGTGAGACATCGAACCTAGATAGGGGTTAGATCACTTACCTTGCTTTTGGAGTTTGGAACCGGCTTCGCTGTGCTGATCTTGTTGGGATTGTAACCGTTGCGTTTGAGGGTAGTTCGGATGTGCTGTAGTTCCTTGGGGAGGCTGTCCTTGTCACAGATGTTGTAGGCGCGTTGTACGAGCGTACGGTTGACCGATGACTTGATGCTTGGATGATGGAAGGAGCGCTGGTTCAGGTACCGATCTGTGTGCGTGGGCTTTCTGTAGACGTTGTGGTGTAGGGAGCCGTCTGGGTTTCTGGAAATGCCAACATCAAGGAACGCGATCTTGTCATCTTGTTCCGTTTCCATGGTGAACTTGATGCTCGGGTGTTGCTGGTTTAGATGTTGTAGAAAATCCTGGAGTGTGTCTCTGCCGTGTGGCCAAACCACAAAGGTGTCATCCATGTGTCCAACTCCAGTCAGTTCGTCGAGATCACCCGGGGCCTCACACTTCAACCCAGTGACATCTTGGTTAGTTTTGATGTTGTCTCCCTATTCACCAATGTCCCAACTACAGAGACATGCCTCCTGGTGAAGGACAGACTCGCACAAGATCTTTCTCTTGATGATCGCACATCACTCACCCCGGACCAAATTCATGATTTGCTACTAACATGTGTCTCTTCAAGTTGTTTTCAGTTTCAGGGCAAGTTCTACGAGCAGACAGCTGGGACCTCCATGGGATCTCCTTTATCCCCGGTCCTTGCTGATATTTTCATGGAAGAGTTTGAAAACTCTTCCCTCAACACCGCCGACCTCCAACCCAAGCTGTGGCTCCGATACGTGGATGACACCTTTGTGGTTTGGCCACACGGCAGAGACACACTCCAGGATTTTCTACAACATCTAAACCAGCAACACCCGAGCATCAAGTTCACCATGGAAACGGAACAAGATGACAAGATCGCGTTCCTTGATGTTGGCATTTCCAGAAACCCAGACGGCTCCCTACACCACAACGTCTACAGAAAGCCCACGCACACAGATCGGTACCTGAACCAGCGCTCCTTCCATCATCCAAGCATCAAGTCATCGGTCAACCGTACGCTCGTACAACGCGCCTACAACATCTGTGACAAGGACAGCCTCCCAAGGAACTACAGCACATCCGAACTACCCTCAAACGCAACGGTTACAATCCCAACAAGATCAGCACAGCGAAGCCGGTTCCAAACTCCAAAAGCAAGGTAAGTGATCTAACCCTCTCTGCTTGTCTCCCCTATCTAGGTTCGATGTCTCACAAACTACAACGCATCCTCCGACAAGCAGGCATCGATGTGTTCCACTCAGCCCCCAGCAAACTCCAAGGACTTCTACATACCCACAAGGACAAACCGGACCCAAACAACAGAGCGAGTCTACGGATCCCTGTGAGTGCGGTAAGGTGTACATCGGCGAAACAAAACGCAACCTCCCATCAGATTGAAGGAACACCGAGCACACGGCCGCAGAGGAGATTTCGAGAAGTCCGCCATCGTCAAGCACTCGCACATCAAGGACCACCAAATCGACTGGCAGGCAGCCCAACTCATCACACCCATCGACGCATGGCACCCCAGACGCATCAGAGAGGCCATCGAGATCGTCAAACACGACACTGTGCCACAGGACATCGGTTTCTTCATCAGCGACATTTGGCGACCTATACTACAGACTGAAGGATCTTCTATATCCAAAGTCCATAACCCACCCCAGACTGAGGGATCCCCTATATCCTAAGTCAACCACCCTCCTTCCCCTGTGCTTGTTAACAACTGATTCAGTTCAGTGAGCACACACTCCTCTCCCCAACCCCTAGGATCCTAGTCTCATAGTCTCACAGTTTCCCGCCTGCGCGCCTCAACGAACTAATCCTCCAGCATCCATTCATGGGATGATCCTCCAGCAGTCTACTTAAGCAGCAGCATTTTCCAGAGTCCGGCATTCTCCTGAGGACGATCAGAGCATACTGATCGAAACGTCGAGTTGTACCCCCAGTTCTTTTCAGAACTAATTACTACTCAATTGAGATTCCACATGGTGTCACCGCAATCAGTCTTACTTCTTGTTAAGTTGGTGATATTACCAAACAACCTGGGAAATTATTTCGTCTAAAATAATGTAATGTTTTTAGAAAACTTTGAATGTTTTACAAATTTTGAAATTGGTCATAGCCGTGATCTACATGTATTAGAATAAATGAAATGAATATGAATGTATTTTCACGATTTTCTGGTTAATGACACAATGCAATGAGACTTTCACAAGTAGGTTTCTGTACATCTCTCTTGATTCCCACCCATATGGTTGCATTTACAGATATTTACCAATGGTGTACAATTCCTTTAATTGGCCAAAATCAAACAAACATTATATTTTACAATAATTGTTCAAAGGAACTCTATATGTTGCGCTGGAATTCCTTCCTGAAGACAACCTACGTAACTATCTGCGGAATAATCGCCCAATAAAGCTACAAGGGGGGCGAGCGAAGTACATTGCGTCTCCCATTACTTTCTCAAACTTGCTGAAATTCGCTGTGGATGTTGCTAAAGGAATGGAACACTTATCAGACGCTGGGGTCAGTATCATTTGAACTAAATATTTTTCTTTTGATTGTCTGCATGAATCTATTTAACGACAGGATTTATTATTAAAATAATGTGAAATTTGTCAGATTGCGTGATGTGCCGTATTTTCATAAAGCATTTATTTTGTTCAACTATTTGCAAATCAATTTTTGCTCCTGCAGATAATTCACCGTGACTTGGCTGCGAGGAACATACTTCTTGGGAAAGACTTGATCGCTAAAGTTTCTGATTTCGGGCTATCCAGGGGAGAAAACATCTATGTGCAGGAATCTTCGGTAAATCTAAGATTAATCATTTGAAGCAATGGACAATCATTTATTTACTTTCAAATATTGATTATTTTATTGTGTTGGTGTTATAATTTATTAGACTAATAAAATGGAACTTCTCAGTTCTAGGTTATCATTTTCAAATAATATTTAGTAACGTAGTCCTATTTTGCTTCAGAAACATATTCACGTATGCTTGATCAGTGTATATGTACTTAAAGTCTACGCAATGGATGTACCAATAATCACGTACAATACACCATTGGTATTAAAAAGTACATGCATTTCAACCATCTAGTTTTCAAGAAATAATATATAAACTAACCATTGAATGTTTCACCACAATAGAAGATCACGTTTCAAGAAAACGACGAAAATAGATTTTAGCTCAGCTTAATGTTTTTCAACAAGTTGCCAGACGACAGCTTTTTGAAATTTGACATCAATTCCTTGTTTCTCTAAGATAAAACGGAATTATTTCTCCGGATGAATGATCATTGTACTGGCTTTTCAGCAAGTAAGCCTTTATATAATAACATGATAATCAAGTTATTACCAATAACTATTATATTCACACTTGTTTGAATCAATCTAGTCCCGGGTACCTGCTCGCTGGCTGGCCATTGAATCCTTGACACATCAGATGTATGCGTCTAAGAGTGATGTGTAAGTAAAATCCAGCTTTATTATTGTTGTTGTTGTTGTTGTTGTTGTTGTTGTTGTTGTTGTTGTTGTTGTTGTTGTTACTGGCTTACAAACATAAAAATATATAATTAGATTTCTATTGTACAAAAATATGATAAACATTTAAAATAGTAAATGTACTGTAATTAAAATTACACTTATTGCACGGTAACATATAACATTAAAAAGGGAAAGGAAACACACGTTACACATATGTAAAAATAAAACAATTTAGAACACCAAGAACAACGAAGTAAACCCCCCCCCCAAAAAAAAATCACACACAATAACACCCAGCACCCCCACACACTAAGCATCCCCCCTCCCCCATACTAAGCCAGTAGTCAGATGTCTGTAAATGCATTCATACTTAAGAATAAGGAAATATATACAGAAATTTTAGATTATTAAAGCGCGTCACGTTGAAACAACCCCAAAGTGCTTGGACATGATTAATAGTGAACACGTCTAGCTCTATCAATTTCATGTCACAATTATATTGTTATCCCATTGCTGTTACTTGTATTACTATTTATTTTTAACACGCAGATGGTCATTTGGAATCTTACTCTGGGAGATAGTGACATTTGGTATGTATGTATACTATTTATCAAAAACTGCTTTTGCCCTATTATTGTTGCGAAAACTGTCAACTCTATTTATTATGTGTACTACTTAGGCCTAAATGCAGATTTGGCCCTGTGCCATTTGCTAGCCCGGTGAGAACCCATAAATTGGTACGGGACTGTGGTACCGTAACCATGGTAAGTGCGCACTATACGACAGTCTTGGTCAAGGCTATTCAGAGCCACATTTAGCAGTGGAAGTGCGAACACATCCGCCCATCCGGTAGTATATGTATGTTTTTCTTTGTTTAGGCCCTAGTATTTACATTACAGGAAATGGTTTCCAGGGGCAGATCCACAAAAATGAGGAAAGTGAGGATTGTGTTTTTTCCTATTTAGGCCTAATTTATGGACATACAGGAAACCACAAACAGATTACAGTAGGCCTAATTATTTTTCATTCCAAGATTTCTAGTAGCAGGTCCAAAGGCTTCTGCTCACCCTCTCCACAAAAAGAGAGAGTGAGAAGAAGAAAAAATGCGAATGTACCGCTGAAGGACGGGGACAAAACTTAACGCTCATGGGCAAAAAAATAGTATAGACCATACAAAGTACATGTAAGTGATGGGGACGGGGCCACTTTTCCGATTTGGCCCTGTATTCGGAGATTTGGGCATTAGGAAAAAAGATTAGGAGAAATAAACAAACAATATAGGTTATTACTTTGGGAAAGCTCAATATTCCGACGGCCAATTATTATATTTTGTCGGACAAAACTTAAATGCGTCAGAAATACTCCCAACAAATTAAGGTCATACAGCCTATTGTTCTGACCGCTCATTAATCCGACAGCCATCTTTTCCGCCTGCAAATTGTTCTAACAGCTAATTTCATTATAATGTTTCAGCCGTCACGGCCAAATTTCTCGGATTCATGAGAAAAACATTGTTATTGGTAACATTTATGAACCTCCTGATATTAATAAAAATGTTCTTGATACTTTTGACAACATGGCCAATATAATAGGGAGAATAAAACGTCTTTTATCATGTGTGATTTTAATATAGATCTCTTTAAAAATAGTACTCATAATCCAATTGTGTTAATTCTATTTTAGCAATTCCCACCTGCCTCTGATAAATTCTGACAAACTCGTATTAACTCATCCACTGCTTCTTCGATTGATAATATTTTATCAAATGGTAATGACCTACTTACCAAGAGTGGTATTTTATTTAATGATCTATCAGACCAAATACCAGTGTACCAACTTACTTTTTTCAATGCCATTGGCGGATCCAGGGGGGCTAATGGGGCTGTAGCCCCCCCCCCCCTAAAATTGTAAAAAAATAAAAATAAAAAAATAAAAAAGGAGAGAAAAAGAGAGAGAGAGGAAGGGGAGGGGAGAACGCACTCCCATTCCCACAGTGTGCTTTGTTTTTCTCTCCCTTTGATTATTTCATTGTAATTTTTGTAGTACTGAAAAATAATTGTTTTTGATTTTCAGCCCCCACTAAAAAATGTTCTGGATCCGCCCATGAATACATCTACTCGTGACGTAAAAATTGCAATATGGGTTGATCCTACAGACTTATTAAATCTCAACATATTGAAAGGTTAGCTGGAATGTTGTTTTTCCACCAATGAGCCCAATCTTGTACTCAATACTTTCCACTCTCATTTTTTGATTTATATGAAAATAATTTTCCAGTTAAGAAGCCTTTGCGTGTAAACTGCAGAAATTGTGGCTCTTGTTCACGCTGCCACAGGCGCAGTTCCCAAGTAGTATATATTTGTACAAACAGTATATAGCCGCTGATTAATGCACTAAGAATCACACAGTTATTAGTCTGTTACCATACCATGTATACATCCCAATGTTACAGTGCTTGGCAAATAATAAATTGTCGAAATTACGCCTATAAATCGTAGTAATTGGCGTCTCTTCCAAGCTCCAAAATCACAAGCCAACGAATAATCCTTTAATAAAAGTCACTTATCGTATTAGGCAGCTTTTTGTATGACCCCAGAGCCAGAGACCGGAAGGCAACTGAGTGATACACTTGAATAACCGAGCGCTTTCACAAGTCATTGACATCAGGCTAATATTAGACCGGGCCAGCACTGGGTGTTTTATGAGACCAGGTTATCTGCATTTAGGCCTTATCTGTAGGTTAACCTTTGAGACCGTCTTGAAGAATCAATGAGGAGTCACTACTCGATGTGATGCATGTTTGGAAATTTCATTTGTTAAGTTTGTGTTATTGGTTAACTTAAATTACTTAGGTGGAACGCCATACCCAGGTATCAAGAGCATGGAACTAGCCAATCAACTACTGCAAGGATATCGTATGCCCCAGCCAGAAAACTGCCCAGATGAAGTGTAAGTCGAATAACTCAAAACAATTTGTTAGGTGTTCGAGCGCGCAGCGCGAACACCTATTGTTTTTGTACTGTTTTTTGTTTTTTGTTACTTCTTCTCAGTGGCGCTTGTCCGGTAACAAAGGCATCCTTGCTAAGCATATACAGCCTTCAAACTTAACACATAAACAGAACATATCAAGCAGACGAAACCGTTTTCTGTGACGTCATGATTACATCATTAGGTGTCGAATTACGCTAAATCAAAGTTTAATATTTCAAAAAATTATATCTCATGAACCACAAAAGATATTTTCACAATCTTTGCATCATCTGAAACATCTTGAATTATGTAATTTTTCGTTTTTAGACGTGACCCCAATCTGACCTTTCCTTCCGGTCAAAATCGGAAGTTGAAATTTCAAAATTTCAAAAAATCATATCTCATGAACCATAGAAGATATTTTCACAATCTTTTTGTCATCTTAAAGATCTTGAACTATGTCACATTTCGTTTTCAGACGTGACCCCAATCTGACCTTTCCTTCCGGTCGAAATTGGAAGGTTAAGTGAAACAATATGCTGAATTACTATTCCCTGTATGTACGATCTATAGCCCATATCGCGCGTGCACAGAATACGTAAACACAGCAATATACGGAGTTTAATATAGGCCTACAACGTAACGGACTGAAATCAGTGTGGAAAACTTCTCCTTTTTTACATGATATTGGGTCACAAATGTTCCTTCCTCAAGTCATCACCTCTCAATATAACAAACCTAAAGAATTTTTTTGGGAAAATGCATGGAAATTTACACCATTCTCATTCAATGCGGCATTTGTACGGTACATGTCCCGCAGTGTAACATGAGTATGTGTGTTGTGTATGAAGCGTCAGTGAAATTTGTGCTTTGTTCAGACTGCTTCGCAGAATCGTGCTTTAAAATAGAACGGGTCAAACGGCAGTTACAAGGCTCAGACTGTCACAGCAGATGTTGTGCCTACAATATAAGACTTTCCAGTACATCTACAAAAGGTAACTTTTCTTATAATTATGGTGTTTTAGGTTTTTAAGGGTATTATTTTAATATTGCGTTAGTTTCATTTAATTTGGGACGATTGAGGGCGCATTTCATGATTTACGGTCCTCGGATGCTGATTATATGACTGATGACAAAACGAGTAGTCCAAACAAATTTCTGAACGGGTATGATATTCTTTAAGTACTTCGATTGAAGGATGTTTATTACATCACACCACACTAATTATTGTAACATTATTTAAAGCCAAAGCCAGTGTAGATTTTATATTCGAATTAGATTTAACCTATAATTTAGTGCCGCGCATGAGTTTTGTTTACTTGTTTTGGAGTGAAGCGGCCGGGAGTTTTCCCACGTCATACGGTCACATTTTAGTGTAAACTTTTGGGAGTTTTATCATCAAACCTTTGAAGTTAAATTGTCATCGGCTGGTGAGTAGATCATATATAGTAATAGTGTAAAATTAGTAGGATTTATTGACATAAAACATGTAGGTTTCAGGCCGTGGCAATATTTAAAATTAAATGTTTTCCTGTACATGTAACACAGTTACTGTTATGATGTATTGAATTATGCCTATGCTAATAATGGGTTAGGATTGAATTGTACACACATGTATCTAATATAATTTTATGTATTGTGTTTACCAGGTTTTGTCTTGGATGTCAGAACAATATAAATGCCATATAAAAGCGCAGGTTAAACCTCATATTTTCTGTCTCATCAAGCTGTTTATTTTATCCATCTCTGGATCATCTTACTACATAATTTTAAGATTAAAATTAGTTGATACCTATACTTTTACAGTATCACATAAAGTAGGTGATGTATGGTCCATGTATTTGTTTCTTCCATGGCTACTTGTATTTCCCTTGTAGTGAGGAAGTTAATCACCTTAAAATCAAACATTTCACAAATTGATTGTTGGAAGTATGCCAGAAGTTCCAGAATAAGTGTTACTGATGGGCTCATAATTCTACTTTTGGCACATACATCTGTGTTTTTATTGAAAGAGTAGATGTAAACAAGCATTTGAAATTGAAATCATTTATTTATTATCTTCCAGCGTAAGAAGAAACGAAAACCACCCAAAGTACAACATGACTCACAAGATATGTGGTGAATAGAGGAACCCAACACACTAGAAGTTACCACTGCAGTGAAATACCCCGATGTGTCCATTATTCAGAAAGAACAGTCGTACTTTTAACAAAATGGTCAGAGCACAGACCAGATTAGAAGTTTTTAAGATTGTCAACACTCAGCATTGCACCTTTGGTAAAGATTATTCTGAGACACCCAAGCATATTTTTTTTGTAAATTTAATTTTGTTTAAAATGTGGCTTGAATTTGAAATCGGGTGAAAAAGGTATTCAGGCACAGCAGTTTAAATACAAAATGAATTACTTTTGATTTTGAGGCAAGAGATCCAGATTGTGCAAATGGAATAATGTGTATGAATTTTTTATCGAAAAGCATCAATGAACTTCCCACAATGATTGCTTAATAACCAAAAAAGAGTCTAGAAAAAAAGAGTCTAGAACAACAAAATGGTAAGTATTGTTTTCCTAAATTGTTGGGTGTTTACTTTTAAATATTGGTTTTGGTTAGCCGGTTAGCAAATTTCTAAATGGTCAGTGAATTTTGTTTCATTTTAATTAATGTAATAACCAAATTATATGTTTCATTATCATTAATAAATAAATAAATTAAAAAGATTAAGGCCTACACGTTTTAAGCATTATTCTGGTACAGAACCATAAAACTTAACACATAGACCTTAACATGTAGTTGTATCCTCGGTTGTGACGTCATGGTTAAGGCATCAGATATCGAATTACACTAAATCAAAGTTTAATATTTCAAAATAAATCTCATGAACCACAAAAGATATTTTCACATTACTCTTCTCGATGAGACTTATTGAACAAAAAAACATAGTTCCAAAATTCACACATCCTTCAAATTTAACACATACTTATACCATAACATGTAGTTGTCAATAAATTTATGACATATAGTTTCAGGTAAAGTTGTGATGTCATGTTGACGTCATCAGATAGCGAAATACACTAAAATTTTAATATTTCCAAAAATCATATCTCATGAACCACAAAAGATATTTACACAATCTTTGCATCATCTTACAGATCTTGAATTATGTGACATTTCGTACACAGACATGATCCAATCAGACTTCTCTTTCCGGTCGAAACTGGATATGGTATATGCCTTCAGTGGACGAAATTACTATTGACATGTGACCTTTTGAAAAATATGACTGATGACGTCATCACATATCATTGCCCTTTTGTGGCAACATAATCTCAAAAGTCATAGGAAATTTGAATATGACTTCTGCGAATAAAGTGATAGTGACATCTTATATTCTCGAAAAAAAATTGATAACATCATCAAAGTTCAGAGCGCCCCCTAGTGGCATTATTAAAAAGGGATTATTTTCCAATCTCAGAAATTGAACCAAAGCAAGTACTAACGTTATTTTTTCATGACCATGAGGAAGTTTCATTGTGTCATATAATTATATGACCTTCAAATCACCTGTTCTGACCTTTACTTCCGGTCCAAACAATTAGACCAAAGTCAACACATTCTAATGCAAAATTGATATATTTTTTGAATATGAAATTGATATTGAAATAATAAAATATGATACACCTTTGCAAAATATGATATTGACATCATCGTTGATAATTTGATTGAACCGGAAGTTGACTCGAACACCGTGTGTTTGTTCAAACAAACACTTAAGCTCTAGTTTTACTTGCTAGGAAGGAAAATAACCTACTGTATCAATCCCTTAATTGGTGCACATTTGGGGATTTCCTAAATTCATAACTGGAACAGTCTTTATCAATCTAGTTATTTATTGTTATTTTTTATAACATATTCTTAATTTATGGCAAATATCTAGCTATGATTTGATGATGCAGTGTTGGCAGAGAGCACCAAACAAACGTCCAACCTTCAGAGAACTCACCGAAGCTTTGGAACAAGTAAATGACGTTCCAGAAGACCATGTAAGTTTGTATAATCATATTGCTTTGTCCAGGCTTAACTTGGCGGCTAATTATTCCGGTATACAATGTGATTCGTGGAGTGTCGTGGCCGAGCGGTCTAGCTTACCGGACTCAAGTTCTGGTGTTAGCAGCAGAATGTGGGTTCGAATCCCGGCCGTGACACTTGTGTCCTTGAGCAAGACACTTAACCATAATTGCTTCTCTCCACCCAGGTGTTAAATGGGTACCTGTGAGGGCAGAGTTGGTTGATTAGCCCTATATGCGCTGTAATGGCAGCACTGGAGTTTGTATACTCCCCAGGGGCTGAGATGGTTTCAGGAATGATTTATGGGCTGCCTTTAAGGAGCAGGGTAATGATATAATGCGCCTTGAGCACCACTTAGTTGGTGGATACGCGCTATATAAGTCACACATTATTATTATTATTATTATTATTATTATTATTATTATTATTATTATTATTATTATTATTATTATTATTATTATTATTATTATTATTATTATTATTATTATTCGGATTTGGTCTTCGAATAATAATTCAAATTATAACATCGGACCAACATAGATGATAGATTAATTCAAATTGGCGCCATTAAGCCAGTATTTGTCTGCTTGAATGTTTGCCTCTTTTTTAAAAATATATTTATCATTTTAATTTGTGTTCCATATAGGCCCGATTTCACGATTGTTATGACATTATATAAACGAATTCTTACTTTGTGTTTCTAGACTTGTCATCACCAACCATCTGTGAAAACATCAGTGTCATCAAGCCTGAGTTTGACGATAACTAGATTCCTTCATGCCAACCTGTGGTCTATGAATTGATGTTAAACAGTACTGAATGAATGAACAGTACTGATCAACAATATTGCAATAATAAGTGGAAAGGTGTATCTTTCAAACCATACCTATATTATCTATGCTGGTTACTCATTCTACGTCTGGAATTCCGTTAAATTTTGTTTGCATTTTTCTCGATACACACTATATATATATATATATATATATATATATATATATATATATATATCTCATATATATATATATATATATATATATATATATATATATATATATATATGTTGGAAGCTCATATATATATATATATATAATATAATAATAATAATAATAATAATAATAATAATAATAATAATAATAATAATAATAATAATAATAATAATAATAATAATAATAATAATAATAATAATAATAATAATAATAATAATAATAATACATACATACATACACACACACACACACACACATAATAATAATAATATAATAATCTTATAATAATAATAATTCCATGCTAATTTCCACAAAAATCAACACTGATTTATGTAATATTGAGAGGGATGATGAAGGAAGATGGGTTAAGGTGAATTTAATTGATGATAACGTTTTTACTTTAGCTTCGGTTTATGCTCCAAATGACCTCCGTGAAAGAACTTTCTTTTGATGGTTTGACAGACCGTATATCTGATTTGAAATTGGATAATTGGAGGAGATTTTAATTGTGCTTTGGATAATTATCATTCTAAAGACACAAGTAAAATTATTTTGAATAACGTTATTAATGAAAAGATCTCGTTGACGTCTATAGAACTGTTCTCCTGAAGATCGTGGTTATACCCACTTTCACAAACCAACTAAAAGTCCAGCAGAATTGATTACTTTTTGTTTCCTCTAATGTTCTGAATAATATTCACGATATCTCCTGCAAAGTGTACAGTCTATCAGACATCAACTCCCTTTGTTAAAAAATGCACGATTGTCATATTTCCCATGGCCAGGACGGTGGATCTGTAATAATGGGATATTAAAAGGATGATGATTGTTTCTTTCAATTGAGACTTTTTGGAATTTTTGGAAGACGCAGAAAACAAATACCTTTCTTTAATTGACTGGTGGGAAATGGGAAATTCAGAATAAAAGAAATAATTCAGGATTACTGTAAAAGAAAATCGTGGAATTCTAAAAAGAAACTTTTTCATCTTCAGAAACAATATAAAGATCTTACCAACAATCAGAAAGATGCTAATTTATACGATATTAAAAAAGTCAAAGAAGCCATTAAAACTATGAAATAAATGATTTGGAGAAATCTAAAATAAGGGTTAGAAATACAATAAAAACAGAAGGCGAAAAAAAGCTTCCAAATACTTCCTCAATTTGGAAAACAACAAATTCAAAACAATAAAATGGACAAATTAATGACGCCCTGATGGGAATTATGTTAACCGAAGTGAAACCATGTTGACTGTTGTTAATGAGTTTTACAGTAAATTATACAGTTCTGAGGAGATTTGTACCTCCAGTATGAAAAATATCCTAAATTCTATGACTCTAATTTTATTCCTTCCGATATCTTTTGAAAAATTCTGAGAACGATTTTACACTAAATGATTTTAAAATGCGCTGTTCCAAATGAACAAAAATAAGTCCCCGGCATTGACGTCTCACTGTTGAATTTTACCAAACCTATTGGGATGTTATTGGTACAGATCTCTTCGAAGTTTTAACTTATAGCCTTAAAATGGGTCATCTAGGTCATTCCATGAACACCGCCCTCATTCGACGTATTTATAAAATGTTGGTAGTAAATTCGATTTAAAAACTGGCGACCCATTAGCTTATTATGCGTTGACTATAAAATTTTAGCCAAAACTCTTACAAATCGGCTTAAAAATATCATGCCTTTTATTATTGGGGAGGAACAATCATGCGGAGTCAAATCTAGGAAAATTCAAGACAATCTTATGATTCTCAGGGATACTATAGATTACATTAATTGGGAGAATTTAGAAGCAGCTGTTATTAGTATAGATTTTGAAAAAGCCTTTGACAGAATTAATTGGAATTATATGTTTGCCGTCATGAATAAATTAGGTATTCCCCATTTTGATTCAAAGAATTAAACTCTTGTATAGTCAACCGATCTGTCGCATAATAGTTAATAATTACATTGCCTCCCCATTGAAATAACTCACGGAATTAGGGCAAGGCTGTCCATTGTCACCACTTCTATTCTCCATATGTGCCGAAGGCCTAGCAAATCTTTTAGAATTAACGATAAGTTTAAAAGGTATTGACATTCCTCACTGTCCAGATTCTGTCAAACTTGTCCAGCATGCTGACGATGCTACTTTTTTTGTTAGCGATAATAACGATTTTAATGTCTTTAATGAAATTCTTAGTGTATACTGTAATGGGAGTGGGTCTAAATTAAATGTTTCTAAAACAAAAGGGCTCTGGTTAGGTAAATGGAAAAATAGGACTGACGATCCTTGCGGTTTTGATTGGAGTAATAGTAAAATTAAAATTTTAGGTATAATTTTTGGAAATAACGTAACCCCCGAAGACAACTGGGGCCCCCGTATAAATAAGATTAAGTGTATTTTAGATAAGTTGACCGAACGTAATTTGACTCTTATTGGCAAAGCGGCCATTGTTAATACTTTAGTTGGATCAGGGTTAAATTATTTGGGGAGCGTTATTTCTTGTCCGCGCGAGTGGATTATGAAAATAGATAAAACCATATGGAATTTTTACTGGGATGGGAAAGTGGAGAAAATCAAAAGAAATACCATTATTGGTCCTAGGGATAAAGGAGGTACTGGTTTGGTTAATGTTGAATGTAAACTCACGAGCATCAAGGTCCAATGGTTTTCTAATTATATCAAATCTCAAGGCAAAAATGGAAACAATTCTTTAATTACTGGATTACTAAAGCCAGTGATAAAGTAATCTTAATTTGGTACGTCTTGTCCAATAGCCATAAACCCGTCAACGACCCCATTTTACCAAGATTTAATTTATGCCTTTAAAGCGGTAAACGGTAAAATAAATTGTTCCTTCTCCGTATGTTCAGAAACAAAAGAAGTCCCTTTGGCATAATGTCTATGCGACTGATGATGATACAGAACTTAACAGTCCCCTGCTCGTTTATAATAACTTTAATAAAGTCAAAGACATTATTGATAATGGCTCTTTAATATCCTTTCGCAAGGTAGCAAAGAAATGCAATATTTCTAATATAATCGCCGGTAGATTAGTTGCTAGAATAGACAATCACATTAACCATAACTTAATTGAAGAAAAACGTATCGGTCCACCAAATCATATTTGTAATTGGCTAGTTATTTTCGATAGGCAGTCCGATGATTATATTGATGTTTCTAATACCACTGTGAAAATTAATTATCGTAATTTAATTCTATCACAATTTACTGATCCTAATATCCAAGTCAAATGGCAAGAATTTCTTCACTTTCGCCCTAATTTAGATTGGTCTTCAATTTGGAAAAATGGACTAAATAATTTTATTATGGACCCTGAAGATAAAGATTTGTGGTATAAGTTAAAGCATAGGTGTCTCCCTACAAAAGTTTTTCTTTCAAAAATAGGTACAATTAATGACAATATTTGCCCCCTCTGTAATGCTGAACCAGAAACTCACGAACATTTGTTTATTTATTGCACCCGCACCTTAATTTAAACGCGTGGCTTTTTGTAGAACACATACTTAATAAATACTCCGGTAAAAAAGATTTTTATTTAAATGATCTTAATAGGATCCTGGGATATAAAATGAGTCATATTCAAAATGCCATCATTGCTAAAATGCTACGTATCATTTGGGTTATCCGATGTAAATTAGTCTTTAATAATTTTTCTGTCCCCTCCGATATTGATATTATCTTCCAGTTTAAAGTACATTTGAAGAAATTTCTTTATCTTGAAAAAAAAGAACTAAAGTTGAGAGTTCTTGGTGCGACAAAATTTTGCTTTTAGTTACATAATTACCTTTAATGTAATTTAATCATTGTTTTTGCATAATTATATATTTTGCTTAGCTTATATCATGCGCTTTTGTTATATTTTGATTCACCTTTGATATGAATTATTTTTGATGCTAATACGTGCATTATTTTTTTGGTGATTTATACTTGTTGCAATTTATTGATTATGTAATTTTGTTGATATTGCTTGTTTGTTATTTATTAATTGATCTTCATCAAATTAATTTATTTGTCATATTTGAGATTAATTTCCTTTTTGGTTTTTGTTTTAATGGCAAAGCCTGAAATGATTAATTAATTAATCCATCGTGTATTATTTTGTATTTTCTGTTTCATTCTACATGTGCTTGAATTGATTTTTTGTGTTTCTCTTCCTGTGTATATGTATGTATATGTATATATATATATATATGTATATATATATATGTGTATATGTGTATATGTATTTATGCAATATTAATTTATGTACTTCACCTTTAAGTTTTTTAATTTGTACATATTCTTTAGCACCTGTATTATTGTTTACGTATTGCTGTTTTTGTTTCTTGTGCTTTTGAAATAAAAGGAGTTTAACTCCATTTGGAAGAGAAAAAAAAAAAATAATAATAATAATAATAATAATAATAATAATAATAATAATAATAATAATAATAATAATAATAATAATAATAATAATAATAATAATAATAATAATAATAATAATAATAATAATAATAATAATAATAATAATAATAATAATAATAATAATAATAATAATAATAATAATAATAATAATAATAATAATAATATTAATAATAATAATAATAATAATAATAATAATAATAATAATAAAAACATTTTTAAAATGTTTGATATTATCTTTGATTCTCCTTAAGGTACCCTGTCCCAATCTCCGTAGTCCCGGTCTGTTCCTTGTCCTAATGGGGTCAATGCTACCCGAAATAGTTTCATGCTATACCGCCTGACTTGCTGCTGTACAGATTTCCATTACCCAAACCAACCCTAGTAGGCCTATTATCCTTCCTTTCGTTATTTTAATGGCGCTTGCACTGAATTGGATGTGTAAAATAAAATAAATAAGAAATAAATATAGTTTCCGTTTTTCTTAATTTAATAAAGCGTCTGATCCTTCCTAAAAAATCAAGCCATAATTAAAGGGTGTAACTGTATGCATTTGTTGTCTGATTAATGTTCCCTTTTAAAATTAAGTATCTATTATTGTAATTTTACACTGATTTTAGTGGTAAGGAATTTATATACATCGCTATATATAATTGTTAAATTAAAGCATTTTATTATAATCTCACTACGTGTTTA
>CM055825.1:31721859-31758408 GCA_029582265.1 Zoroaster sp. YZ-2022 | reverse complement strand
ATGTGGGAAAGATATTGTGGATTACATCGGAGTCGTACAAGGAGTGACAAGCGTATCCCCGTTGCTTGTTTAAAATGTAAAAAAGGCACAAAGACTTTAACTAGCTTTTGCACGAGATGTGCGAATAAAGTATTAGTAAATCGTTATAATCGTTTAAAAGTTGAAAAAGGAAAAGCTAGACGTTCGTTTAATAGCGTGATGAAAGAATAGTTAGAAAGAAATTTCTTTATGGATTATACATTATAATTGTACGGGGGAGGTCTATCAAATGTTTTTACACGCTCCGCTACTCGCGAAGGATTATAATAACATTTATTTACCGCTAAAGCTACTTTAAACTCAAAAGTTTTTCTATAAGAACTTTTTTTTCATCATCAGTTTTAACCTCTGTTCTAACTGGTATAGTTGTTGAAACGAGTTTATTACGTATTTTTTCTTTCATTTAATAATATTTATCTCGCTCTTCGCATACGAGTACAAATTCTTCTTGGCTGATGTAACCGCCTTCGATGGCTTTACTAACGTGGTTTTCGATAGTGTTGAGTTTACTCAATGCTAAAATTCGTATTTCATCGTGTTTTTTAGCTTTTTTATACAATTTATTTTTAGCGTATCTGAGAGCGAAAGCTGCACCGCCCAAACCCAAAGCTAAACCTTCTAAAGCGAATCCTACCGGCGACGACACGACGCTGGCGATACTGGCTATTCCGATAGCCCCTGCTCCCATACAGCCCAATTCAGCAAGAGTTTCTACAACGTTACAAGCGTTGATGATTTTATTATATTTTTTATATACGGCTTCGCGCTCGTTTATTTCAATTCGTAATTCTTTTTGAATATCATCGATTTTTTGTAATCGAAATGATTTAGCACGCTCCGCGTCAGAGTCATTCGTTAAAACAGTTAAATTCGGATAAAGTACATTTGTTGATTCACTCATTTTTATTAATAGAAAAATATTTTAATTTATTGGAAAAGTATTAATTGGAATTTTTTTAATTTTTATTTCATAGCATATTCCTGTATTCACAGCACCAAAAAAAGTAGCTTGAAAATAGAATTTAGCATGATTTTCTTCCACATTTGGAATGAAACATATTACACATTCTAAATAACTCGGTTCATTACTAAAAGAAAATTCATTCCCCTCAGGAAAATCAATACGATTAGTTGCAAAATTATACTTATCAAATTCTTCACTTTTTACTATAGAATAATAATTATTATCACCTCTATTCATTTTTGCATATAATGAATAAAAAAATAATTGGTCAATTAAAACATTAATTTCATTTTTATACC
Source organism: Zoroaster sp. YZ-2022 (assembly GCA_029582265.1). NCBI lineage: Eukaryota > Metazoa > Echinodermata > Asteroidea > Forcipulatida > Zoroasteridae > Zoroaster > Zoroaster sp. YZ-2022. Next base: position 31,757,106 of record CM055825.1, on the reverse strand, counting down.
AAAAAAGTTCTAAGCCTAAATTATTAAAATAATTAAATGATAAAAAAGGTAAATCTGGTACAAGTACACTAGGACTGATATAATTAGTTTCTTCAAAGTCAAAATTTATTTTACTGTTTAAACTACTACCAGACAAAACTCGTTCACTCTCTGCGTGACCAGGTCCGTAAATACTCGCCATATTTATAGTATAAAATAAAATTTAATTTAACGGTAAACTTTTAATTTTTATATTATAACAGATTTTAGAATTTAGCGCGCCGAAAAAAGTCGCCTCTACAAAAACTTTTTGAATGCCACGCATTTTAAAACACATTTCATACTTGAGATGCTGCGTTTCATTATCGATAAAATGAAATTTTTCATTTCGTTCCGGCGAAGGAATGTAATAAATGTTGGGTGCATAATCACGCGTTACTGCGTGCGTAGCAAAACTATTAGTTTTTATAAATTGTGTAAAAATACTGCAGTATGTAGGCGAAACGTTAAACAAGAAAAAAGGTTGTTTAAACGTAGCGTGCCATCCGAGTATAACGTTATATTTTTCGATGAGAATAGTTCTTTGTAAAATTTCATCTCTGTTTAAATATCCATGATGTTGATAAATTTCGCTAGATGACGCTCGTGTAATTTCACCTACGTCGCTGCTGTAGAAGACTCGTTCGCTCTCTGCGTGACCAGGGGCCGATTTCACAAAGAGCTAAGATTGATCTTAACTGTGTATCAATCTTAATTGCTTAGCAAAGTGTGATGTCACAATACAAATCACTATGGTAATACTAACAACTCATCTTAAGATGAATCTTAGTGCTTTGTGAAATCGAGCCCTGGTCCGTAAATACTCGCCATATTTATACAATTTCAAGATTTAAAATAATGGGAAAACCGTGATTATTTATATCTCTACCTTTTGAATCTTTAATTTGAAAGCTCAACGCGTTAAAAGTACCGACTTTTAATTTTTTAAACAATGGATTTGTATATTCTTTATACATACTATTTCCAAACAATTGTCCTTGCAAGGGAAAAGTGTTTAAAATGGTAGAAGGTTTGCCATTGTAATAATTATCAGTCGTAGAAATTTGATCGCAATGAATATATAAAATTTTAAAAGGTAGTACATCAATTTTTTTTACTATATTCTCCTACGGTTAGAAATTCATTGTGTAGTCCGAGTAAATTAGCTAACCCGCTACTAAATTTAATTGATTTATCGCTATCGTTTAACTTTAGCGTGTAAACACTCGTTGATTTATTGATCGTAAACGTTATCCAAGACTCGTTTTTTGCTATAATATCTATAATTTCATAAATGTTGTAAAGCCCCGGCTCGATAAATTTTACAACATTATCTAATCTCGTTGTACGATAGGTTATTCGTTCTTTTTTACGTATGTTATAATATCCTACCCAAATGTTTGCGCTAAGTAATGATATCGTGAGAGTACCTTTACGATTATCGATAACGTTACCTAATTGAATTTCTCCACCATTTCTTTCAATTTCAATTTCGAATGTATGATACATTTTATTATAATTTAATATAATAAAATGACGTTTCCATTAGCGTTCGAGAGTAATTTTACGTATCCGTACGAGCAGTCTGGAAATTTTAAAGCGCTTTAGACTTTAACGCTGGTGATTTAACGAGTTTTAAAATTTACGTCACTGAAACAGAATCATTTAACGTTCCGGTAACGTTCGTTAACGTATTTCAAAAATATAAGTTACCTCACGTCATCAGCAACGACGTTGTAAATGATTGGCACGTTAACCCAATGAAATTTTATCAAAATCAAATAAATTTTGTAACGTATTGCGCTACGACGAGATGTGGCGTAGGCTACGATCATTTAAATCATTCAAATATGATGATTCGTAGTTTTTTTTAGATTTCACATATATTATCAAATTAGACGAATGCTCAAAGAAATGAGTTGTCCCACATCTTTTTCATTTTTTTTTGACGCGTTCGCAAACAATATAGACGGTGAGCGCTTACAATAAATTATGTAGCGAATTTCATTTGTCGATTAAAGATGATTGGAAACAACGAGTAGATTTAAATTCAAACGGATTGGGAACGGCTTATTATCAAAATATTTACGGCTACATTCCGGTACCGGGCAACGACTACGACAATTCAGATTTTATACATTCTCGTTATAAAAGGATGGATTTTGATAAAGAAAACGTTAATTTAAATTTAGTCAATAGCGACGTCGATATCGGTGGTTCGTACGTCGTAGAATACATTTCTCAATCTGATAGCGTTGAAATGGCGTGGTCAAAGTTTATATTATCTTTAGGGTTAGCTAAAGGTTTTACGGACGTGGGCACCGAACGAATTAACGATTCTATAAGAACTTATGTGTACGCGTTATTGGCGGCTCAAGCTCGAGTTAAAAGCTCATTTTGTACGAGCGGTACCGGTTTTGACGCTCAACGTGAATTTATAGACATAACTGAAACCGAGATTGATTCTCCCGTAGATTTACAATCTAGTATTCAACGATATCAAGATGTTTTACTATACGCTCGCAGTCAATTAAACTTTTGTCTCGGAGAAAATTTATACATGATGCCTAGCGATATGGATTTACGAATACACACGTACACGAACTACAACAATAATATTTTGATAGCGACGAGCGATTTAGCGTTGGGTTCAAATTTAGATACAAATTCAAAGGTCGTCGTTGCCCCCGTTTTACAGTTAGACGACAAAAGCTTTAAAACGCAAACGCACGCGCAAGACGATAAAACATCAAACGTTACAATAGCGCATCCACAAGACTCTGGCGACAGGCTACCAGAATCGCAAGACTCTGGCGACAGGCTACCGGAATCAAATGATAATCATAGTGAAGAAAAAAACTCTTTAATAATTGGTTTTGCGATTTTAACCGGACTAGGTGTTATGATTTACGAATTGTTATTATAACATTTTCTGCGTATAAGTTATAATTAAAACACCGACCGCGGTTAAGGTTAACCATAAATGTTGCGCCGCGTACGCGACCACACCGCTAACCGTTTTAAATAACCAACTTATTATAGATCCGATAATGTTTGGTAAACCGGTTAAAGCTTTCGTTGATAGTTTAGATAATACGTTTGCAAGATTTTTTAACGTTTTTTGTATCCACTCTTTTACACCGCTCGGTTCTGGTGGAGTGGGTTCTGGTGGTGTGGGTTTAGGTTTTGGTTCTGGTGGTGTGGGTTTAGGTTTTGGTTCTGGTGGTGTGGGTTTAGGTTTTGGTTTTGGTACCGCCGGCGCTACAACTGAATTTACAACATTGGTTAACGATTCGATAATAAGAGCGATGACCATACTAAAGGCCGTTAATACGCTGACTATAGTTATACCTTGTTCTCTAAATAAAGTTTTAATTCTTTCGCCTAACGTAACGTCTGTTTTAATCATTTTTTCGATCGTTTCTTTAATTCTGTTGATTTGACTACGAAGAGAGTTATCGTGTTCATTTATTACATTTAATATAATTTGTTCTTCATCTCGTAGGTTTTGTAGCTTTTCACGTAGCCTCGCGGTTTCTTGAGTATCTTCATTGTCTCGATCTCGAGCGTTTACGTATAGTTTTTCGATTTGTTTTATTTCTGCAATCTTTGCGTTCTTTTTAGCGATAAGGTGTAATAGTTCTCGCGTATTTCGCATGAGTTTATCTAAAGCCACCACATCTCTCCACTGGATTTTAAAATTCGTTTGAATTTCTTGGTCTTGATAAACAACATCTACCTTTTGGATAGCTTCTTCTACTTGTATTGATTTTTCTACGCGCTGCATCGGTACAGATGGTAATCTTCTACCGCTTGTTTGAGCTTCTATCGGTTTTTTCGCTTCTTTTATAACATTTGTTATAGCTTTTGGTAAACCATAAAGTTCGTAAAAAAAATCTTTACCTTGTTTTTTTAAAGTAGATTCTGCTAAAATTTTTCCCATTTCCTTTTGGTTAGTTAACCGTATTTGTTTACCATTTTCTTTAATAAACCAAAGTACTGAGTAACTATATCTAAATTTTTTATAGTCTTTTACAACGTTCGGTTTATTCCATTGTTTGTCAAATGCATCAACGGCATCTTATTTATTTATATAATGGCCCATGCTATCAACGCGACTGGGCTGACCAAAAGACGTTTCATCAACTCGCTCTCCTTCATCATCTCCGTCATCGGTAAACATATCATCTATTTCATCATTAAGATCTTCTATCGGAATATCACCTCCTTCCGCCATTTTATAATTACTTTTTATCTTTTTTAGAGTTTTCGTCTCACATAAGTTAAAATTAAAACGCCAACCGCGGTCAAGGTTAACCATAAATGTTGCGCCGCGTACGCGACCACACCGCTAACCGTTTTAAATAACCAACTTACTACAGATCCTATAATAGCTGGTAAAGCTGCTAAAGCTTTCGTTGATAGTTTAGATAATACGTTTGCTAGATTTTTTAATGTTTTTTGTATCCACCCGCCGCTAGGCGTTGGTTCTGGTGGAGTGGGTTTTGGTGATGGTGGTATAGGTTTGGGCATAACTGAACTTACAGCACTAGTAATCGATTTGACTATAAAAGCGATCGTCATACTAACAGCTGTTAATATACTAACAATCGTAACACCTTGTTCTCTAAATAAAGTTTTAATTTTATCTCCTAACGTAACATCTCTTGTTAACATTTTTTAAAACATTTCTTTAATTCTATTGATTTGACTACGTAAAACGTAATCCTGCGCATCAATTTGTTCAACCAAAATTTGTTTATCATCTTTTAGGTTTTTCAAATCTCGTTTATACTGGTCGTTCATATCAAAATCTCTTTCGTTAGCGTCAGAAACTACTTCTTCCATATCGTTGATTCTTTGGTTCATTTCTTTTAATTTAGTTATAAGATATAATTGTTCACCTCGATTTGTAGTCAAAATGTTATTGAGCGCTTCTACTTCTCGCCAAGGAATGTTAAATTGCGTTGATTGATCTCTATAGTGATCAATCGCCATTTCGATAGCTTCATCTACTTGCGACGCTTTTTCTACGCGTTGCATCGGTATATCTGGTAACCTTCTACCACTACCTGTTTGCTCAACGAGTGGTTTTTCCGCTTCGGTTATTACACCCATTAAAGCCTCTCCAATTTCATTAAATGGTAACAAATCATTTAAAGTTAAACCTTTTATACCACTTACCTTTAAAAAGGTGCCCATTTTTCCTTTTCCTAGATTCGTTAGTATTTCTTTACCACCTTTTATAAAATAAAGTATACTTCTATTTTTTTCATCTAATTTTTCTTTAAAATCGACATAGTTTTTTATAGCGCTTTTTTGGCCTATACTTTCATAAGAATCATTAACCGTCGCTCTAAGCTGACGGTCTGTTTGAGATAAAAGCGGCGTTTCTTCAATTGAAAGATCACCTAAGTTGTTATCGGTCATTTCATCATCTATATATCCAGCATTATCTTCATCTTCGGGTCGATTGTACGCCTCTGAATAATCATAACCTCCTCTTTCCGCCATTTACAATTACTTTTTATCTTTTTTAAACAATCTATTACTCGCGTAGCCCACTATACTCATACCTAATACTATAAATAAAAATTCACGCGTTTTTTGATCTTCGCTCTCAACGTAAAAATCTTCTAGTTGCGGTTCGTTGTAAAAATCTATCGGTAATGTCGCAAATTCACCCGTTACCCGCGAATATTCATTCATCGCATCGTAAATATCATTAAAAGTTCTTTCAGCACTCGATTCTTTTTGTATTTTTTCATTTAAATAATCTAGATATTTTAAACGCTCTTTCGAGTATTCATCTCTAGCTTTCGTGAGTCGTTCTATCGCTAAATCGTGTCGTTTTTGTTCTTCGTGGCCACCTTGACTAAATAAAAAATTCGATCCTGTAAACGCCAACGCGTTGACTACCGCACCTCCGACCATCATCGCTATAGATACCATTTTATAATTACTTTTTTTTATAAAAAAATATTATATTTGTTACTATAAAATATGGCTAATAATACGTACGGAGATGTGTTGGATCCATACAGGAGAATAAGAGAACCTAGAGGTGTAAAAGGTATGCGTCAAAAAGTCGTCATTACAAACAATCCGAGCACCATTACCGAAAATCAATTGTTGACGGTTCGTTTTCCAAATTTAGGAGTAAACGACGTCATCGTTCCGAATACGTCGCGATTAGCTTTCAATATCGATCTCGTTAGCGATGATGAAAATAGAACGTTGGTACAAAACATTGGCAGAGCCATCGTAAAACATATAATTATTAAAATGGAAGGAAATGAAATATTTTCATTAGACGATGCGGATGTATTCAATTGTTACAAGGACGAATGGTTGACCAAAGATCAACGCGAAAATTTAGCTTATCAAGGAATCGAATATGCAAACGTGACTAAATTAAGAATAGACGCTAGCGATAAGGTCCCCGCGGGCAATGGAGGAAAAGATAAAGCTATCGCGGACACGTATAAAAATAGGTATTACATTCCGCTGGATTTTGAATTGTTGACCGATCATCAACCTTACTACCAGTCGGGCATCGGAGATCGATTGACTTACGAACTTGTGTTTAATAAATTTTCTAGCGTGATTAAAAGCACCGACGATGGCGCGAAATATATCATAAGCGGAATTTCTTTAGAATTTGAGGTCGTTCATATGCCGGAACTCGCTCGAACGATTAAAAATCAATATAGTAACCGGTTGAGTATATTGTTTGACCGCGTACTGAGACAGAGCGTGACTCCGTGCAACAAAAAAGATACGATGTGGAATATAAATTTAAATACCCCGGCAAAAAGTATGAAAGGAATATTGTTTTTATTTAGAGAACCCACCACGAAAGAAAGCAATAAATTTTATAATCCGAAAATTGACAAAGTTTCGATTACCATCGAAGGCGTTCCCAATCAACTCTACGCGCACGGAATGAAAAGGTATCAACATTGGGAAGAGATTTCAAAATATTTCGGTGATTCGAAACAACAACACGCTATACAAGTCGCGCAAGCTCTAAATTTATCTAACGTTAAACTAGGCAACTATTTTCTAAATCGATACGGTTTATTTTTAGATTTAAGAACTACCACCGACAATAAATTACACGGAAGCGGAAGACGAGTACAAAACTTATCTGAAGGAATTACCATACAAATCGAGAAAGAAGCGGACGGTGTGGGCGAAATAAACATGTATACTTTTATCATCATGGACGCGCAACTAAACATAAGAAACGGGCGTTTTGAATCTGTATATTATTAATACTAATATTAAAAGAAAATGTTACCTAAATATCCACACGCCGCGTTAATTTGCGGACAAACGGGATGTGGAAAAACTGAATTTGTTTTAAATTTATTAGAAAAAGAATATTTTAAACATTTTAAAAATATCGTTATATTATGCCCCACCATCTTCGATAACGATACGTACAAAAATAAAAAATGGGTTCTAAAAGACGATAACGTACACGTTAACGATTTAAACGACATATCGTTAAACCGAGCTATACAAATTTATAGCGATGCTTTCAAAACTGAGGAAACGTTGTGTATTATCGACGATTGCAGCGCTAATAAACAGTTGCATTATAAAAAATACGATGAGAACAATAAATGTATGATTACACAATTAGCGTTTAGCGGTAGACACGTTAAACACAGCTGTTGGATTCTTTCACAAAAATATAATAGCGTATTGAAAGATTTTAGAGAACAACTCAAATGGGTGTGTTTATTTTATTGTAAAGATAGAGACTCGTACGAGAATTGTCTTAGAGAAAATGATGTTATTCCAACGGCCGAGTTACGAGAGCGAGCGCGCGAGCAACTAAAACGAGTTTTACATCGTAAGTTGATTTTAAAAACGGATCAACCTACCGGTTATGAAATACGTGACTAAGGGTCGTTTAGCGATCCCCCCTAGGTTAAGAGCAATTACCCCTAGGTCGTTGAGCAATTACCCATAAGTCGTTTAGTAATTACCCATAAGTCGTTAGTAATTACCCATAGGTTACTCAGCAATTACCCATAGGTCGTTAGTAATTACCCATAGGTTACTCAGCAATTACCCATAAGTCTTTAGTAATTACCACTAAGTTGTTTTGTATTTTAATAAATATTATACAATCTATTTATAAATATATGGATGTTGAACGAGTGCAAGTTATATTTACGAATATATCTGCTGAACGAGTAAATGATTTTATATATAATCTTAACCAACTTCTCAATACTGAAAAAGAAAGAAAAAACCTAGTACAAGTTTTAAACGAGAATACTGAAAAAGTAAAAGATATATTTACGAATATATCTGCTGAACTAGTAAAAGATCTAATGTTTAATCTTAACGAACTTTTAAACGTCGATGGGTTATCTAAAATTAATTATTGGTTTCTATATTTTTTTATAAATTTAACTGATTATTCTATAAACACGTATAATAAATGGAAGAAGTACATAAACTATTAAACGAAAATCCACAGATGTCACTCGCGGACGACGCTAGCGATACTAGCGATAATACGTCGTTGAAACAAAAACTACGTCTTTTATCGGTTGTAGTGGGAGGAGATTCGAAAAAGTTTTTCGGTAAAGAACTAAGCGTTAGCGATATTGAAGCTTTGTCTACCGAAGAGCGAGACGCGCTGCACACGCAATACGAAACTAAATTAGGTCGCGATATTACTCAGTCTTTAGGTAGCGCCATTATAACGCTATACGCTAAACTATTAGGATTTAGTTTAAATCGTATAGATTTGTACGGTCATAAATTTCAAATTGACGATGAAGGTAAATTAATTTCAGATTTAGAAAAAGATCCGTTCATTTCTACCATGCTTTCTACCGTGGCGTGTGAAATATACTACAAGTACGGCATGTTGATCGCTCCGGTCAGCGCTTCGCTGATTACGGCAAAACATTTAAAAAGAAAAGAAGAAGAATCTTGTGTAGATAATAAAAGCGATGGAAGCGAATGCACAACCGGAACAGACGCAAGTTGTACCAAACGAGACGGAGAATGCGCAACCGCAAGCTGCAACGCCAAAGACCGTAACGAAAACAGCGACTAAACCAAAAAACCCAAACAGAGTCGCGGCTGGAAAAAGACTCGCCGAAATTAATAGAAAGAAAAACTGCAACTCGCTAAACCCGCAAAAAGCGTTAAAACGTCTAGCGATGCGTCGAGTGATAAAGAAAACAACTCGTCGAGCAATAAAACGAGCTATTTTGTCTATATAGCTATTGGTTTAGCTATCGCTTATTTATTGTTTAGCTCAGAACCAACATTTAAAAACGAACCCGCTCCGGTTAAACTCATTAAAGAACCACTTGACTCGCAGACAACGAGAGAACGCGTTGTTTTTGAAATGGAATAAAAGTGTTTTCTTTTTGTTAAATATTATATTTAACGACTATAAAATATGTCTTCAATGCCAATAGAGCCGAAAACAATCGCCGATTCGCTTTACAAAAGCGTCGTTTTTGGAGTTTTTATAGTTTTATACAGCATGATTGGTAAAAAAGTATTAAGCGTAGAACCAGCCAATTTAAGCAAACTTAATATAAAAGACGGGTTAAAACTTACCGTGACGGTCGCATTAGCTGGTGCGACTCAAATGGCGTTAGTTAACCAAGGAATTTTACCAGACTCACTCATGCCCACGCCCGCGACTACGCCCACGCCTAATAATCCTAACGAATAAAAATATATGTTGTACAATATTAAAATGAATGAGAGAAAGCTATCTAACGCTTATTATAGTCCGAAAGGATACTACAAAGGTCTCGATGCGATTAATAAATTAGCTAAATCTACAAAAGTAAATGTAAAATTAGTTCGACGATGGATAAAAAAGCAAGCGTTGTGGCAAATTTATTTACCCTATCCTAAATACATTCCAAGACCAACTTCATCAAACAGTACGTTAGAAAAACCGAATGAGGTTCATCAAGCAGATTTATTGTTTCTTCCGCACGATACAGTTATTAAAAAGACGTACAAGTACGCATTGACAATTATTGATGAAGCTAGTAGATATAAAGAAGCTGAACCGTTAACCGATAAAACCGCTACGCAAGTTGGTAACGCGTTTGAAAAAATTTATAAACGTTCTCGGCTAACTTGGCCAAAAATTATAAAAGTAGATCCTGGAAAAGAATTTATGAGTAGCGTTAATGTATTAATGAGTAAACATAATGTTGTAATACAAAGAAGCGAGGTTGGTAATCATAGAGCTCAGGGTATAGTGGAGCGATTTAATAGAACGTTAGCAGAAAGATTATTTTCGCATCAATACGCGCAAGAAATAGCGACTGATACGAGAAATAGAGAATGGGTTAAAAGATTGCCGCTAGTTGTAAAAGCGTTAAACAACGAGACGACGAGACTCATTAATTTAAAACCCAAAGACGCGATTAAATTACGTAGCGTTGAGCAAAATCCAGCCTCGCCAGGTAAAAAGAACGAAAAAAGAATCCCAAACAACAGCGTAGTTCGGTATTTATACGCGCCCGGTGAAGCTGAAAAAGATACGAGACGAAGAGCTACAGATCCTATATGGAGTATAGCAGTATATAGAATATCTAAAACGATAAAAGCTGCTAATCAACCCATTTTGTATTATTTAGACGCGGGTCCCGCTCGTAGTTTTGTAAAGGAAGAATTACAAATTATTCCTCGAGATACAGAAAATCCCCCTATTGTTAAACGTTAAGACTGTAATGACCGTAAGCGTGAGTATCTATTCCGTTTTCTAAAATGTGTCTCTTTGTGTCTAAAGGTGATAGCGATATTTTATTTATTCGAGTTGTATATAGTCGATGTTTTTCGTGCCTAATAAAATTCATAGGGTGATGTAGAGTATTTTTCAACGATAAAACTTGTTTATATCGTGAGTGTTTAATTTGTTGTTCTAAAACTTGTTTTTTAACTACTTTAGCTTTTCTTATTTGTTTTTCGTCTGATAAAAGTATCGAATACATTTTGGGTCTTAAACAAACAACTTCAGAGATTAGAGTTCCCGCGGTCTCGTCTTTCATTTTACCAATCACTTTTTTATTTTCTTCAGAAAATAGAAAATGACCTCGTTTATAATTACTAAAATCGTATAAATCTTTGTCTTTTAATAAATCTTTATATACATCACGAGTTTTAATTTCCAACAACAAGCTATCCGTATCCGTGTATACCAACTCGCACTCGTCTTTGTATTTTAGCTTTAAACGATTGTAATAAAAATCGTACATTAAATGTTTGGATAAATCCAGTATGCTCATTCCTATGTATACTGGGCGGTTGAGAACGAGTTTTGTTTTGTGCATGTGAATCGCTACTAGATCATTATCGAAAATCCTCGCCTCTGCAAAATTTGGTTTAGCGATGAGTCTTTTAATTTGATTTTCCGCTTTTTCGTCGTTTAACCGCTTCAAATTTACGTTGACGCGTTTTCGTACATTTTCCATCGTTTTTCCAAAAACTGAATTGTTCATGAGTTTGTATAAATCTTTTTCAAAATCGCTCGTCGCGAGTTTTCTGAGTTGAGTGTTTTTATCTATGTATGATTTCATCCAACGTGCTTCGTCAAATTCTAAAACACGATGAATTTTAGTTAGTTTCATACCGAGTTGTAAATACAATCGTAAATTACGATAATGGAGCACGTAATTGCGTTTATCGTACAAATTTGGAACTAATTTTACAACGTTTGGAGCCGGCTTGTCTTTTAGTAAATTCTTTTTATACTCGCTCATCCATTCTTTCGGTACTACTAAAGACTCTGGCGCGAGTGGAAATGCGTTGTGAGAATCGTGTAAATCTTTGGGATATTGTAAATCAACTTCTAAAACACATCCTTTATTGTTTTTAAGTCCTTCTTTCTCGAGTTTGTCTATTTGAGTAGTTGTCATCCATTTAAAATTACCCGTCGGCAAAGGTTGACTCATCGCGTAGCCGTATAAATTATTCGCGTCCAAGTACGTAATGTAACTCGATGGTTTCGATTCGTCGTAGTCGTCTAAGTAAACATTATTTGCTTTAGCGTATCGTTTACTCGCCATGCACGTTCCTCCTCGCGTACCTCTCTCAATAAACAAATGCATGTCAATATCTGAGAGCAATTCTAAAGTTTGTTTCGAATGCTTCAACAAAGCGTCCCAACTCAGACCCGGACTAGTATAATAATTAGCTGGATCTAAATCGTATTGTTTCATGCAAGTATTACGGAAATTTTCAAATACGTCCGCCAATAAGCAAGTATCAGTACGCACGTATAGATCGTGATAATCTCCTAAATTTTTACAATCAAACCTGTCAAATACATTCTTTGCGTGCTCGTATTGTTCTTTAGTAATGTGTTGGTTGTTTAAACTACTATAAAAAGATTCTTGTAAAGGAAGACGCGTCTCTTTAAATTTGTCAAAACTATCTATGTACTCGTAAGGATAAATACCCTTGCTTTTTAACAGATTAAATTTTTCTAAATCTGGTTCGAGTCTGTCTGTAATTGGAAAAGAATTGTTTGATTTAACGAGTTTATCCAACGACGCTAATAAAAATTGAGCGCTGTCTATAAATCGTAGTTGCCCGATTGAAAAAGAAATATACTTTTCGATATTGTTTGGAATGCACGTTAGATTTCCCGTCGTTTGACTAGCAGCTTGCATAATGAGATGAGAATCGTAGCCTCGCAAATTATGAAATACGACCGGAATAAAAGTTTTATTCGCTTTTAAACTCAGTTTTAAATTGCAACAATTATGCGCCGCGCCTCTATATTTTCCGGTAATGTGACAATGATCTCTTACCTTCTCATCGCACTTCTTTTCACATATCCAACACTCGCTAGCAGAGTTGTAATCTTCTAAATCTTCTTTTGTCATGTTTAATTTTTGAGGATTTTTAAATATCTCGTTAATTGTTTTTGTTTCTTTTTCTAATTCATTTAAATTTTATTAGCCGCATCTTCTCCTCTGTAAACGACAACATCGCTAGTTTCACCGTCGCAACGAACTCTAATATACGAATAACCGCAAACGACGTGTTCTTGTAATCTCGTAGTATTAGTTGCATTCACGTCTACAACATTTTTAATAATACTTTCAAAGTCGGCGTAATATTACGAAAGGAACTCGTATCTTTTTATGAACATTTATAAATTTAACCGTATCGTTTTTACCCTTTTCTGGCATCACGACCGTCGTCGGTCTGTCGTTTATTCCCTTACACATTTCTTCGTGATTTTCGAGATACGCTTTTGTCGAAAAACCCTGTAAACATCTCAAACAAAAATGTTTACGTTCTTTGTGACTTGTTTGATCGTAAAGTAATTTATTCACATCTTTTATCCAAACGTAGTGAGATCTAGCTTCTTTATGAATTAATAATAAATTAATGCGATCCAGTCTCGCGGGTTGATCGCTGAGTTTGTAAACTAGTATCGATTTTGATTCGTAACCGAAAACGTTTATCGCCATATTGTTTTGTTTTTCTACTTTTTTTATTTGATTAATCGGAGTAGGAGCCTCGATATCGTTAAAATTTAAACCGTCCTCTATTGGGTACTTGGACATTCTATCAACATTCTTTTTTGCGGGGAAAAGAGCGCTACGTAGTGACCATCGCAAACAATCGTCGTCGTTGTTTTTTACGTTGATGCACGCTTTTTTATTTTTAATGTAGTCGCATAGTTCGATATAACTACCGCCTCTCAAAGGTTGATATTTCGCGATTGCAATATTCATTTCTACGATACGATCTACTTCCCATCCGCTGCCCTTTTGAGTCCATTTTTCTAAAGCCTCTTGAATTTGTGAAAAAACTGTAACGAGTATATTTTCGATGCCATCCAAATTCAATAAAACAATTTGTCTATTATTATGAAAATTTGGTTCGGCAAAATCGATCGTGTCGCCTAAGTTTTCTTTACGTAATTTAACGCGTATAAATATCATAAACTTGTACGCGGTAAATTCTTGCAAGTCTATAAACAACTTAGCGATAATCTTTGGTTTTACCGCTTGCCAAAAAATGTTTAAATCTTTTTCTTTGCTGTGATTCAGCGGAACGACCATTCTTCGTTCGCGCAGATATCTGCCACCGTCGATCGGTAGTTTAAATCTCAACTCTTCTTCTCGGTTGTAAAACCTTTTAATAGCGGCGATGTAGTCTTTTTTTATCAACTGCGCTCTCGCTCCCGCGCCGCGTGGTGGCAGCTCAATATTTTCAACCGCTATGCGCTCTCTCAATTCGGCTAAATTTAATTTATATAATGGCTTTTGTTTTTGTCGTTTTAAATATTTTTTAACCGCGTTGTAATAACTACGTTTATCTACTTTATTCTTGTTGTTTTGCACAAGAATTATTCTACCAATGTGTTCTTGAGCAAACTCTTTCAATTCTGGTAATGTCCATTTCGATAAAAATGTTGTTGATTCCATTTATTATTGAACAATATAATATTTTTTGTTTTTTTATATTTTTAATTTGTCATTTTTTTAACTAGCTTTTTAAAACTGGCGGTAACACCGCGTAAAACCGGCGGTAACATCTAAATCTATTTTTGTGACGTCATCAATACTTTCATGACGTCACGATTTTTCGCTACCCTAAGGGGAAATTCCCCTAAAATATCATTTCAATAGTAGGTGAGCCAGAACCCCCATCTAACATACTACTGTTTGGAATAAATCCCGTGTATTGACCGAATGTATCGGGGAACGTATCTCTGATCTTCCAGACACAACAACTTGGTATAGTTACCCTATTGCCAGCTCCTAACCTTCCATGCTGCCAGAGGACATACTGGCGGTATGCCGAGTGGCGCAGGCGTCTGTTGTAAACATCATTCTCAGCTGGTGGTTGGTCGTTTTGGCCAAGCATGTCGTTCCTGTGAAGTCTTGCAAGTTCTAACACATGATGGTCTAATACAAGATGGCGCATAATCTTTAGAAATGAAATAATAAATCCAAATTTAATATGAAAATAAAGTAAAATTTGTCTATGATAAGGACTAGAAATTTGAAATTGAAATCTAGTTCTGTGATCCCAATGATCCCAAATTCACCTTTGAAGAAAAGAAAAACAAACTTACACTCACTGCTAAGGTGGAGATACATCGTTGAGGGACCTGTCGACAGCAAAGACACTGAATTTCAGTTGGCATCTGTCTGCAGTATGTACAGATGCACCAGCTGGGTGTCAAGTATCGCTGCAGGTGGATGGGTGGGAGGTGGTGGTTCTGAAGCTTGTTGGTGATGTATGATGCTTAAAATCACACCTGGCATTCTCTCAGCAAGTTGATGAAGCATGTTTTTCCGGTCATCTTCTGTCATATTGTGAACAAGTTCCTTCAAAAGATAATTTGAATTTAACAAAAATAAAATTTTGTGGCAACATTTACAAATATATCAAATAATTTAAATACCCACATCACAATGTAATCCACTTGGTTGTACATCCACTGATTAGAGGTCTGCCTCTAAAAACAAAAGCAATAAAATATAGCACAAAATATTTGGGTAATACCTTGATCTCTTCAACCTTCTGCTCCCTGGTTATCAGAGAAGTTGAGTCCTTTACTCCTCGTCTACTTTGTGTCAACAAGGACCTGTAAATGTATCAATCCACTAAATTATTCAAAAGATCCCAAAAATATTATTGGATAACTTTGAAATAATTTGCAAATATGCAATCTATCAGAAACAATGTTGAAAAATAAGGTTTTATTTGGAAAGGCAAAATAAGTTGAAAAAAAAAATTAAAAATCATGCAAAATTCTGATAAAATCTCACAACCACTAGTCTAAGTGTATGAAAAAAATCAAGCACATTATGTTCAGCTTGAATGTTCACAAAATACCAGATTTAGAAAAGTATCTAGCTGAGTGAGTAAAGGGTTAAGACCCAGTAAACTATAACAAACTGCACAGTCCTAAGGAGATGATTAGATATGCAAATCCTCTAAAAAACTGATAACAAAAGATAAAGATGTCATAGCAAGGTTCAGCCATGGCACAGTAGTAATTATTACATACATGGTTAAGTCTTAATGAATTCCTAGAAAAAATCTCTGATCTAAGCAAGAGAAAAATAAAAGAGAAAAATATTTTTGTGATTGTGTGGTTTAAATGCTGTCCAAAAATAAAAGGAATTTATCATGATTACCTCAAACTCAGTGCAACCTTAGAAAACAAGCGCACAATAAATTATGTTTTATAAAATAAATAAACACTAATCAGTCCATGACAATGATAATTCCTTTTTAGAGATTTATGTGTACTATGTTTATAAATTGCAGAGAATGTATGTACAATTCAGCTGCTTGATTGAGCTCTTTATGACAACTTAGTATTTGATGGTGAAAATGAAGTATAACTAAGAAAATGTTGTCAAGTTAGGTTTCAAAACAATTTTTATTCTACAATGGCTAACACTAACAACACTCAGGGCTAGCGCTTGTAGACTTACCGGGAGATTTTTAGCATAATTTGTTGTACAGTGAGGCGTTGGCCACTTTGGTCATGCTGGTAACGGCAGTACATTATTTCAAAATAAATCAAAACAAAAGCCTACTTTATAAATGCTCACCCAGATTTACGTTTACTAACGTTACTGCTTTTTCTTGTACTTGATCCAGGCGGGTTACGTGCTTTAGACTTCGACTTCGGTCGACATTTGTCATGTTTTTGCTTGCTGTGTTTTTCACTTTTCTTTCTGTTTGTTTTACTACCTTCCTCAACAGAAGACCCATGGTCTTTCTGCTTTTTTCCTCTTATTTTTGGCGTTTGAAGCTTTGATGTTGATGGACTTTCCTCCATATTCCAATCACTTGTTGGTAAACATTTCGTGTGTAAAGTATGGGACCTAGTTACCCCTAAAACAACCTCAACGCTGTGCAACTCGTTTCCCAGAGTACCAGTCTAAATGCAACATTGTGCAGGAATTTGTCATGGTTGTCGTACTGCTGGAAATGCGTATACGTTGACCTTTGACCCAAAGGTCAAATTTATCGTTTTTCTTGCATTTCTCGGTAATTACCCGATACCCAGATGACCTTTTTTCACAAAAACCATCCAAAAAGGATTATCTATCACTCCATCAATCCCATTTTTTACACTTTTAGGGCGGTGTGTACACCTTTAACACGTAGATGAAACAGAATTTGTGACAAGAATTTGTGACGTCATGATGAGGTCATCAGATATTGAATTACGATAAATCAAAGTTTAATATTTAAAAAAATCATATCTCAACAACCACAAGAGGTAAATTCACAATTTGTTTACCATTATATAGATCTTTTATTGGCAAAAGATATTTACAAAAAGGTGACCCCAATTTGACCTTACTTCCTGTCCAAACCGGAAGTCAAAGTTTAATAATTTATAAAATCATATCTCAACAACCACAAGAGGTAAATTGACATTTTCTGCACCATTGTACAGATCGTTAATTGTCCAAAAATATTTACACAAAGGTGACCCCAATTTCACCTTACTTCTTGTCCAAACCGGAAGTCAAAGTTTAATATATTAAAAAATCATATCTCAACAACCACAAGAGGTAAATTAACAATTGTTTTACCATTGTACAGATCTTTTATTGGCAAAAAGTATTTACAAAAAAGTGACCCCAATTTGACCTTACTTCCTGTTCAAACCGGAAGTCAAAGTTTAATATATAAAAAAAATCATATCTCAACAACCACAAGGGGTAAATTAACAATTTTTTTTTACCATTATACAGATCTTTTATTGGCAAAAAATATTTACAAAAAAGTGACCCCAATTTGACCTTACTTCCTGTTCAAACCGGAAGTCAAAGTTTAATATTTAAAGAAAATCATATCTCAACAAACACAAGAGGTAAATTCACAATTTTTGCACCATTGTACAGATCGTTAATTGTCAAAAAATATTTACAAAAAGGTGACCCCAATTTGACCTTACTTCCTGTTCAAACCGGAAGTCAAAGTTTAATATTTAAAAAAAATCATATCTCAACAACCACAACGGGTAAATTCACAATTTTTGAACCATTGTACAGATCGTTAATTGTCAAAAAATATTTACAAAAGGTGACTTAATTTGACCTTACTTCCTGTCCAAATCGGAAGTCAAAGTTTAATATTTAAAAAAATCAAATCACAACAACCACAAGAGGTAAATTCACAGTTTTTTCACCATTGTACAGATCGTTAACTGTCCAAAAATATTTACAAAAAGCTGACCCCAATTTGACCTTTACTTCCTGTCCAAACCGGAAGTCAAAGTTTAATATTAACAAAAATCATCCACAAGAGGTAAATTCACAATCTTTGCACCAATGTACAGATCGTTAATTGTCAAAATAATTTTAAACAAAGTTGACCCTAATTTGACCTTTACGTGTCCCGAACACCTAGTGTTTGTCAATACAAACACCAATCTCTAGTTAGGTGTTCGGGTATGTACCCGAAACACCTATTGTTTTTGTTCGTTTTTTTTTTCGTTTTTAGGTGTTCGGGTATGCACCCGAAACACCTATTGTTTTTGTTCGGTTTTTTTTTTTTTTTTTTTTCTTCTCCTTCTTCTTCTCCGGATAGACTGTCTACAAAAAACACATACTTTCAAACTTCACATGAACTTGAAACTTGGCATATACTTAGAACTTAACACGTAGATGAAACAGAATTTGTGAGGTCATGATTAGGTAATCAGATATCGAATTACGATAATTCAAAGTTTAATCATTAAAAAAATCATATCAAGGGCTCTGAAAAATCAATAAAATTACTGATTTAGTCGGGGAAAAATATGTAGTTTATCATGAGTGTAAAGAGTGTGAAATATGTGACATTAGAGACGAGGATATGTTTGAGTTTGATATTTATTTGTACTGAAAACACGACATTTTTGTATAAAAAGAAACACACTTTTCGTGAAGATTGACGCGCAATCTGTTATTTCCACTACGTCCGCAATACTCAATCGAGTGGGCGGGGCATATAAACAGTCCGGCCGCCGGCAGAACGCTAATACTGTATGTCGCCCTCAATCGGAAGAAACAGATACTGAAATATTTTACAATAGTACAACCATCGAACATTTTACTTTTAGTGAGTGCTAGTGCTACGGTTCTATTTCCTGATTTACTCAGAAAGAAATTGTATTTTTATGAAAATAAGAGTGTGAAATATGTGATATTACTGATCTCGTGCCAACTCGTACTCCAGCCATGTACCAACTCGTACTCCAGCCATGTACCAACTCGTACTTCAACCAACTCGTACTCCGACAAACTCGTACTCCAACCAGCTCGTACTCCAACCAACTCGTACCCGTACGTGCACATGTACAATACAAATTACAATCAACGGTGTTTGCGTGTGGTGCACAAATTCTTTCTATGAAATTGAGGGAGTGTAAAAATGGATCGCCAACATTCATAGTCATAAAGGGTAGGTATCTTGAATTTAATTGTTAAGAGGATTTCCTGTATTTATCTTCGTGTTTTTATGGTAGTGGTAACGTTAATGTAGTTGCATTGTGCCTGTTTAACTTAACCGTTAGTTAACGTTAACGTTAGTTATGACTGATGTGAACATACTTTGGACAGTAAACAACTCCCCTCTTTTCTAACAATATATGAACAGATGTCACTAAAATGTATTTAGAAATAGAATGTAAATAAGGATAGGAAAATTCAGTTGTTAAGGTTATGGCAATTTTTCAGTTGAAATTTTATGCCATATTTTGTAATTTTTATGTTTTCTCCAAAAATCTTCAGTTTGTGCACAAATTAATGTCAAGTAGTGATTATTTACTGCACTTTCCCATAATTTTTTACCCTTCTTAGATACAAATCAACTTACATAGACAATTATTTTACAGGAAAAATGCACAATATTCATGACACAATACATGTACTTGTATAAGTTGTTAGTCCTGCTCCCTGGGGAGGCCTCTCTCAGACATCTCTCATATGAAATTATGAGACTCGGCAATTTCCTTAAATACCTTTCTCTTTTGGTGAGTTTCATGCAAGAACATTTCTTTAATTTATTACACATTGTCAAGAATAATTGTGTACAATTTTGAAAACAACCAATGCCCTTTTCAATTTCAATGGTCCAGCTACTCCAAAATTATACACTGTTTTCCCCATTCATATTATAAATTAGAACTTCTCTGAAATTTAAAATACTTTATTCTTGGTCCATGTACTTATAAAACTATTATTTTTTACAGCATGTTGACTCCAATACATCATGGCTCAGACTAAGTTCCAGCCTACAGCACCCCGAGACAGCGTTGACACCACATCCAAATGCAGTATCGTAAACTGTTCAAGTCATCAACAATCTTCAGTTTGTAGGCTACATGATGGTATGGTTTAACGTCTTACGTTAACAGAGATCATTTGAGAATCCGTGCACAATTAATGGAAGTGGTCTTCATTACTTGGTTTCGTTTGAATGTACGTAAACTTTCACATTTGTTATAGATGTATGTTCGTTTTAGTATAATTTTATGCGTGCTCGTACTTCTACCAATTCACACTTATTTTGGTCAACTCAACCCGGAAAAATATTTATTACTGAATATTTACTGGCATGCGTACGGGTTGACATCCAGTGGAGTACGCGTTGGTAGCAGTACAAGTTAATTTAGCTACACTATAGTGTCTGTAGTTCCTCATAATACTAGTAGTACTTATGTACTGTGTGGTGATGGCTGCATTGCAGTTTACTTTATACTAAATGTTCTCACTAAAGTAGACCAGAAACAAATATCAGCACCTTTATTGAGATAATGAAACAGTCACATCATGGAGGAAGGAAGACGTCACATGTAGTTATATTCCATTGTAAAACCTAACTTAAAGGCATTGTTCTGAAGGGAAAATTTTTCTGAAGTTACATCAATCCATCATCCTGATAATAAGGGCATTCTAAGTTATGTGTGTTTTGTTAGCATGACCCATTATTCTTCGTCCCTCTTTGAAAACATTTAATATTGTTTTTACATGATTCGTTTATATTTCAGATCAACAATATTCATTTGTGCTACTGCTACAAGGTGTGTTAGAGTCTGTGTAACTTTGTGATCCAATGGCCAGCATTTGAAGTTCATCCATTCATCAAAGGAGTTAACGTATTATTCAAATTATTTTATATGGACTTATCCTATCTGTGGCAGTCTTTACCCTCAAGGAATTGTTTTTTCAGGACCTCAAGACACATCTAGGTCTTTCTAGGAATTTCTTTAACATGTTAGAACAAAATAGTACTGAGGAATTCTTATTATTTTTTGGACTGCACCCAAACATCCTCACAAATGTAATTATTAAGCAATATCTGTTGGTGATCTAGTAAAATGTATATTGCCGACAGTGAATCACTGGCAGTTGGGCTATATAAACATAGACCACCACCAATCTTCATGCCAGATCACCCAATTAAAGTTCCTATTTATTTGTATGCTCGCATTGGGATAGTACTGACCATCAATCCCATAAACACAATTGGTTAAACAGACAGTATTGTCACGATCAGAGCAGACTTTCTACAAACGGGCCATGGAATGGTGTCCTAGTTTAAGACGAACATAGTGACTGAAAATTACTGGCTCATTTATGCAGCAGCAACGCGAATATGACCTTATCATGTGAGTATTATTTTCAGTCAATGAGTTAAACTAGAACTTGAACTCTGATTCCATGCCCTGTTGATCGTGAAGATATTGCCACCTTTAAACATGACTATTAACATGACTATTTATGAAAATGTATTTTCAACAGTTAATGACACATAAATACATACATGTAGCAATCAGAAGATCATTTCAGTATTGTTTCTTTCTTTTTTATTTACAGTTATCCTTCAAATTACATTGTGTTGTCTCTTCCCTATAAGTATTGTTTTAAAAACTGAACCAAACATTTAAATATTATAACACTTGATCGAATTGTCATTGTATTGTACAAGACATGCACACACCTCACCTCGGGGCCAAAATGTGTAATGATAAAGCTGTGATGATACAGTATTTAATTCCACCACAACGTAATTAGCGTAACAGCTCTGTATTCGTCCAAAGGACAAACACCTAATGTCGTACAGATCGTTAATTGTCAAAAATATTTACAAAAGGTCACCCCACTTTGACCTTTACCTCCTGTCCAAACCGGAAGTCAAAGTTTAATATTAAAAAACATCTCAGCAACGACAAGAGGTAAATTAAAATTTTTGCACCATTGTGCTGATCGTTAATTGTCAAAAATATTTACAAAAGGTGACCCCTAATTTGACCATTACTTCCTGTTCAAACCGGAAGTCAAAGTTTACTATTAAAAAAAAATTATCCACAAGAGGTAACTTCACAATCTTTGCACCATTGTACAGATCGTTAATTGTCAAAATAATTTCACACAAAGGTGACCCCAATTTGACCTTTACTTCCTGTCCACACCGGAAGTCAAAGTTTAATATTTTAAACAATCTACTTCCTCCCGAACACCTAGAGTTTGTGTCAAGACAAACTCTGAATCTCTAGTTTCTTCTTCTTCTTCTTCTTCTTCTTCTTCTCCGGATAGACTGTCTACAAAAAAACACATACTTGCAAACTTTACATGAACTTGAAACTTGGCATATACTTAGAACTTAACACGTAGATGAAACATAATTTGTGACGTCATGATTAGGTCAACAGATATCGAATTACGATAATTCAAAGTTTAATAATTAAAAAAAAATCATATCGAGGGATCTGAAAAATCAATAAAATTACTGATTTAGTCGGGGAAAAATATGTAGTTTATCATGAGTGTAAAGAGTGTGAAATATGTGACATTAGAGATGAGGATATGTTTGAGTTTGATATTTATTTGTACAGAAAACACGACCTTTTTGTAAAAAAAGAAACACACTTTTCGTGAAGATTTACGCGCAATCTGTTATTTCCACTACGTCCGCAATACTCAATCGAGAGGGCGGGGCATATAAAACAGTCCGGCCGGCGGAACGGTAATCTGTATGTCGCCCTCAATCGGCTGAAACAGATACTGAAATACCCGTACGTGCACATGTACAATACAATCAACGGTGTTTGCGTCTGGTGCCCACACAAATTCTTTCTAAGAAATTGAGGGAGTGTAAAAATGGATAGCCAACATAGTCATAAAGGGTAGGTATCTTGAATTTAATTGTTAAGAGGATTTCCTGTATTTATCTTCGTGTTTTTATACAAGAAAAGCCATTTTTTAAGCGTTGGGTTGGCTGGTAACGTTAATGTAGTTGCATTGTGCCTGACGTTAACGTTAGTTATGTGAACATACATTGTACTTTGAACAGTAAACAACTCACCACTTTTCTAACAAAATATGAACAGATGTCACTAAAATGTATTTAGAATGTAAATAAGGATAGGAAAATTCAGTTGTTAAGGTTATGGCAATTTTTCAGTTGAAATTTTATGCCATATTTTGTAATTTATGTTTTCTCCAAAAATCTTCAGTTTGTGCACAAATTAACGTCAAGTAGTGATTGTTTACTGCACTTTCCCTTAATTTTTTACCCTTCTTAGCTACAAATCAACTTACACAGACAATTATTTCACAGGAAAAATGCACAATATTCATGACACAATACTTCATGTACTTGTATAAGTTGTTAATGTTAGTCCTGCTCCCTGGGGAGGCCTCTCTCACATGAAACTATGAGACTCAGCAATTTCCTTAAATACCTTTCTCTTTTGATGTGAGTTTCATGCAAGAACATTTCTTTAATTTATTACACATTGTCAAGAATAATTGTGTGCAATTTTGACAACAACAATGCCCTTTTCAATTTTAATGGTCCAGCTACTCCAAAATTATACACTATTTTCCCCATTCATATAAATTAGAACTTCTCTGAAATTTCAAATACTTTATTTTTGGTCCATGTACTTATAAAACTTTCCTATTATTTTTTACAGCATGTTGACTCTGATGTATCATGGCTCAGACTAAGTTCCAGCCTACAGCACCCCGACACGGCATTGACACCACATCCAAATGCAGTATCGTAACTGTTCAAGTCAATCTTCAGTTTGTAGGCTACACGATGGTATGGTTTAACGTCTTACGTTAACAGATCATTTGAGAAACCGTGCACAATTAATGGAAGTGGTCTTCATTACTTGGTTTCGTTTGAAGGTATGTAAACTTTCACATTTTTTATAGATGTATGTTCGTTTTAGTATAATTTTATAGATATTGATTACATAAAACCATGGTTAACGTTAAAAACCTTAGTGTGGCAATGGTATCACATGTGCCGCGCCTGAAGTGAAACAGGTCAACTCGTATGCGTGCTCGTACTTTTACCAATTCACACTTATTTTGGTCAACTCAACCCGGAAAAATATTTATTACTGAATATTTACTGGCATGCGTACGGATTGACATCCGGTGGAGTACACGTTGGTAAAAGTACAAGTTAATTTTGCTACACTATAGTGTCTGTAGTTCCTCATAATAATAGTAGTACTTATGTCCTGTGTGGTGATGGCTGCATTGCAGTTTACTTTATACTAGCACTTAATTTTCTCACTAAAGTAGACCAGAAACAAATATCAGCACCTTTATTGAGATAATGAAACGGTCACATCATGGAGAAAGGAAGACGTCACATGTAGTTCTATTCCATTGTATAACCTAACTTAAAGGCATTGTTCTGAAGGGATCATTTTTCTGAAGTTACATCAATCCATCATCCTGATAATAACATATAAGGGCATTCTAAGTTATGTGTGTTTTGTTAGCATGACCCATTATTCTTCGTCCCTCTTTGAAAACATTTAATATTGTTTTTACATGATTCGTTTATATTTCAGATCAACGATATCCATTTGTGCTACTGCTACAAGGTGTGTTAGAGTCTGTGTAACTTTGTGATCCAATGGCCAGTATTTGAAGTTTATCCATTCATCAAAGGAGTTAACGTATTATTCAAATTATTTTATATGGACTTATCCTATCTGTGGCAGTCTTGACCCTCAAGGGAATTGTTTTTCAGGACCTCAAGACACATCTAGGTCTTTCTAGGAATTTCTTTAACATGTTAGAACAAAAATAGTACTGAGGAATTCTTATTATTTTTTTGACTGGACGCAAACATTCTCACAAATGTAATTATTAAGCAGTACCTGCCATTCTATCACAAACACCATCACGCAAGGATCCACAATGTAGACTGTCCATGTTTGAGCCTACTAGTGTTACGGAGATCAAGAAACTCATCATGAAATCGCCGTCAAAATCATGTGAACTTGATCCAGTGCCAACTTCGCTAATAAAACAAAATATTGATGTGTTTGCTAAGTATATCACAATTATTGTAAACAGATCTCTTTCTTCCGGTTGTTTCCCTAATAGCCAGAAGGTTGCTCATGTTAAACCACTCCTAAAGAAACCCAATTTGGACAAGGAAGTTTTCAAAAATTACCGACCAGTAGCGAATTTAAAGTACCTTGGAAAAACAATCGAGCGAGTTGTTTCATCACGGATCTCTGACCATGTTCGTGCCAATAACCTGTCGGACACATTTCAGTCAGCCTACAAACCATTTCATGGAACGGAAACTGCTCTTCTTCGCGTCAACAATGACATTTTATCTGCCATGGATGAGGGGAAATCACTGCATTAGTTTTGTTAGACTTAAGCGCCGCTTTTGACACTGTCGATCATAAAATCCTTCTCCCGCCTTCAATATCATCTTGAATACATGACACAGCCCTGGATTGGTGTAAGTCCTACCTTTTAAATAGGCCTCAGCATGTTTGTATTGGTAACGCTATCTCCGAGCCTGTTACTCTTGACTATTCTGTACCCCAAGGCTCTGTGCTCGGCCCACAGTGGTTTACTGTTTATACCTTTCCAGTTCGTGATATCATTTTGAAGTATAATTTAAATTACCATGTTTACGCTGATGACACGCAGCTTTACATTACTTTTAAATCTTCTCAAGAACCTGCTGATTCCTGCATTAAAACACTGGATAAATGTATTCAAGAGATTCGAAGTTGGATGAGACAAAACTTCCTGAAATTGAACGATGAAAACAGAATTTGTTCTATTTGGATCACGTCAGCAATTGTCTAAAGTTTCTCTTCCATTTATTACAATTGGTGACTCGCAGATAACCCCTCATTACATGCACGTAATTTGGGTGTTATATTTGACTCGACAATGACTTTAAAACCACATATCTCCAACATTGTTCGCATATCATCATTTCATATCAGAAATATAAGCCGAATTAGGAAATACTTGAATAAAAGTGCTGCTGAACAAATTATACATGCATTTGTCACATCACGGCTCGATAACGGAATGCTCTCCTTTACGGTCTTCCGCAGAATCAAATATCTCGTCTTCAGCACATACAAAACACAGCAGCTCGTGTTGTGACTTTGTCCAGAAAGTCATGCCATATCACGCCAATCTTGAAAGAACTGCACTGGCTTCCTGTTTCACAGAGAATTGTTTTAAACTTATGCTAATTGTTCACAAATCTTTTAATAACATTGCTCCAATTTATATTTCTGAACTACTTAAAGTTCTACACTCCATCACGCAATTTGCGCTCCAGCAACATGTCCTCCTCAAGGAACCAACTTCAAAACGGAACTGGGGTGATAGGTCGTTTTCTGTCGCAGCTCCGAGACTCTGGAATCATCTTCCAACTAAACTCAAATCTTGTCATAGTATAGCCAGATTCAAGTCGATGCTTAAAACTCATCTTATGTCACAACTCTTCAAAGATGATGTATATTTGTAATTGCATTGTAGGTACATGTATCTCGGTACATAATTTGTTTTCCCTATGCTATCATTGTATATTGTTTGTATTAATGTTTTTCTTTGTTTCCGCGCCTTGAGCGCCCAGCAGGGTGGATATGTGCGCGCTAAAAATCTTTATTATTATTATTATTATTAATATCTGTTGGTGATCTAGTAAAATGTATATTGCCGACAGTGAATCACTGGCAGTTGGGCCATATAAACATAGTAAACAGAACACCAGTAAACATACCCCCCTCCCCAATCTTCATTGCATGGGTGTGTCAACCTTGGAATACCTTTTGCCAGATCACCCAATTAAAGTTCATATTTATTTGTATCCTCGCATTGGGATAGTACTGACCATCAATCCCATAAACACAATTGGTTAAACAGACAGTATCGTCACGATCAGAGCATACTTTCTACAAACGGGCCATGGAATTGGTGTCCTAGTTTAAGACGAACATAGTGACTAAAAATTACTGGCTCATTTATGCAGCAGCAACGCGAATATGACCTTATCATGTGAGTATTATTTTCAGTCACTGAGTTAAACTAGAACTTGAACTCTGATTCCATGCCCTGTTGATCGTGAAGATATTGCCACCTTTAAACAATAACTTTAACATTACTATTTATGAAAATGTATTTTCAACAGTTAATGACACATAATACATATACATGTAACAATCAGAAGATCATATTTCAGTATTGTTTGTTTCTTTTTATTTACAGTTATCCTTCAAATTACATTGTGCTGTCTCTTCCCTATAAGTATTGTTTTAAAAAACTGAACCAAACATTTAAATATTATAACACTTGATCGAATTTGTCATTGTATTGTACAAGACCTGCACACACCTCACCTCGGGGCCAAAAATGTGTAATGATGAAGCTGTGATGATACAGTATTTAATTCCACCACAACCTATAATTAGCGTAACAGCTCTGTATTCGTCCAAAGGACAAACACCTAATGTCGTACAGATCGTTAATTGTCAAAAAATATTTACAAAAAGGTGACCCCAATTTGACCTTACTTCCTGTCCAAACCGGAAGTCAAAGTTTAATATTAAAAAAAAATCATATCTCAACAACCACAGTATAGATTGTTAATTGTCGAAAAATATTTACACAAAGGTGACCCCAATTTGACCTTACTTCCTGTCCAAACAGGAAGTCAAAGTTTAATATTTAAAAAAATCATATCTCAACAACCACAACAGGTAAATTGACATTTTTTGCACCATTGTATAGATTGTTAATTGGCGAAAAATATTTACACAAAGGTGACCCCAATTTGACCTTACTTCCTGTCCAAACCGGAAGTCAAAGTTTAATATTAAAATAAAATCATATCTGAACAACCACAAGAGGTAAATTGACATTTTTTGCGCCATTGTATAGATTGTTAATTGTCGAAACATGTTTACTTAAAGATGACCCCAATTTGACCTTACTTCCTGTCCAAACCGGAAGTCAAATTTTAATATTTAAAAAAATCATATCTCAACAACCACAAGAGGTAAATTCACAGTTTTTGCACCATTGTACAGATTGTTAATTGTCAAAAGTATTTACAAAAACATGACCCCAATGTGACCTTTACTTCCTGTCCAAACCGGAAGTCAAAGTTTAATATTAAAATAATTTCTAAATTCAGTATTGTATTGTATTCAAATAAACTTCTCGCGAGAACTTCAACAGACGTTAACATTTGACTTTCTCCAACACTTCGAATTGATGACGTCATCATTTTAACGTCAACCGAACACCTAGTTTTTGTTGTGACAAAAACTTATATCTAGTTTTTTAATATTTTTATTGTCATATATACAGTGTACATGCTGTTAAAAACGCCCCAAATGTAATGGTCAGTTTCTAGTGGTCAGACCCTTTTGGCCGGGCACTGTTAGGTATCAATGTATAGAGGATGACCCAAGGATGACCTCAATGGTCACCTTGACCCGGCCATTGGGGTCCTTATAATTTTTATTAATTTTTAAATATTTACTATATTTTATTGTCATATATACATGTATAGTGTACATATGCTGTTAAAAATGCCCCAAATGTAATGGTCAGTTTCTAGTGGCCAGACCCTTTTGGCCGGGCACTGTTATGTATCAATGTATAGAGGATGACCTCAAAGGTCACCTTGATCCGGCCATTGGGGTCCTTATATTTTTTATAATTTTTTTAAATATTTTTATTGTCATATATACAGTGTACATGCTGTTAAAAACGCCCCAAATGTAATGGTCAGTTTCTAGTGGTCAGACCCTTTTGGCCGGGCACTGTTTGGTATCAATGTAAAGAGGATGACGCAAGGATGACCTCAATGGTCACCTTGACCCGGCCAATGAGGTCCTTATATTTGTTATTAATTTTTAAATATTGACTATATTTTATTGTCATATATACAGTGCACATGCTGTTAAAAACGCCCCAAATGTAATGGTCAGTTTCTAGTGGTCAGACCCTTTTGGCCGGGCACTGTTAGGTATCAATGTATAGAGGATGACCGAAGGATGACCTCAAAGGTCACCTTGACCCGGCCATTGGGGTCCTTATATTTTGTATTAATTTTTAAATATTTTTATTGTGATATATACAGTGTACATGCTGTTAAAAACGCCCCAAATGTAATGGTCAGTTTCTAGTGGTCAGACCATTTTGGCCGGGCACTGTTAGGTATCAATGTAACGAGGATGACCCAAGGATGACCTCAATAGTCACCTTGACCCGGCCAATGGGGTCCTTATATTTTTTATTAATTTTTAAATATTTACTATATACAGGGTACATACTGTTAAAAACGCCCCAAATGTAATGGTCAGTTTCTAGTGGTCAGACCCTTTTGGCCGGGCACTGTTAGGTATCAATGTATAGAGGATGACCCAAGGATGACCTCAAAGGTCACCTTGACCCGGCCATTGGGGTCCTTATATTTTTTATTAATTTTTTAATATTTTTATTGTCATATATACAGTGTACATGCTGTTAAAAACGCCCCAAATGTAATGGTCAATTTCTAGTGGTCAGACCCTTTTGGCCGGGCACTGTTAGGTATCAATGTATAGAGGATGACCCAAGGATGACCTCAAAGGTCACCTTGATCCGGCCATTGGGGTCCTTATATTTTATATTAATTTTTTAATATTTTTATTGTCATATATACAGTGTACATGCTGTTAAAAACGCCCCAAATGTGATGGTCAGTTTCTAGTGGTCAGACCCTTTTGGCCGAGCACTGTTTGGTATCAATGTAAAGAGGATGACCCAAGGATGACCTCAATGGTCACCTTGACCCGGCCAATGAGGTCCTTATATTTGTTATTAATTTTTAAATATTGACTATATTTTATTGTCATATATACAGTGCACATGCTGTTAAAAACGCCCCAAATGTAATGGTCAGTTTCTAGTGGTCAGACCCTTTTGGCCGGGCACTGTTAGGTATCAATGTATAGAGGATGACCGAAGGATGACCTCAAAGGTCACCTTGATCCGGCCATTGGGGTCCTTATATTTTGTATTAATTTTTAAATATTTTTATTGTGATATATACAGTGTACATGCTGTTAAAAACGCCCCAAATGTAATGGTCAGTTTCTAGTGGTCAGACCATTTTGGCCGGGCACTGTTAGGTATCAATGTAACGAGGATGACCCAAGGATGACCTCAATAGTCACCTTGACCCGGCCAATGGGGGTCCTTATATTTTTTATTAATTTTTAAATATTTACTATATACAGGGTACATACTGTTAAAAACGCCCCAAATGTAATGGTCAGTTTCTAGTGGTCAGACCCTTTTGGCCGGGCACTGTTAGGTATCAATGTATAGAGGATGACCCAAGGATGACCTCAAAGGTCACCTTGACCCGGCCATTGGGGTCCTTATATTTTATATTAATTTTTTAATATTTGTATTGTCATATATACAGTGTACATGCTGTTAAAAACGCCCCAAATGTGATGGTCAGTTTCTAGTGGTCAGACCCTTTTGGCCGAGCACTGTTTGGTATCAATGTAAAGAGGATGACCCAAGGATGACCTCAATGGTCACCTTGATCCGGCCATTGGGGTCCTTATAATTTTTATTAATTTTTAAATATTTACTATATTTTATTGTCATATACATGTACAGTGTACATATGCTGTTAAAAACGCCCCAAATGTAATGGTCAGTTTCTAGTGGTCAGACCCTTTTGGCCGGGCACTGTTAGGTATCAATGTATAGAGGATGACCCAAGGATGACCTCAAAGGTCACCTTGACCCGGCCATTGGGGTCCTTAGATTTTTAATTAATTTTTTAATATTTTTATTGTGGTATATACAGTGTACATGCTGTTAAACGAGGAGGTTGTGCCACAGATGGAGATCCACTTCCAGCGACAGCAAAATAGAATGTTCCGTTATGTGTGGTGGGCTCAAGATGGTGCACCAGCCCATCGTCTCATCGCTGTTCGAAATCGCCTCCAAGAACTCTTTCATGAACGCATGATTGCTCTGAACCTCCCCGTTGAATGGCCCCCAAGGTCACCAGACCTCACCCCCTGCGACTTTTTTGTGTGGGGTCATTTGAAGAACAAAGTTTTCAGCACCCCTCCACACAACATGCAGGATTTGCGTGAAAGGATTCATCGTGAGGTGGACAGTTTGCGACAAGATCCACGTACCGAGACGAGCTGTGGACGACATGCGCCGTCGATGTTAACTGTGATTGGATAGGGGAGGTGGACACGTGGAGGGCCTTGGCCAATGAGAGAAAATCAGAAACTTCTGCTGTTAAATGTTTTACTTATGATCATGAATAAAATATTGATGTTTGCATATATAATGAGCTGCGAGTGTCAATTTTATAAATGATGTCACTGTCACAACTAACCCCTGAGGGTTCTACGCGATGACCTAGGAAGCAAAACACATACTGCAGAAGTAAATCACCACAAAGAAACCCAGAAAATATATTTACATTAATTAAAAATTTATTTACAAATTAGTTATATTCTTTTACAATTCATTTATTCCTTTCAAATTATTCCATTAATTATCCAAATCACTATAGGCCTAATATAACCGTTAATTCATGAAATTACTTTAAAAATCGTATCCTTGATCTTTATTACTTGATCACACGATTACTCGACTAACCACCGTATCATTATAATCCTTGACAACTTAGTTATTCCATTCCAATTAATCAATTGCAATTATTTCATTATTTATACAAATCACTAATGAAATTACTTTATATTTCAACCAACTATAATCTAGATCTATTTATCCAATCCAATATAATCACTGAACAATTCTATTCCAATTATTCCATTATTTATACAAATCACTAATGAAATTACTTTATACGTCAACTAACTATCTAGATCTATTTATCCAATCCAATATAATCACCAAACAATTTTATTCCATTATTTATACAAATCATTAATGAAATTACTTTAAATCAAACAAATAACTTTGTAAATTGTTCATAGTATATACATAATACATAATATAGTATACATCGTATAAATTGTAACTGTTTTGTTTAGCTAGTTTTCTATGTATTCTAATTTAGTTGTAACTGTTGAATTATTTTATGTACTATTTATTTTTGTTAAATAAAACGCCAAGTTGAAATTATTAGGCCCTTATTTGATTTTCTCTCTTACTTATACTAAATCAGTCTCAATAGCGCCTAATAATTCATTAAAATATTTATGTCCCCGTACATCCTGCCTTTATAATAATGTTTTATTTGTTCTCTTATATTAAACCAGTCTCAATAGCGTGAGATGCGTCAAAAAATTACAGGGGGCGAGTTTGTCGGGGGGCGAGCTTTCCGAGGGGCGAGCTTGTGAGGGGGCGACTTTGTGAGGGGCGAGTTTGTTAGGGGCGAGTTTGTACAAGTAGGGGGCGAGTTTGTCAGGGGCGAGTTTGTAAGGGGCGAGATTGTAAGGGGCGAGTTGACTGGCATGCGGTCATATTATCGTTGCTGTTGCATAAATGAACCAGTAATTTTTAGTTATTTTGTTCATCTTTAAACTAGAACACCGACTCCATGTCCTGATGAAAATGTGCTCTGATCATGACGATGTTGTCCCTTATATTCACAAACTATATAATCTTTAATCAAACGTTTCCCTTAATACGAATAAGAATACGTTATATCACCCTGCATCGTAGTTCCAACCGCACCCTTAGACCAGACGATATCCACCAGGGTATCATACAAAAGACAATTAATTCCCATCTATATAACCAACCTCCTTTACACACGACAGTTGAAGTACTTTGTTGCAATATAGTAATATGGATTATACAGTTAGAATCTCATAAGGTATGCAATTAGTATCTCACGTCAAGTACAAATTAGTATGGTATTTGTATTAAATCATATTTTTCACATAATTATACGGGCTACAATTAGGTCTGGGCTTAATTTCATAGAGCTGCTAAGTCAGAATAAAAATAAAAATCACTGGGCTTGAAATTGGGACCTTAGAATGACATCAGTCAGAATAAAAATAAAAAACAGTGGGATTGAACTCAGGACCTCCTACTTATTAGCCAAGAGTGTTATCCACTAGTAAGACCACTTTCCGTCCTTATGACATTTGTGTTTGAGTTTATTTATAAATCTTAGATATAAACATTTGAATGACATCAGTCAGAATAAAATAAAAAAGTACTAGGCTCGAACTTAGTACCTCCTACTTACAAGTCAAGAGTCTTATCCACTAGACCACTAGCTGCGCTTAAGATAATAGTGTTTGAGTTTAATTAATTAGAATGACATCAGTCCGAGGTTTGAACCTAGGACCTCCTGCTTACAAGTCGACATTAGTATCCACTAGACCACTTGCTGTCGTTTGAACATATGCGTTTGAGTTTAATTATAAACCTTAGATATAAACCTTAGAATGACATCAGTCAGAATAAAAATTAAAAACACTGGGCTTGAACTCAGGAGCTCCTACTTATTAGTCAAGAGTCTTATCCACTAGACCACTTGCTGTGCTTGAAATAGTTGTATTTGAGTTTAATTATATACCTCTTTTTTATTTAATGTGTTAACACTAGTGTCATAATTATAGACTCTTTCTTAATCTAGTATTTCTTAATCTTGTATTAAATCATATTTTTCACATAATTATACGGGCTACAATTGGGTCTGGGCTTAATTTCATAGAGCTGCTAAGTCAGAATAAAAATAAAAAACACTGGGATTAAACTCAGGACCTCCTACTTATAAGCCAAGAGTGTTATCCACTAGACCACTTTCTGTCCTATGGACATTTGTGTTTGAGTTTATTTATAAACCTTAGACATAAACATTAGAATGACATCAGTCAGAATAAAAATAAAAAACACTAGACTCGAACCTAGGACAGTCTGGGCTCGAACTTATGACCTCCTACGCTTAAGATAATGGCGTTTGAGTTTAATTAATTAGAATGACATCAGTCCGAGTAAAAAAAAAAAGACTTACACTGGGTTTGAACCTAGGACCTCCTGCTTACAATTCAACATTAGTATCCACTAGACCACTTGCTGTCGTTGGGACATATGCGTTTGAGTTTAATTATAAACCTTAGATATAAACCTTAGAATGACATCAGTCAGAATAAAAATAAAAAACACTGGGCTTGAACTCAGGACCTCCTACTTATTAGTCAAGAGTCTTATCCACTAGACCACTTGCTGTGCTTGAAATAGTTGTATTTGAGTTTAATTATATACCTCTTTTTTATTTAATGTGTTAACACTAGTGTCATAATTATGTACCAAACATTATAGACTCTTTTTTAATCTAGTGTTTATATCATTAAGTAAGCAAATAATTACTGTTATATCCCATAAGCTGACTTCCAGATAGACTTTGAGGTTTATATATTATAAACGAAAATAATTTTGGGGATGGTGGTGGGTGAACCAGTGGCTCAACTGGTTAGCTCACTGTCAAATAGAAATCCAAGATTCCCCAGATGGGTTCAAGACCCACCGTGGTACAGAGTCCAGAGTTTAGATTTTTTTTCCCTCAGCTTGCCCGGCTGGCTAGCTTGCCCGGCCAGGCCTGGCTAGCTTGCCCGGCCAGGCCCGGCTGGCTAGCTTGCCCGGCCAGGCCCGGCTGGCTAGCTTGCTAGCTTGCCCGGCCAGGCCCGGCTGGCTAGCTTGCCCGGCCAGGCCTGGCTAGCTTGCCCGCCCAGGCCCGGCTGGCTAGCTTGCCCTGCCAGGCCTGGCTAGCTTGCCCGGCCAGGCCCGGCTGGCTAGCTTGCCCGGCCAGGCCCGGCTGGCTAGCTTGCCCGGCCATTTCCACCAAACAAATTTAGTTCCAAATCATCCACATCAGTAAAACGAAGTTTTTACCAAATTTCCACCAGTATGTGCGCTTTTTTTA
>CM055825.1:31695955-31721359 GCA_029582265.1 Zoroaster sp. YZ-2022 | reverse complement strand
GAAACATGACTCCGGTCTGCCGGTGGTGTACAAATTATACTGTAAATGGTAACACATTGACTTTTATAATACAGAGGATACCATACTATCGATCTTTTCTTTATTGGAGTGTAATCTTTTGAATTTAAAGAAAAATTTCTGCAAATGTGTACACATTACATTGTGCAAGAGTCACAGATTTCTGTTCGCACCGCTCAAATGTTAAGTCCGAATTTTAAAAAGTCGTTTACGGGTATTATTGGAACCGAAAAATGGAACCGGGTAATGCCCTAAAATGTGGCACAAGTAATAGGAGCGAAACAGCCGTGGAATAGCTATTGAAGTGACAAACTATGCACAGGTAGCCGGTAGCCGGTGGCCGGTGGTGGTGCATTACTCTTTCCATAACGCTAATCATACATACATTTGCCTTTCACTGTTGTTCTAACGAAAGAAAGAAACTCACCTGACAGAAATGCTTGAACCATAACATAACAATAACGTGATCTGGACAGGCTTGTTCCAAGTGCACCGGTGCTTGTAGTTGTACACACGTGTGGCACACTGATCATTACTTTTATTAGGTGGTCGGCTTTTCAGCCGAAAAACTATTTTTTGTTTGTTTACTTCTCCTTCTTCTCCTTAACTCTTCTCTACATCGAAAGTGCAAGTTAACAATTTCACACAACCTTGAAACTTCACACATATAAAGACCTTATCATGTAGATGAATCTAGAAGTTGTTACGTCATGATAACGTCATCAGGTATCAAATTACAAGCCATTTAAGTTTTAAAAATGACCATTTGCTATCAACTGTATATCAAAATATACTAAAGCTATGATGTTCATAATCTGGGATCTGATAGATCAAGGCTTAGGCAACATTTGAAAAGTTAACGTCAAAATCGTCTGACATTTGCTTCCGGTCGTACCCGAAGGTCAAAATTTTGATTTGTTTTTTTTCTTCAAAATTCCTTTTCTGGGCCAAAATCCCATTGACTTAACACACACCAGACACTCGTGGTTCTGTGGCCCATTGTTTACAAACCGCAGAGACTGAGATCGTTATCTACTGGAAAACAGCTGGCGGTCTTCACGGGGACGTTTGCGGTGTCACAGGCTAAAGCTCTTGCAGGATAAAATATATTTTATAGATGCGTGGTGGGCGTTTAACCCTTTCAGTCCCGGCACCCGATATCCCGGGTCACGTTACACTTCCTCAGGGTCTCGCTCCCGGGATATCCCGGTTGCGCGGTCGCTGTACTTTTGCGTCCACTGCGCTGGTACCATAAGCGCTATGAACTAAAACAATACAGCTGTATGGACCTGATGATTTGCGCCCTCTTTTGATATATTTGTTGAGATTGTTTGCCGCTAGCATCCGGGACTTTCAGGCGGTTTTGTGTGCAAGATGGATGCCTCGTCAGCCGAATGACGGAATGCCCTACGCGCGCTGAGATTTCCTTCCAGAATTTGACGTTTTCCTCTTCGGTGTTGTCCTTTTCTGACACATGTAGGTTTCGCAAAGATAAAATTGATTACTGAGGAGTGTAGATAAATTATTGATTTGAAGAAATTATAATTTTGGGGGTGTTTTTATCGTGATATTTAACGATTTTTCATGTCTGTACTGATGATGCATGTAACGTAACGTTAACGTTTACATTTGTGTAAAGAATGCACTTATTCCCAATGATTTACATCCTCTCCTCCTACTTGTACATAGTCTTTGGCACTATAAGGTTTACATTTGAGTGCAGTTACCTTTGGAAATTATAAAAATTAAAAACAAATAAACATTTGGGAGGAATGTTATCAAACAAAAATCACGAAAACGTGCAGATAAAAGTACAGTTTTAATCAAAGCAAAAGTAAACAAACTTTCAATATGGCGGCCGCCATAGATGTAAAGTTTGTTGTTCATGTTTATGAAGGCTAATGCTTATAATCATTCTAGTTATGTACATTGAGGCATTTTGTGATCTTCATTTTCCAGTCAAGCCATTTATTATTTTTTTAATGTATATGTATATATTCCTTTTTAGATCATCCCAGAATAAAAAAAAAACAATAAAATAGACAGAAACTTATTATTGTACAACTTCCGGTTTAACAGGAAGTCAGAGGTCATCAAGGTCACTGAGGTTAAAACAAGGTCAGGAAATTATTGACAATCATTTGGTAAACAATGTGTTAATATATTGTTGGAAAATAAAGAAGGGCATTTTTTAATGATTTTTCAAACATAAACATACAAATTGTTTTGTTTTAAAGAAAGTATGTGGGATAATGAGGGTAATTGTGTACAAAGACAATGGGACTCAAAGGGTTAAGCCAATAACGGATGCGCTACAATATTTCTAAAACCATAGATCGTATTAACTTAATACTGCAGTGTCATTTTTGTATGAATGGAAAGGGCTGTTGAAAAAGCCAATACCGAAAAGCTATTTCTTTGAAATGAGTAAGGCATCTTACTTTTGAAAACAATCTTAAGTCACATTTTAACAATAATCCCAATTGATGAGGACATCAATTACCGTCACTTCCGAACACCTTGAGTTTGTGCACAAACTCTGAATTTCTAGTTTAGCCTTATTATCGTTATTGGAATTGAGTGCGCAATGAATTATGGGAGTTTGCTTTGGAAAAAAGTTGTAAACAAACGCACTGTACGTTTGTGCACAAAGTCAATGGAGGAGAAATGTGGTCGGTCAGAAAAATTAACGTTTTTTTTGCGTATTATAACAAACTTATGGAGAGAAAATGATTAAGAATTACCGTAGTTAAATTACATATATAACATTTGTATAATTAAGAAAAGAATATTTTTTTCACAGAAACCATGCAAATGGAGGATTTCTCAGCTGATTTCTGGATGACAGTTAGGCCTATATTCTAATTTGCAACGGCAAACTCGATCACTGCTAACGGCCAAGATCAGCTCTTCATTTCGGTTTTCGGAACATATTTTCTTTTAGAAATATTCTCCCCATCGACAACAAATATATATTGCATATAAATTAAAGGATGGTAAAAAGGAGAAAACAGTGCCTTGTGCCACTTTTTATACGTTCCTGATATTCAATTGTGCACAAACATTTTTGTGCACAAACATGTGCGTTTGTTGACAACGTTTTTCCAAAACCCAACTCCCATAATTAATTGCGCACTCAATTCAGATAAGGCTTAGTATAGAGATCAGTGGTATGGCACTGATTCTTTATAATATACTGACTGTGGCGTCCGATCTAACATGTGCCCATCATTGTAAAACTGTACACACATGCACTGTTTGCCTGCCATTATTGTGATATTGTCTAGTCTATAGACAAATATGACACGTGATATCACTTGTTTATATAGATTTTTAAAAATGTATATAAACAAGTGATATCACGTGTCATACTGATGCAGGTAAATGCTGTACAGTTAATGTCAGACACCATACAATATTATAATTATGAGATCTCAACAGAAAACGGTTAATTATTTTGATATTTTTAAGTGAGGCGCTATACATCTGAAATCTTTCTCAAATGAATCATTTGAGCCTTGGGCCTACTTCATGGGATGAAGAGCAAAACACCAAATGTGCCTGTCATAAAATAACTCTGGTAAGTAGTCTTTTTGTTGGGCGGGGGGGGGGGGTAAAAGCTAATTTGTCGATTGACTTCAGAGCCGGTAAAAAATAAAACACCTTTAATATCATTGGACGAGGGGGGGGGGGGGGGAGTCGTGAAATATTTTGAGGCGGGGAAAGGCGTAAGAAAACTTTTTGCCGAACGGGCGAGGGGGAAGGGAGGGGGTATAGAAATTTTCACCCGAAATGAAATCAAGTGTGCTTCGATGGTTTTATTTGGTGGTTTATTTGAAGCTTAATTTTTCCAAGTGAACCAAGTACAAGGACAATATCCTTACGAACAACAGGGCATGGAATCGGAGTGCTAGTTTTAGATTAACTCAGTGACTGAAAATAATACCCCAAATGATAAGGTCATATTACCGTTTCCGCTGCATAAATAAGCTAGTAATTTTCAGTCACTGTGTTTATCTTAAACTAGGTCACCGATTCCATGTCCTGTTGAAAGTCTGCTCTGATCGTGACGATACTGTCCCTTTAAATGCAAAGCAAGATATAATAATGAAGAACCAAACATGATATTAGTGAGGAAGTAATGAGGAAGATAATAGTCCAGGGACACTCTCTTTCGATACCCACCCATCAGTTAGAAAAACATGGTTGTGGTCGTGTCTGAGAGTATCAGGAAACTTTCAATTCCATTCTTATATAGGCCTATTCATGACTTTTGAAAATCTTATAATCAAACTTGAAACATGACCTTGAGAATTGTTTGGTGAATTTCGCCGATGATTAATTAATATTTATTTAAATAATTATACATTATTAACATTATATTACATAATACTTGTCTGAATGGCACTGACTGCATGGCTGGGAATTGCTGTACCAAATTACATAGCCCGGCCACATAAGCAGCTAAAAACAATTATGTTTCGCCTTTTTCGGTCAAACTTCCAATTATTCCACACCCATTTATCTGCAAACCAATGGACGGAAAACGCAAGCGGTACCCCCACAGTAGCACGTCATTATTGGACACTTGAAAACACCGGCTCTTGCCACACTTGAGGTAGTCCGAACGACGTGTGGAGCGAGTCACTGACGCGTGGTACGGGAGCGTTCGTGTCCTGAGCGGCAGCGTAGCAACACTTCAAGTAGGTCTTATGTCCCCATCAGACGCCCTTGCATCCAATTAACCGACCGATATAAATTCATCATATATTATATATACCCTTCATATGCCCTTTTTCCATATTAATTTGTTTTCTGAAGGCATAATGACCAGATAAGCAAATGGGAGGTCACCTGAAATGGAAAGGCTCAGGCGACCGTTTTATAATTAGTTGTGATATGGATTGTTAACACCAGCGTATACTATTGAACACGGGATTTAGTGTTAGTCATTATTTGGAAAGGCCGTGGCCTACGGATGTCTATACATCATGAATCCGTACCGTAAGCTATATCCACGTTCGTCTTGTATAACGTGTTTCATCAATACATCTAACGAATTTCACAGGCATGATGACCGCACTGATAAATAAGCTTGCGCCGATGTTGGAGGAATTCATTCGCATTTTAAAGGGTAAATTTAACATACAAAACAAACTTCTATTGCGTTCAGTTTTTGCACTATTCAAGCTCCGTGCAAGTTAAGGAAGTTTACCACTGGGACCAGCGCCATTGCCAGCTCTTCAAACGGTGAGTGTGCGCTTACACGGCACGTACAAGGTCAGCAGGAAATCCATGCCTGCATGAGACAGTGTCGCATGCTTCATTGCTACATGTACTAGCCTACAGGAAATGAGATAGCCGCGCATAAGGTTACCGAGTTCACAAGGGAAAGGCTCGGTGACGTCGATCGCCTTACACGGTATCAATAGGCCTAGAGCAGCGTGCTGTGGTCTTCCAGACAGCCACTCTCCTGTGGAACATCTGCTTGTGAATACATGTGTGGAACACAATCCTGGGATCCATAATATTTTTTATTTTTGAAGGAAAAAAAACAAAAAAAAAAAACGACGAAGTGCAACACAGCTGTTTGCTTACTATTTACTGAGTGCTCGATAAGTGTGGTTTGGAATACCAGTTTGTAGACATGAAATTAAAGCTTCTACGTTGTTATAACATCTTAAGTTATTATATTATTTACTGGATGATTAATGGAAACACAATCTAATATAATACAGAGCAATGCAACGGCGGAGAGTAAGGTATCGGACCTACCCAAGCCCATCCCTGGACCTGGATGAAGAAGACGAGTCAGAAATCGTAGTCTGTCGCCACATCAGCTTCCCCATCAATGTACGCTTTCAGTCTGCTATCCAGCAACAGGATAATATTGAACTGGACAAGATACTAACCACGCACGGGTCACAGCTGGACATGAATGCCCGCAACCACATCGGGCTGACTGCGCTCCACAAAGGGGTCCTGAATCGGAATCTAGACACAGTTAAGTTGCTACTGACGCGGGGGTCCGACGCTAACCTCCAGGACGCCCACGGCTACGCCCCGTTACACTATGCATCGGCGGGCGGTCTACGGAGCGTCGTGAGCCTGCTGATCCTGTTCGGAGCCGATCTCTTTATGAGAACTCACGCTGGGGAGTCACCGGTGGACCTGGCCAAGGACATGGTCACCGCAGACCTTCTTTTGGTCGAAACGTGCAGGCAAATTCAGCAGCAGCAGTTGATGGAAAAGTACGGGTTTGCTTTCAGATTGATTGACTTATGGGAGAAGCTTTGGGCGAATTGT
This sequence comes from Zoroaster sp. YZ-2022, assembly GCA_029582265.1. Classification (NCBI taxonomy): domain Eukaryota; kingdom Metazoa; phylum Echinodermata; class Asteroidea; order Forcipulatida; family Zoroasteridae; genus Zoroaster; species Zoroaster sp. YZ-2022. Next base: position 31,715,035 of record CM055825.1, on the reverse strand, counting down.
TGTGATGTTTTTCAGAAGACAGTTGAATGGATGCAGCAGGCAGTAGGAAAGTACTCTGAAGTGACAACAACCTATCACACACAAAACAGCATCAAAGTTCGAGAGAAATGGTCTGTGCATAACAATATGTAAATAAATATTTTAAATAATGCATTATATTTCGGTTTTGTGGTTTTTAAATCCATAAATTAAACGTCGCAATAGATGCTTTACTTAAATTGTTTTTAGGATATATTGTTCATCTTGCATTTAAATAGTGGTTTTGGTATTAGGTTATTTTTTTTCATTTAAGGGAAGGAACAAATGTTGATATTTCAGCCCTTCATATAGTTTTCAAGAAATATATCATAAACCTTACCTGTGTAAGTTTCATCAATGAGATTCTCACGTTTTTGAGAAAATAAAGAAACACGGTTCAAGATTTTGTGATGTTTGTTTGTTTTTACGATGAAGGGCAGGAACTATTTGAAATAAGACAATAACATTTTTTTCTTTCTTTGAATAACTCAGCAGGACGATTAATACTAGTCCCAACTTTACACCAATTAAGATTTTAGATAACAATTTGTCAATTTGACAATCTGGTAATTACCAATGTTGTATCTCCCCATTCAAATTTCAAAGAATATGCCTATGTTATTGTTGAACGAAATACAATGGCACGAATTATCAATTATGATCCACAGTGGTCTAAGAATTTTTTTTTTCATCCATGTTTCTTTGTCGCTGACAAACTTTTACACATGTTGTAAAACGCTCGTCATGAATAATAAATAATGTGTGTTGTGAGCAACTTGGGCACTATTTAGCTGCATGCGATCAGCAACCTACGATAACTACAGATGTATCACTTTCCATTGCTTTAGGCTCGAAACTTTCGCAGACTGTAATTTGAGTATTTCTAGGGCCAATATGACAATCTGGTAAATTTCATAAATTTGTTTTAATTATATAGCGTTTCGAGTAGATGGGATGTTTTCGTACGACGTCTCATTATTTGAAAGTTCATACTTTTAGTGATATTAGAAAAATAGAAGTTCAAAAACTGAAATCAAAATAATGTTCAGGGTAAGATCGACAATGAGCATAGTACATACATCTTTAAAGCAACTATAAATAACTGTTAGTAAACTCGAAAAACACAAATGATCACCTAAAACTTACTTGGAGTAAAGTTGATGATGGAATCAAATATCCCTTTAAAACTTTCTGACACTGGAGCTATCGTTTTAATAAAATGAGTGAAATAATATCAACAATTTATTTCTGTCATCCGAAGACAGAAATTCCACGCTGAAATGAATACGAACAATCTGAATGTATTTTCACAATTTTCTCGTTAACGACATTGCCGATGAAATGAGATGAAACTTCCACATGTTGGTTTTTACGATGCTCTGGAAGTGCCAACGACTTGTTGAGATCTGAGATAATTTATCTCAGGCGACATCATCAACGTAAGACGGCGACCCGACATAGTTTATCACGGGATGTCGAATTCCTGAAAGTAGGATGTCATCTTCCCGAGATAATTTATCTTGGAATGTCGACATCCTGAAAGTAGGATGTCGTCTTATAACTTATCTCAGGATGTCGGAATGTCGTCATCCCGATATAAATTATCGCAGGATCTCAACAAGCCGGATGACACTTCCAGAGCTCCGTAGCTTTTTATACACATCTCTTGATTATTAAGTATGAACAAATATGAACCATAAGTGTACTGATTTTAATCCGCATGGTCCATGTTGTTACAGGGGCTTGAAGTAAGCTGCAACAAGTGTTTATTCTGTACAAATATCAATTTCCGTTCTTTCTCTGAGTTAAAGCAAACTCATTATCTTTTTGTTTCCTTTTCGAACAAACGAGCAACACGAACAAACGAGCAGGCGCGTAGCCAGAGATCATGGGTGTGTGTGTGTGTGTGTGTGTGTGTGTGAGTATGTCTGAGGTGTAAACCGAGGACTTATAACAAAAGGGAACAATGGGTCCTCGGTTGGCGGTTATTGTTAGCAAATGTCCTCGGTTGAAAAACGTGTACAAATCTAATGGGAGAAGTCTCAAAACGTTTAAGTCCAACAACAAAGGGAACAAAAGAGGGGAACAATAGTATGTCCTCAGTTTACACCTTATATAAGATTGTGTGTGTGTGTGCGGCGGGGGGGGGGGGGGGTGGGGGTGGTAGATGTGCCATGTATGTGAGCTCAATTCTTGCACGCATGCCCGGGTGGGGGTAATCCCTCATCCAAACATTGCTTAAAACAACACTTTGTGTACCATTTCTCTTCTCCATTTTCCCCTTTTTCTTTACTAACAAAAAATTTACAGGTCCATGGGGGGGGGGGGGGGGGTTGAACCCCTGAAACCCCCCGTGGCTACACAATTGCAGACAAGATACACACTGTACTTCAGGGGCCGAATTGTTAGTTCCAGTCACAGCCCTGATTCTGAACGAAAATTCAATGATTTTTGTGGGAAATCTTCACAGACTTAATTCAAACTTAACTTCTCTCGTCGCTATTTTTCCTTCCGCAAACGACTGTGTGTAAAGTATCACAACTGAGTCATTTTCGCGGCAATGGAATGTAATAAACCCGGTAATTTGTCCAGACCTTGGACATTAAACGTGACATGGACAACGGAAACGGTGAAGTAATTAATAAGGTCTGGGGATCTGGTCCAGGGCCAATGTCCGGCTCCTGCGGCCAAGGTCCTGCCCTGTGAGTAGCCCTAATGATGATACGCTAATTGTTAGCTTTCCACTACCCTGTGATATAACGTTCCATTGGCTCTATGGAAGTTTCGCCTCGACGACAGCTCAGTACCCCTTGATTCAAAACCATGCGTTGTACATGACTCTATTTGGATACTAATATATCTTCGCATAACTTCTCATTATAGAATGAGTTGAAACGTGAATTCCTTCGGTAATAGTGTTACAATCTTACCCTTTGATTTTGATAAATATTAGCGCCCTCTATTTCACTTCTTCCACTTCCAATATTTTGCTTACGATGCAATTTGTAGCACTCTAAGTCCCAGGGTTTGTTTCCCGAACCCTCGATTGTCCGCTATGAATATATGCAATCCTTACAAGTCCGCTACTTTTGCTCATGCATATCCAGCGCCAACGCAATGCATATTATCTCGCTGGTGTTGCATTAAATGCAACACCAGCGAGAGCCTTGTGTGCGTGCCACACCCTCCCGCCACGTGGCTTGGAGCTGTCCTTTGGAGTCCACCCTACACACCGAACACGGTTCGTGGGTGTAGCACGGCCAAACAGTCACCGTGACTAACCCGCTCCGTCATAGGCCTTGGTCCGTGTGCCGTGCTCCCATGCACAACCGCTGCTCCCCTCATGCAATAGCTTAGCACCCCAGTAAGCATCGTCCCATTGAACACGCCCTCCTTTCTGAGTTGTCACTCATTTTACTTTCGTCGAATACCTTTCCTTATATGGAACAAGGACCTGTTGTATAACCTGATTTTGCACACGTTTCTACCCTTAGTCGCGGAAGGCAAGCTTCTCATTGGCTAAGAGTAAGACGCTAAACTAGGCTAATGTTTTATTCATTCCTAGGCCCCAGATTTCTGTATAAACCCAGAGATTTCCTGATGTCGGGGAAGTGCGGTTCCGAATGATATCTGTGCGACATGATCCGACCCATGACAGTGCGATATACCAAGCTATGACAGTCCAGTGCCTCGTTCGTTAAACCAATGGTGCAGTGCGTCGATATGAACATTGGTTCGCCTAGCTAGTGCGGTCTGATACACACTCTGGCCCCGTCCAGACACCCCGTGTAGTCAAGCCCTGGTGGCAGGGCCAGGCCGGATTAAGCTAGTGCGGGGCCTGTAGCATATGTTATAAAGGGGCCCTAGGTTAAACAAAATTGCACATAAATATTAAAACATAAATTATTTACTTGCATAGTAAAGTAATTCAATTTTTTTCATTTGCCATACAGCCAGATAATACGACAAATATGTCTGACACTTCAGTAATAGTACTACTTACATGTAGGTATAAATTTCAAATGTCAATTTACAAGTTACATTTTCTAGATTTACCATGTGCAAATTTGTTGATGATACTGGAAATGTCTATTTCACGCAGAAGTTCATGTTCAATGCTCATTAGAGTGAGATTGCTCAATCTGTTTTGACCCATGGTGCTCCATGGGCCTAAAGACAAGCGGCAACAACTGTGGCCGTATCAAAATAGCTACCCTCGCAACGACATCCCAAGATGGAAACAACAAACAGAAACTGAATAGCGCAATCTAAATTTGAGCAACCCACACTGACGGGTGGTTACATAGACATATACTTAAATAACTCAGTAAAGTTAAATATGAACGAAATTATTTATTCGTATCATGTTATTAATGACGTCCGTAATAATTACGTATCATGCAGCATGCAGCTCCGCTGACATGTAAACAACAGCTGGTTGCCAGTAGGTACTCGTACACACCATTCGGAACTCGTATTATGTGAAGTACAAGTATTAAGTCTAATCATTTAACTACGCTACCACTCTTTTTATACATGTTAATAGTGCCTGCTATTGTTGTCAAATACAGAGAATTTAATAAACCAACCCCAACTGATATTGTAACAACAAAGTTTGTGTCCGCCCTTATTATTTTGTTGACCCACAATAGTGAGAATGCAACAATATAATAAATATACATAACAGCACCCATATACATAACAGCACCCATAAACGTCACCCCTAAAAATATTTATTATTTTCATTTTATAATTAATATAATTTGTTTAATGAAGAATATTATGGAGTATGGAGTGTAACACGAACACAATGTGGCAAATTTGGTTGACCTGGCAGCCAACCATCCCACAACATTGTATATTTATTATGTTTAATAATATAATTACTTAACAAAATTTAGGGGGTGACGTTTCTTTTGATGTTATGTATATTTCGGAAATGTAAACTTTCTTGTTGCAAAAGAATACACTTGCCTAAATGAAAACAATGCATTTTCATTATGTTCTTTTTAGGTGTTCGGGTATGTACCCGAAACACCAATTGTTTTTGTTCGTTTTTTTTTAGGTGTTCGGGTGTGTGCCCGAAACACCTATTGTTTTTGTTCGTTTTTTCTTCTTCTCCTTCTTCCGATCGATTGTCTACAAAAACACACATACTTGCAAACTTCACATGAACTTGAAACTTGGCATGTACTTAGAACTTAATGCGTAGATGAAACATGACTTGTGACATCAGATGAAACATGAGTTGTGACGTCATGATGAGGTCATCAGATATCGAATAAGGATAAATCAAATTTTAATATTAAAAAAATCATATCTCAACAACCACAAGAGGTAAATTCACAATTTTTGTACCATTGTACAGATCGTTAAATGTCAAAATTTATTTTTAAAAAGATGACCCCCAATTTGACCTTACTTCCTGTCTAAACCGGAAGTCAAAGTTTAATATTAAAAAAATCATATCTCAACAACCACAAAAGGTAAATTCACAATTTTTGTACCATTGTACAGATCGTTAACTGTCAAAAAATATTTACAAAAAGGTGACCCCAATTTGACCTTACTTCCTGTCCAAACCGGAAGTCAAAGTTTAATATTTAAAAAAATCATATCTCAACAACCACAAGAGGTAAATTGAAATTTTTTGCACCATTGTATAGATTGTTAATTGTCGAAAAATATTTACACAAAGGTGACCCCAATTTGACCTTACTTCCTGTCCAAACCGGAAGTCAAAGTTTAATATTTAAAAAAATCAAATCACAACAACCACAAGAGGTAAATTAACAGATCGTTAATTGTCAAAAAATATTTACAAAAAAGGTGACCCCAATTTGACCTTTACTTACTTCCTTCCTGACCTTCATATCACTCTATCAGAGTGGTTCATTCATAAAAAAAAACCTAGGCTTTCGCACGTACTTCCGATTGCTATTTATGTACATTGTTGGATAGCTGAAACTATAAGCTTTCCAATGAGCTATTACATGTAAGATTTTGACAGGTAAAAGTAGTAAAAGTTTTTGATTTAAAATTTTGATGTTTTTTGTTGCGGGCGATGCGCTGTACGTGTGGCGGGCTTCGGTCAAGCATGTACAAACTGAAAACCCTACTGTTACCGATATTTCACTTGATCTGTATTGTGGTTAATATTATAACCTGTTGTGAGGTATACCTGTTGCAGGGCTAAGCTGGCTCGTGAGCTAGCCTAGTTGAGGTATACTGGTTTTAAGATTCGTGGTGAGATTTACCACGAGGTTATTCTCACTGAGGTATATTGTGAGGATTGTGTATATAAAGTTATTGAATTGTATTTTAAATAAGGCAACGAGGTGAGGTTTAGCCTTATCTTTGCCATTGTAATTTAATACAAGACTTTATAAAAGAATCATTGATCAGAATAAACCATTTAATTACTGTCTTTGGTAACACTGTATCCTTGTGAGGTTTATTGAGGTTACTGGTAATTGCTCTAATTCCAATGAGGTATAATCATTCCCTAGGCGGTGGTACATTTCCACCAAAACGAACTGCCCCTTGGCTAAGTCCGCCGTTCGTTAATTATACCCCCTTGTGTTCGGGTAGCCGCTCACCCGTGCGCAAGGTTAATAAATATTTTTGTTGGATAATAGGCGCTGGTCGGTGTCCCTGGTTCATAAGATCAGTCTCTTAGGTTCCCCCCGAATAAAAAAACGCCACAATACAGAGCGTACATTTATTATAAATGCAGATTGATTCTGTTTTCTTGTCAACAAAGGATCATGGTTGGGTTCATTTACACTGAAGTCATTTCACTTGTTACATGTGTAAGACCATGTACACTCATTTTTAGATTGGTTACAAGTAGGTTAAACAGGTCAACAAAGTGGTTTCAATTGATTGTGGGGGAGGGAAGTGTGTAACCACAAAAGTCAAGTCATGAAACTCAACAGACAGTTAAAATAAATATGTATTTCATTGTTTTATTAGCAATTTACAAGCACCCATACAACTCTTTGATTATTTCAATGTCTAACAATTTATGTACAAAATGGAATCTGATATTTAGGTTGTAATTCTGTAGTATGGATGCAGCTACAGACATTTTGCCAATCATGTGTACAACCTTGAAAATGTAAAAATCAATGTAGAATTTGTTTTCAAATTTTATAAATTATTTTTTAATTATTTGCAGTATAGGTGAAAACAAAGACAGTTTATAAGCATGTCACAATAAGGAGATGCTTGATTACCTTTACTCCTCCCGAACACCTAGTGTTTGTTCAAACAAACACTTAAGCTCTAGTTTCTTCTCCTTCTTCTTCTCCGGATCGATTGTCTACAACAAAAACCACATGAACTTGAAACTTGGCATATACTTAGAACTTAATACGTAGATGAAACATGAGTTGTGACGTCATGATGAGGTCATCAGATATCGAATTACGATAAATCAAAGTTTAATATTTAAAAAAAATCATATCTCAACAACCACAAGAGGTAAATTCACAATTTTTGCACCATTGTATAGATTGTTCATTGTCGAAAAATATTTACACAAAGGTGACCCCAATTTGACCTTGCTTTCTGTCCAAACCGGAAATCAAAGTTTAATATTTAAAAAAAATCATATCTCAACAACCACAAGAGGTAAATTAACAATTGTTGCACCATTGTACAGATCGTTAATTGTCACAAAATATTTACAAAAAGTTGACCCCAATTTGACCTTTACTTCCTGTCCAAACAGGAAGTCAAAGTTTAATATTTAAAAAAAATCATATCTCAACAACCACAAAAGGTAAATTCACAATTTTTGCACCATTGTACAGATCGTTAATTGTCAAAAAATATTTACAAAAAGGTGACCCCAATTTGACCTTTACTTTCTGTCCAAACCGGAAGTCAAAATTTAATATTAAAAAAAAATCGTATCTCAACAACCACAACAGATAAATTCACAATTCTTTCACCATTGTACAGATCGTTAATTGTCACAAAATATTTACAAAAAGGTGACCCAATTTGACCATTACTTCCTGTCCAAACCGGAAGTCAAAATTTAATATTTAAAAAAAATCACATCTCAGCAACCACAAGAGGTAAATTAAAAATTTTCGCACCATTGTACTGATCGTTAATTGTCAAAAAAAATTACAAAAAGGTGACTCCAATTTGACCATTACGTCCTGTCCAAACCGGAAGTCAAAGTTTAATATTTAAAAAAATCACATCTCAGCAACCACAAGAGGTAAATTAAAAATTTTCGCACCATTGTACTGATCGTTAATTGTCAAACAAAAATTACAAAAAGGTGACTCCAATTTGACCATTACGTCCTGTATAAACCGGAAGTCAAAGTTTAATATTTTAAAAAATCATCCACAAGAGGTAAATTCCCAATCTTTGCACCATTCTACAGATCGTTAATTGTCAAAACAATTTTACACAAAGGTGACCCAATTTGACCTTTACTTCCTGTCCAAACCGGAATCAAAGTTTAATATTTAAAACAAAATCTTCCACAAGAGGTAAATTCACAATCTTTGCACCATTGTACAGATCGTTAATTGTCACAAAATATTTAAACAAAGTTGACCCCAATTTGACCTTTACACCCTCCCGAACACCTAGAGTTTGTGTCAAGACAAACTCTGAATCTCTAGTTTTTTAGGTGTTCGAGCGCGCAGTGCGAACACCTATTGTTTTTGTACTGTTTTTTTTTTTTTAGGTGTTCGGGTATGTGCCCGAAACACCTCTTGTTTTTATTCGTTTTTTTTTTTACTTCTTCTTCTCCCCCGCGACTGTCCGCAAAAAAAACACATACTTGCAAACTTCACATGAACTTGAAACTTGGCATGTACTTAGAACTGAACAAGTAGATGAAACACGAGGTGTGACGTCATGATGAGATCATCAGATATCGAATTACGATAAATCAAAGTTTAATACTTAAAAAAATCATATCTCAACAACCACACGAGGTAAATTCAAAATTTTTGCACCATTGTACAGATCGTTAATTGTCAAAAAATATTTACAAAAAGGTGACCCCAATTTGACCTTACTTCCTGTCCAAACCGGAAGTCAAAGTTTAATATTTAAAAAAATCATATCTCAACAACCACAAGAGGTAAATTCACATTTTTTGCACCATTGTATAGATTGTTAATTGTCAAAAAATATTTACACAAAGGTGACCCCAATTTGTCCTTACTTCCTGTCCAAACCGGAAGTCAATGTTTAATATTTAAAAAAATCATATCTCAACAACCACAAGAGGTAAATTCACAATTTTTGTACCATTGTACAGATCGTTAATTGTCAAAAAATATTTACAAAAAGGTGACCCCAATTTGACCTTACTTCCTGTCCAAACCGGAAGTCAAAGTTTAATATTTAAAAAAATCATATCTCAACAACCACAAGAGGTAAATTCACAATTTTTGTACCATTGTACAGATTGTTAATTGTCAAAAATGTTTACAAAAACATGACCCCAATTTGACCTTTAATTCCTGTCCAAACCGGAAGTCAAAGTTTAATATAAAAAAAATCATATCTCAACAACCGCAAGGGGTAAATTCATTGTATAGATTGTTAATTGTCGAAAAATATTTACACAAAGGTGTCTCCAATTTGACCTTACTTCCTGTCCAAACCGGAAGTCAATATTTTCAAAACCGTACATTATTAGCGAGGACGACGGTTTCGTCAAAATCACAATTCGTATCTGGAACTACACGAAAACGGTTTGTAAAAACTCGCCAAAGAATGCCTTCTCTCAAAGAATTTCGGTGCCAAAATTGACCCTTATGTAGCAGAACAGTTGTTTTTCACATTTGAACTGTTTTTCAAGAATAAACGAGATTTCATTGGTACACTAATGAGTTGAAAACACGTCTTGGTAAATGAAACGGCCACTTTTTATTTGACAACCTTCGGGACTTTTGAGTTGTGCCCTCCTTTAGCAAAAATATATCATAGACATGCGTCATTTTTTGATATTTTGTACAGAGAAAGGTCTGTCCGATTTGGTGGATTTTGTCATATTTACAGTTGGTTTAATTTAGTGTCCAAATTAGCACCTATTTTTTACCCAACAGTTCATAAAAAGCAGTAAAAATAAAAAAATAAAAAAACCTATACAAAACAACGATTTTCTGAAAGTTCATACATTTTTGGTTATGGTACATGTCTTTGTTTTTGCTCAAGTAACTGCGCATTGTTGCGCAAGATGTTTTTTGAAAGGGGGGTCATTGCAGATTTCATTAGTCTGATTGACTGAGACAAGGTGGGTATTCCATGCTTGGGTTTCACCACAGAATTATCAGGATGTTGTTTCGATTTTGTGATAAACATGTCAGTTAAAAAAAACTAGCACTGAACTGTTCCGATTTTGGTTGTTTCCGTTTTGGAAGAGTAATGATCGATGTATGTAAAACCATCCGGTGAACAATAAAGATTCCATGGCCAGTTTAAAAAAAAGAAGTTTTGGTTGAAATTTCAGGGTAATTAACATCTGTTGGTCTTGAAATTCCCTTGTAACCTTGTTGAGGATCTTCTAGGTGTAGTCTGAAGAGAAGTTTTATTCGATCATTATCATTTATTATACCATTGCATTTGAAATAATAATAATGTCGGGCATTTTAAAGCGCTCTTAAACAAGGTATCAGAGCGCTGTACATTATTACCCCTGCTCATCAGGCGCATAAATCATTCCAGAAACCATCTCAGCTCCCTGGGGAGTATACAGCTCAATTGCTGCCATTTCGGCGCATATGGGCTAATCAAACACAACAACCAACTCTGCCCTCACAGGTACCCATTTACTCCTGGGTGGAGAGAAGCAATTATGGTAAAGTGTCTTGCTCAAGGACACAAGTACCACGGTCACGGACAGGATTCGAACCCACATTCTGACGACTCAGCCACCAGAACACAAATCCGATGCACCAAACCGCTCGACCATGGCACTCCATGGAGTTTGAATTTGGTGTAGGGCCTAATGTGATTAAGTTCAAATCATCGTTGGTAACCACATCATATTTTACAGGGTACTCTTTAATATGAAAAAAAAATAATAATGCAAAGTTTCTGACGTCATCATCACTACCCTGACAAAACTCGAACACCTATGTGTTTGTAATATCGCAAACACTTCCGTCTAGTTTTTACTTCTCCTCAGTGGCGCTTGTCCGGCAACAAAGGCATCCTTGCTAAGCATATACAGCCTTCAAACTTAACACATAAACAGAACATATCAAGCAGACGAAACCGTTTGATGTGACGTCATGATTACGTCATCAGGTGTCGAATTACGCTAAATCAAAGTTTAATATTTAAAATTATATCTCATGAACCACAAAAGATATTTTCACAATCTTTGCATCATCTGAAAGATCTTGAATTATATGATTTTTCGTTTTCAGACGTGACCCCAATCTGACCTTTCCTTCCGGTCGAAACTGGAAGGTTAAGTGAAACAATAATTATGCTGAATCACTATTCCCTGTATGTACGAATAGCCCATATCGCGCGTGCACAGCAATATACGGAGTTTAATATAGGCCTACAACGTGAAGGCCTTGTCACACGGAGCAATTTTCGGGCAATTTTCAGGCAATTTTCAGGCAATAAAAGTTGCTGGCAATGAGATTGCTCGGAGATTGCCCTGTGTGGCATTTCACGCAATCCAGTGGCAATGAGTAGACTGGCTTTCTACTTTGAGGCAATCTCCAATCACATTGCGTATCAGTGATCACGTGACATTTTATCACTAGCAAAACGTTTTCGGCGGCGGCCATTTAATTCTCGGTTACATGAAAAAAATACTGAGGAATTTTGCCGTTCTTTTTAACTCCAAAGCAAAATACAAGAAAATAAAATGGTTTACCGAGAAAGAAGAAAATATAATTGCATTATTAAGAGGTAAGTAGACATTATTTAGAGGTATATTGGCCTAGAATGTGCGTTTGTAAAGTAGGCCTATCGTAGACATAATTATTGCATGCACAATCCAATGGAGGTTCGTGACGGACGAAACTGTAGTACTACATGTAGTACTACAGTTAGATGTATCTATTTCGTGAAAACTATATTGAGAAAATAAAATGGTTTACCGAGAAAGAAGAAAATATTATTGCATTATTAAGAGGTATGTAGACATTATTTAGAGGTATATTGGCCTAGAATGTGCGTTTGTAAAGTAGGCCTATCGTAGACATAATTATTGCATGCACAATCCAATGGAGGTTCGTGACGGACGAAACTGTAGTACTACATGTAGTACTACAGTTAGATGTATCTATTTCGTGAAAACTATATTGAGTTTTTGCAGTGTACCTACATGATTTTAAGTTTGCATTTTAACTAAGGATAATGACTGAGCATGGATAGATGCTATATTGTCCAGAAAAAAAGTTTAAAAACTGTGCCATGCAGTCAAAGTCAAAAGAGCATCCGTTGCAAAAGAAAATGCTTCATTGTTGTGTAACTCGCCTACATACATGTACAGTACATGTATGCAAATCCATGTAAATATATACATGTTCGTGTGTTGTTGTCCCTTCTGCAACTCTGCATGTTCTTCGTGTCAGCGAAATATATCCCTAACTCAACCTAAAGAGATGCTTTTACTTGATTAGTCTGCTAGTAGCCACAAAATTGTCAAAGGGGCATCCTATTTTCTGAGCTATGTTAACCTCAATTTGCCAACATTTGTTGTTTTGTTATTATTAAGCACAAAAAGTCTGTCCCTCCTTCGGTATGCTTTAAAGAAAGGTCAGGTCTTATAACATAAACAAAGATGAAGAGCCTGCATAAAAAAAAGAAAACTAATAAATGAAGAAAAAGCTGCAGAGGGATGAGTTAATATGAGTTTTAATTGGAAAATAAACATGCAGGTGTGTTGTGGACAACACGTGTACACCAAAATTCAGGATGGAAAATGCAAATGTTGTGGGGGTGATGAAGGTTGTTTTTGCAATTATAGAGGGCATTCTCTTACTGGAGTAATACATGTTGGCCTTTCCCCATTCAGAATTTATTTTTTCACAGAATCATTTGAACATTTCTTTATATTTTGTATTTTAGCTCTCCAGTATGCTGAGTAATTGGAATTAGATGCAATGGCTGGCATCAGTGAGAATCAGTTCAACAGCCTAGAAAGCATCTAAAACACAAGCCCCAAGGTAACCAATAAATCTGTGGTACAATTATTGTAAATGTGTGTGTGTGTGTGTGTGTGTGTGTGTGGATGATTGCATTCCTCCTGACTGCCCTATGATCCACTCACATGACCCCACCAACCTACATTGAAGATTGTGATTTTTATTTTCAAAAAGCAATTCTTTTAAAACTTTATCCACAATGTTGTATTCTTTCCCAGTGAAAACAGGTCAACTCGTATGCGTGCCAACTCGTACTTTTACCAACTCATACTCAATTTGGTCAACTCGACCCGTAAAAATATTATTACTGAATATTTACTGGCATGTGTACGGGTTGACATCCGGTGGAGTACGAGTTGGTAGAAGTTAATTTCTTAGCTACACTATAGTGTCTGTAGTTCCTCATAATACTAGTAGTGCTTATGTCTTGTTGTGGTGATGGCTGCATTGCAGTTTACTTGATACTAGCACTTAATTTTCTCACTAAAGTAGACCAGAAACAAATATCAGCACCTTTATTGAGATAATGAAACAGTCACATCATGGAGGAAGGAAGACGTCACATGTAACTTTCTATTCCATTGTAAAACCTAACTTAAAGGCATTGTTCTGAAGGGATCATTTTTCTAAAGTTGCATAATTTTTCTGAAGTTACATCAATCCATCATCCTGATAATAACATATGAGGGCATTCTAAGTTATGTGTGTTTTGTTAGCATGACCCATTATTCTTCGTCCCTCTTTTGAAAACATTTAATATTGTTTAATGATTCGTTTATATTTCAGATCAACGGTATCCATTTGTGCTACTGCTACAAGGTGTCAGAGTCTGTGTAACTTTGTGATCCAATGGCCAGCATTTGAAGTTTATCCATTCATCAAAGGAGTTAATGTATGATTCAAATTATTTTATATGGACTTATCCTATCTGTGGCAGTCTTTACCCTCAAGGGAATTGTTTTTTCAGGACCTCAAGACACATCTAGGTCTTTCTAGGAATTTCTTTAACATGTTGGAACAAAAATAGTACTGAGGAATTCTTATTATTTTTTTGACTGGACCCAAACATCCTCACAAATGTAGTTATTAAGCAATATATGTTGGTGATCTAGTAAAATGTATGTTGCCGACAGTGAATCCCTGGCAGTTGGGCCATATAAACATAGTAAACATACCCCCCAATCTTCATTGCATGGGTGTGTCAGCCTTGGAATACCTTTTGCCAGATCACCCAATTAAAGTTCCTATTTATTTGTATGCTCGCATTGGGATAGTACTGACCATCAATCCCATAAACAATTGGTTAAACAGACAGTATCGTCACGATCAGAGCAGACTTTCTACAAACAGGGCATGGAATTGGTGTCCTAGTTTAAGACGAACATAGTGACTGAAAATTACTGGCTCATTTATGCAGCAGCAACGCGAATATGACCTTATCATGTGAGTATTATTTTCAGTCACTGGGTTAAACTAGAACTTGAACTCTGATTCCATGCCCTGTTGATCGTGAAGATATTGCCACCTTTAAACAATAACTTTAAAATGACTATTTATGAAAATGTATTTTCAACAGTTAACGACAAATAAATACATATACATGTAACAATCAGAAGATCATTTCAGTATTGTTTGTTTCTTTTTATTTTACAGTTATCCTTCAAATTACATTGTGTTGTCTCTTCCCTATAAGTATTGTTTTAAAAAACTGAACCAAACATTTAAATATTATAACACTTGATCAAATTTGTCATTATATGCACACACCTCACCTCGGGGGGAAAAATGTGTAATGATCAAGCTGTGATGATACATTATTATTATTATTATTTTTTTTAGTTTATGGGCAATCAATTTCAGGGTAACAGTTTGCCAATGCTCCCTTGACAAAAGGTTTTCAGGCACTGAGTTAATTTAAATACAAAATCAATTAAATTTGACGTATGTATTTTAACTTATGTACTTTATTTCTTTTCTTTTTATTATTTTATCAACTTAATTAAATTTACTTTTGCAAATGGAATAATGTGTACAATTTTTTAACGAAAAGCATCAATAAATTTCCCACAATGATTGTTTAATAAACAATGTGGCAAAAAAGAGTCCAGCCAAACAAAATGGTTGGTAATTTTTTCCAAATTGTTGGGTGTTTACTTTTAAATATTGGTTTTGGTTAGCCAGTTAGCAAATTTCTAAATGGTCAGTGAATTTTGTTTCATTTAAATTTATGTAATAACCAAATAATATGTTTCATTATCATTAATAAATAAATTAATTAAAAAGATTAAGGCCTAAACATTTTCAGCATTATTCTGGTACAGAACTTTAAAACTTAACACATAGTTAGACCTTAACATGTAGTTGTATCCTAGGTTGTGAGGTCATGGTTAAGGCATCAGATATCGAATTACACTAAATCAAAGTTTAATATTTCAAAAAATCATATCTCATGAAGCACAAAATATATTTTCACAATCTTTGCCTCATCTTAAAGACCTTGAACTATGCCACATTTCGTTCGCAGACATGATCCTAATCTGACCTCTCCTTTCTTTCGAAACCAGAAATGTTTAAGTGAAGAAATATTCTGAATCACTATTCTGTAAATGTATATTTTTGCTATCTTCAGAAAAAATTTGAATTTTACCAAATTTGGCACAATTGACACCCATATTATGAGGAAAAATGTTGTGTATGACTTCATATGATTGAACCGGAACTTACGATTGGAAGAATTTAAAATTATATTGGATGACTGAACCAGAAGTTAATGTATTCAGTATAGCACATTATATGTTATTTTTATTATATATTATGAAAACTCATACCTCCTGAGGTAACTCTTGTCTTTTATTTAGGTGTTCGGGTATGTGCCCGAAACACCTCTTGTTTTTGTTCGTTTTTATTTTATTTTTTTACTTCTTCTTCTTCTTCTTCTTCTTCTTCTCCCCCGCGTTTGTCCGCAAAAAAACACATACTTGCAAACTTCACATGAACTTGAAACTTGGCATGTACTTAGAACTTAACAAGTAGATGAAACTCGAGTTGTGAGTAACCCCAATTTGACATTACTTCCTGTCCAAACCGGAAGTCAAAGTTTAATATTTAAAAAAATCATATCTCAACAACCACAAGAGGTAAATTGACATTTTTTGCACCCTTGTATAAATTGTTAATTGTCGAACTCACCATTGTACAGATCGTTAATTGTCAAAAATATTTACAAAAAGGTGAACCCAATTTGACCTTTACTTCCTGTCCAAACCGGAAGTCAAAATTTAATATTTAAAACAAAATCATATCTCAACAACCACAAGAGATAAATTCACAATTCTTTGACCATTGTACAGATCGTTAATTGTCAAAAAATATTTACAAAAAGGTGACCCCAATTTGACCTTACTTCCTGTCCAAACCGGAAGTCAAAGTTTAATATTTTAAAACAATCATATCTCAACAACCACAAGAGGTAAATTCACAATTCCTCCACCATTGTACAGATCGTTAATTGTCAAAAAATATTTACAAAAAGGTGACCCCAATTTGACCTTTATGTCCTGTCCAAACCGGAAGACAAAGTTTAATATTTAAACAAATCATATCTCAGCAACCACAAGAGGTAAATTAATTTTTTTTGCACCATTGTACAGATCGTTAATTGTCACAAAATATTTAAACAAAGTTGACCCCAATTTGACCTTACACCCTCCCGGACACCTAGAGTTTGTGTTAAGACAAACTCTGAATCTCTAGTTTAGTTTTATTTTTATATTCTGACCACAAAACATCAAATTTAAAATAAAAACATAGTCTTCCAAGTCACACTTGTTAATTTCTAACGTATTGCTTAAATCTCACAACTTTTCCAAGTTCAACAGCCAATATTTCAGGAACTAAATGACCTATTAGAAAACAAAAAACACAATTGAATTCCTTACATTAATAGCTTGTAATTCTTGTGAAATGAGTTACCATAAATGCTTTGATGGTCAAATTAGTGGCACACGAAGTAACGATTTTAAAAGGTTATATCTCACAACTTCAATTTGATGAATAATTTGACAAAGCTGGGGGAAAAATAAAAATAGGGTGTTAAAGCTATGTAATGTAATCTTACCTGCTCAGTAAGGTGGAGAACAAATGGATGATGATGGACATATGTATACTTCAAATTATTCCATCAAGAAAAATCAGGCCTCGTGTTGAGATTTGGAGGCAATGTGAATGGGAATTTTGACATGGTTCCTGTGTATGAAATATTCTTTGAAATATATACATATCAAAACTATTATCAATGACGTCATTACTACGTCACTACGGAAAATTAAAACAGGTCGAAAAAAAAATATTTCTCTATCTCAAAAATTATAGATCAGAATTTTGTCAAATTTAGAATATAAACAATCTATGTCAATATGAAGACAACTGGAAAGTTTCATCTTAACCACGTGACCAAAACTTAATATATGAGAATAAAAAAAGTAGTTTACGATACAATTTTAAAGGTAATAAACAAATTAGGCGATGCTGTGTCCTTCGCCAATAATTCAAACTAAAGAGGGCGCTATGCACATTTAGCGGTTGGACATACGCTAAATGTGCATAGCGCCCTCTTTTAAACTAGCAGACAAAACCATTGTTGTGACATTCATTTAGGCTTTTACAGATCTCTGATATTGTAATCAAATTAATCACTGGCATTACTTATTTTAAATTGTGTAATTGCAATTTTGACAATCTCTGCTATTTTTTCTCCTTTCTTCTTCTCGATGAGACTTATCGAACAAAAAAAACTGTTCCAAAGTTCACAGAGCCTTCAAACTTGACAGATACTTATACCATAACATGTAGTTGTCAATAAATTTATGACATATAGTTTCAGGTAAAGTTGTGACGTCATGGTGACGTCATGGTGACGTCATCAGATAGCGAAATACACTAAAATCTAATTTTAATATTTCCAAAAATCATATCTCCTGAACCACAAAAGATATTTTCACAATCTTTGCATCATCTTACAGATCTTGAATGATGTGACATTTCGTACACAGACATGACCCCAATCAGACCTCTCTTTCCGGTCGAAACCGGATATGGTATATGCCTTCAGTGGACGAAATTACTACTGACATGTGACCTTTTTAAAAATGTGAAGGATGACGTAATCACCTGTCACAGTGCCATCTTGTGGCAGGTTTAGAAAAATAATAATCTCAAAAATCATAGGAAATTTGAATATGACTTCTGCGAATAAAGTGATAGTGATAGAGAGCAGAGCCGTATATTGGGAGAGTTGCGACAACTCAATGGGTTGCGACAACTCATAGACTCAATGGGTGTGTGACGCACGGGTTTTAAAAGTGCTCCCCAAAAGTCAACTAAATTTAGTCTGTAACCGCAAATTACAACATCTTTTGGTCAACTAAAAAATCATACAAACCATCCTGACCATGACCGATTCCCCTGATGTGAGCAAACCCACAAGAGGCAGCAGAAAACGAGGGAAAATCGATCAACCTTCGTCGACTCAAACCACCAGTGAGCCCGATGGGGTTCAAGATGGCTGCCAGTGCTGTCGTGGTGCATTGTCTATGGTGAACATCAAGCTGGACAAAATCCTGAATACTCTCGAGACCATGGGTACCAGGCTGTCCATCCTAGAAGTCATTCTTCGTGACACCAATCATCGTGTCAGTGGCAACACCAAGGACATTGATGACCTGAAAACATCCATAGAAATGCTTGAGAACAAAAATAAGAGGCTTGTAGAGACCATCAACAACAGGTCCGACGGACATTGCAAAGATATCAGCAAGCTCGATGACCAGCTTGACGATCTGCAAAACCGGAGCAGGAGAAACAACATCGTCATCCATGGTGTCCTGAGGATCTGGAAAAGATCGTC
>CM055825.1:31664129-31695455 GCA_029582265.1 Zoroaster sp. YZ-2022 | reverse complement strand
TTAAAATTAAGTCGATTGTAAATTAGCAAAAACTGAGGAATTTGGCTTAAAAATTTTAAAATATAGCTTTTTTGTGAAGCTATGGTGGAACTAGACCTTCCCGCCGATTCCCGCCTAAATTCGCATATTTCCCTGAAGCTGAACCTTTCAGCAACATTTTTATACCAAAATTAGCTGCGACCACCTGCGACCTGCGATTTTGTAGCTATTTTTGTAAACACCATCCCAACATTTTTTAACCTTTTTTCATAACTCGACTGTGCCGGGAGCAGCGCGCGCCACACAGTGAAACTGACAGGACTTAATTATTCCTTGCGGTTTCCGCTTCACAAACAAAGACAAGTCTTGTGAAATGATAGCCATGATTAAACGAACAAAAACTCAAAAAACTCACACTAAAACTATGGAAACGTTGTCTGATCTGCTCAATCTTCCCCGCGTACATAGGTCTAAATGGCATTTTTTCGTGTAAATTTGAGTTTAAAATAAAAGTGCATATGTTGGCAGCGTCGGGCCGCTCTGGAGTCACTTAAGTAACCTTTCATTAATTCAAGACTACAATTAAAAAAAAAAAAGCTTTGTACTTTCGTCGGAAAAAACATTTTAAACTTGCGTAAACTTGTCTTTGTTTGTACACGCGAGTCCGAAAATAGCCGGTTTCACGGCAACTCCGCCTTTATCGCAAGCCCTCACTCGTTCCCTCGTTGCCATTTGGGATTGGGCCTCACAGATCGTTAATCAGCAGGTCCTAAGCTTCCTATTGATAGGAAACTTATTTTGATTGGTTACTGAGTGTTGTCGGAATAAAGAGAAATACAACATCTACGACCAATAACATATACGGTTTATTATGACCTTTTAGTCAAAGTCCCAGATGAACAGGGTATTTAAAGCGTGCGTGTGACGTCATTGCGTTATTCCATCGTAAAATGTTTCATTTATTAAATGTTTATGTGACTTTTTAATATATGGTAACACGTAAATACATTTATTTTTATACCATTTTAAGTTTTGAGATAGATACAAAGGGCAATATTTTAATTTTAGCAATTTTACTATGATCGTCTTTACCGGGAATCGGTCCTATGATCGTCTTTATTGTGCATTTTTCCTGTGAAATAATTGTCTATGTAAGTTTATTTGTATCTGAGAAGGGTAAAAAAATTTAGGAAAAGTGCAGTAAACAATCACTAGTCTACTTATTTAATTTGTGCACAAACTGAAGATTTTTGGAGAAAACAAAAATTACAAAATATGGCATAAAATTTCTACTGAAAAATTGCCATAACCTTAACAACTGAATTTTCCTATCCTTATGTTATATTCTAAATACATATGTTCACGTAGGCCTAACTAACGTTAGTTAAACAGGCGCAATGCAACGACAAATGGACAGCCAACCGAGGCTTAAAAAAATGGCTTTTCTTGTATAAAAACACGAAGATAAATACAGGAAATCCTCTTAAAAAGTAACTTCAAGATACCTACCCTTTATGACTGTATTGGCGATCCATTTTTACACGAAATCCCAGACCTATTGGGTCAAAACTCCCTCAAAAAGACACAATTTCGTAGAAAGAAGACTGTGACGAGCCTAAATAATGACGTCTGGGCCATGGGCACCACACGCAAACAGCGTCGATATCGATTGTACATGAAGCTCCATTCTAACCAAAGATCGTGTTGCGCCTCGTATTGCGCTTTGCGGCGCTACACGATCTTTGATTCTTTCATGCAACGTAATTGAAACGTTATAAATAAACTTTGATTTAGCGTAATTCGACACCTGATGACGTAATCATGACGTCACAGCAAACGGTTTCGTCAGCTTGATATGTTCTGTTCATGTGTTAAGTTTGAAGGCTGTAAATGCTCAGCAAGGATGCCTTTGTTGCCGGACAAGCGCCACTGAGAAAAAGAAGTTAAATTTTTTTTTTTTTTTAAACAGTACAAAAACAATAGGTGTTCGCGCTGCGCGCTCGAATACCTAAAAAAAAACAGTACAAAAACAATAGGTGTTCGCGCTGCGCGCTCGAACACCTAACTAGAGCTTAAGTGTTTGTTGGAACAAACACACGGTGTTCGAGTCCACTTCCGGTTCAATCAAATTAACAACGATGATGTCAATATCATATTTTGCAAAGGTGTATCATCTTTTATTATAACAATATCAATTTCATATTCAAAAATATATCAATTTTGCATTAGAATGTGTTGACTTTGGACTTCCTGTTTGGACCGGAAGTAAAGGTCAGAACAGGTGATTTGAAGGTCATATATATGACACAATGAAACTTCCTCATGATCATGAAAAAATAACGTTAGTACTTGCTTTGGTTCAATTTCTGAGATTGGAAAATAATCCCTTTTTTAAAAATGCCACTAGGGGGCGCTCTGAACTTTGATGATGTTATCAAACATTTTTTGAGAATATAAGATGTCACTATCACTTTATTCGCAGAAGTCATATTCAAATTTCCTATGATTTTTGAGATTATTATTTTTCTAAACCTGCCACAAGATGGCACTGTGACAGGTGATGACGTCATCCTTCACATTTTTAAAAAGGTCACATGTCAGTAGTAATTTCGTCCACTGAAGGCATATACCATATCCGGTTTCGACCGGAAAGAGAGGTCTGATTGGGGTCATGTCTGTGTACGAAATGTTACATAATTCAAGATCTGTAAGATGATGCAAAGATTGTGAAAATATCTTTTGTGGTTCATGAGATATGATTTTTGGAAATATTAAAATTAGATTTTAGTGTATTTCGCTATCTGATGACGTCACCATGACGTCACAACTTTACCTGAAACTATATGTCATAAATTTATTGACAACTACATGTTATGGTATAAGTATCTGTCAAGTTTGAAGGCTCTGTGAACTTTGGAACAGTTTTTTGTTCGATAAGTCTCATCGAGAAGAAGAAAGGAGAAAAAATAGCAGAGATTGTCAAAATTGCAATTACACAATTTAAAATAAGTAATGCCAGTGATTAATTTGATTACAATATCAGAGATCTGTAAAAGCCTAAATGAATGTCACAACAATGGTTTTGTTCGTTAGTTTAAAGAGGCGCTATGCACATTTAGCGTATGTCCAACCGCTAAATGTGCATAGCGCCCTCTTTAGTTTGAATTATTGGCGAAGGACACAGCATCGCCTAATTTGTTTATTACCTTTAAAATTGTATCGTAAACTACTTTTTTATTCTCTTATATTAAGTTTTGGTCACGTGGTTAAGATGAAACTTTCCAGTTGTCTTCATATTGACATAGATTGTTTATATTCTAAATTTGACAAAATTCTGATCTATAATTTTTGAGATAGAGACATATTTTTTGTTCGACCTGTTTTAATTTTCCGTAGTGACGTAGTAATGACGTCATTGATCATAGTTTTGATATGTATATATTTCAAAGAATATTTCATACACAGGAACCATGTCAAAATTCCCATTCACATTGCCTCCAAATCTCAACACGAGGCCTGATTTTTCTTGATGGAATAATTTGAAGTATACATATGTCCATCATCATCCATTTGTTCTCCAACTTACTGAGCAGGTAAGATTACATTACATAGCTTTAACACCCTATTTTATTTTTGCCCCAGCTTTGTCAAATTATACATCAAATTGAAGCTGTGAGATATAACCTTTTAAAATCGTTACTTCGTGTGCCACTAATTTGACCATCAAAGCATTTATGGTAACTCATTTCACAAGAATTACAAGCTATTAATGTAAGGAATTCAATTGTGTTTTTGTTTTCTAATAGGTCATTTAGTTCCTGAGATATTGGCTGTTGAACTTGGAAAAGTTGTGAGATTTAAGCAATACGTTAGAAATTAACAAGTGTGACTTGGAAGACTATGTTTTTATTTTAAATTTGATGTTTTGTGGTCAGAATATAAAAATAAAAATGAACTAGAGATTCAGAGTTTGTCTTAACACAAACTCTAGGTGTCCGAGAGGGTGTAAGGTCAAATTGGGGTCAACTTTGTTTAAATATTTTGTGACAATTAACGATCTGTACAATGGTGCAAACATTTTTAATTTACCTCTTGTGGTTGCTGAGATATGATTTGTTTAAATATTAAACTTTGTCTTCCGGTTTGGACAGGACATAAAGGTCAAATTGGGGTCACCTTTTTGTAAATACTTTTTGACAATTAACGATCTGTACAATGGTGGAGGAATTGTGAATTTACCTCTTGTGGTTGTTGAGATATGATTGTTTTAAAATATTAAACTTTGACTTCCGGTTTGGACAGGAAGTAAAGGTCAAATTGGGGTCACCTTTTTGTAAATATTTTTGACAATTAACGATCTGTACAATGGTGAGTTCGACAATTAACAATTTATACAAGGGTGCAAAAAATGTCAATTTACTTCTTGTGGTTGTTGAGATATGATTTTTTTAAATATTAAACTTTGACTTCCGGTTTGGACAGGAAGTAAGGTCAAATTGGGGTCATCTTTTTGTAAATATATTTTGACAATTAGCGATCTGTACAATGGTACAAAAATTGTGAATTTACCTCTTGTGGTTGTTGAGATAGGATTTTTTTTAATATTAAACTTTGACTTCCGGTTTGGACAGGAAAGAAGAAGAAGAAGAAGAAGAAGAAGAAGAAGAAGAAGAAGAAGAAGAAGAAGAAGAAGAAGAAGAAGAAGAAGAAGAAGAAGAAGAAGAAGAAGAAGAAGAAGAAGAAGAAGAAGAAGAAGAAGAAGAAGAAGAAGAAGAAGAAGAAGAAGAAGAAGAAGAAGAAGAAGAAGAAGAAGAAGAGGTGTTTCAGGCACATACCCGAACACCTAAATAAAAGACAAGAGTTACCTCAGGAGGTATGAGTTTTCATAATATATAATAAAAATAACATATAATGTGCTATACTGAATACATTAACTTCTGGTTCAGTCATCCAATATAATTTTAAATTCTTCCAACCGTAAGTTCCGGTTCAATCATGTGAAGTCATACACAACATTTTTCCTCATAATATGGGTGTCAATTGTGACAAATTTGGTAAAATTCAAATTTTTTCTGAAGATAGCAAAAATATACATTTACAGAATAGTGATTCAGAATATTTCTTCACTTAAACATTTCTGGTTTCGAAAGAAAGGAGAGGTCAGATTAGGATCATGTCTGCGAACGAAATGTGGCATAGTTCAAGGTCTTTAAGATGAGGCAAAGCTTGTGAAAATATCTTTTGTGCTTCATGAGATATGATTTTTTGAAATATTAAACTTTGATTTAGTGTAATTCGATATCTGATGCCTTAACCATGACCTCACAACCTAGGATACAACTACATGTTAAGGTCTAACTATGTGTTAAGTTTTAAAGTTCTGTACCAGAATAATGCTGAAAATGTTTAGGCCTTTAATCTTTTAATTTATTTATTTATTAATGATAATGAAACATATTATTTGGTTATTACATAAATTAAAATGAAACAAAATTCACTGACCATTTAGAAATTTGCTAACTGGCTAACCAAAACCAATATTTAAAAGTAAACACCCAACAATTTTGGAAAAAAATACCAACCATTTTGTTTGTCTAGACTCTTTTGCCACATTGTTTATTAAACAATCATTGTGGGAAATTTATTGATGCTTTTCGTTTAAAAAAAATTGTACACATTATTCCATTTGCAAAAGTAAATTTAATTAAGTTGATAAAATAATAAAAAGAAAAGAAATAAAATACATAAGTTAAAATACATACGTCAAATTTAATTGATTTTGTATTTAAATTAACTCAGTGCCTGAAAACCTTTTGTCAAGGGAGCATTGGCAAACTGTTACCCTGAAATTGATTGCCCATAAACTAAAAAATAATAATAATAAAATAATGTATCATCACAGCTTGATCATTACACATTTTTCCCCCCGAGGTGAGGTGTGTGCAGGTCTTGTACAATATAATGACAAATTTGATCAAGTGTTATAATATTTAAATGTTTGGTTCAGTTTTTTAAAACAATACTTATAGGGAAGAGACAACACAATGTAATTTGCAGGATAACTGTAAAATAAAAAGAAACAAACAATACTGAAATGATCTTCTGATTGTTACATGTATATGTATTTATTTGTCATTAACTGTTGAAAATACATTTTCATAATAGTCATTTTAAAGTTATTGTTTAAAGGTGGTAATATCTTCACGATCAACAGGGCATGGAATCAGAGTTCAAGTTCTAGTTTAACCCAGTGACTGAAAATAATACTCACATGATAAGGTCATATTCGCGTTGCTGCTGCATAAATGAGCCAGTAATTTTCAGTCACTATGTTCGTCTTAAACTAGGACACCAATTCCATGCCCTGTTTGTAGAAAGTCTGCTCTGATCGTGACGATACTGTCTGTTTAACCAATTGTTTATGGGATTGATGGTCAGTACTATCCCAATGCGAGCATACAAATAAATAGGAACTTTAATTGGGTGATCTGGCAAAAGGTATTCCAAGGCTGACACACCCATGCAATGAAGATTGGAGGTATGTTTACTATGTTTATATGGCCCAACTGCCAGGGATTCACTGTCGGCAACATACATTTTACTAGATCACCAACAGATATTGCTTAATAACTACATTTGTGAGGATGTTTGGGTCCAGTCAAAAAAATAATAAGAATTCCTCAGTACTATTTTTGTTCTAACATGTTAAAGAAATTCCTAGAAAGACCTAGATGTGTCTTGAGGTCCTGAAAAAACAATTCCCTTGAGGGTAAAGACTGCCACAGATAGGATAAGTCCATATAAAATAATTTGAATCATACATTAACTCCTTTGATGAATGGATAAACTTCAAATGCTGGCCATTGGATCACAAAGTTACACAGACTCTGACACACCTTGTAGCAGTAGCACAAATGGATACCGTTGATCTGAAATATAAACGAATCATTAAACAATATTAAATGTTTTCAAAAGAGGGACGAAGAATAATGGGTCATGCTAACAAAACACACATAACTTAGAATGCCCTCATATGTTATTATCAGGATGATGGATTGATGTAACTTCAGAAAAATTATGCAACTTTAGAAAAATGATCCCTTCAGAACAATGCCTTTAAGTTAGGTTTTACAATGGAATAGAAAGTTACATGTGACGTCTTCCTTCCTCCATGATGTGACTGTTTCATTATCTCAATAAAGGTGCTGATATTTGTTTCTGGTCTACTTTAGTGAGAAAATTAAGTGCTAGTATCAAGTAAACTGCAATGCAGCCATCACCACACAAGACATAAGCACTACTAGTATTATGAGGAACTACAGACACTATAGTGTAGCTAAATTAACTTGTACTTCTACCAACTCGTACTCCACCGGATGTCAACCCGTACACATGCCAGTAAATATTCAGTAATAATATTTTTACGGGTCGAGTTGACCAAAATGAGTATGAGTTGGTAAAAGTACGAGTTGGCACGCATACGAGTTGACCTGTTTTCACTGGGAAAGAATACAACATTGTGGATAAAGTTTTAAAAGAATTTCTTTTTGAAAATAAAAATCACAATCTTCAATGTAGGTTGGTGGGGTCATGTGAGTGGATCATAGGGCAGTCACACACACACACACACACACACATTTACAATAATTGTACCACAGATTTATTGGTTACCTTGGGGCTTGTGTTTTAGATGCTTTCTAGGCTGTTGAACTGATTCTCACTGATGCTAGCCATTGCATCTAAGTCCAATTACTCAGCATACTGGAGAGCTAAAATACAAAATATAAAGAAATGTTCAAATGATTCTGTGAAAAAATAAATTCTGAATGGGGAAAGGCCAACATGTATTACTCCAGTAAGAGAATGCCCTCTATAATTGCAAAAACAACCTTCATCACCCCCACAACATTTGCATTTTCCATCCTGAATTTTGGTGTACACGTGTTGTCCACAACACACCTGCATGTTTATTTTCCAATTAAAATTCATATTAACTCATCCCTCT
The DNA here is from genome assembly GCA_029582265.1 of Zoroaster sp. YZ-2022. Classification (NCBI taxonomy): domain Eukaryota; kingdom Metazoa; phylum Echinodermata; class Asteroidea; order Forcipulatida; family Zoroasteridae; genus Zoroaster; species Zoroaster sp. YZ-2022. The sequence goes on along the minus strand of CM055825.1, from coordinate 31,687,471 downwards.
GCAGCTTTTTCTTCATTTATTAGTTTTCTTTTTTTTATGCAGGCTCTTCATCTTTTTTTATGTTATAAGACCTGACCTTTCTTTAAAGCATACCGAAGGAGGGACAGACTTTTTGTGCTTAATAATAACAAAAAAACAAATGTTGGCAAATTGAGGTTAACATAGCTCAGAAAAAACAGGATGCCCCTTTGACAATTTTGTGGCTACTAGCAGACTAATCAAGTAAAAGCATCTCTTTAGGTTGAGTTAGGGATATATTTCGCTGACACGAAGAACATGCAGAGTTGCAGAAGGGACAACAACACACGAACATGTATATATTTACATGGATTTGCATACATGTACTGTACATGTATGTAGGCGAGTTACACAACAATGAAGCATTTTCTTTTGCAACGGATGCTCTTTTGACTTTGACTGCATGGCACAGTTTTTAAACTTTTTTTCTGGACAATATAGCATCTATCCATGCTCAGTCATTATCCTTAGTTAAAATGCAAACTTAAAATCATGTAGGTACACTGCAAAAACTCAATATAGTTTTCACGAAATAGATACATCTAACTGTAGTACTACATGTAGTACTACAGTTTCGTCCGTCACGAACCTCCATTGGATTGTGCATGCAATAATTATGTCTACGATAGGCCTACTTTACAAACGCACATTCTAGGCCAATATACCTCTAAATAATGTCTACATACCTCTTAATAATGCAATTATATTTTCTTCTTTCTCGGTAAACCATTTTATTTTCTCAATATAGTTTTCACGAAATAGATACATCTAACTCAACTGTAGTACTACATGTAGTACTACAGTTTCGTCCGTCACGAACCTCCATTGGATTGTGCATGCAATAATTATGTCTACGATAGGCCTACTTTACAAACGCACATTCTAGGCCAATATACCTCTAAATAATGTCTACTTACCTCTTAATAATGCAATTATATTTTCTTCTTTCTCGGTAAACCATTTTATTTTCTTGTATTTTGCTTTGGAGTTAAAAAGAACGGCAAAATTCCTCAGTATTTTTTCATGTAACCGAGAATTAAATGGCCGCCGCCGAAAACGTTTTGCTAGTTATAAAATGTCACGTGATCACTGATACGCAATGTGATTGGAGATTGCCTCAAAGTAGAAAGCCAGTCTACTCATTGCCACTGGATTGCGTGAAATGCCACACAGGGCAATCTCCGAGCAATCTCATTGCCAGCAACTTTTATTGCCTGAAAATTGCCTGAAAATTGCCCGAAAATTGCTCCGTGTGACAAGGCCTTCACGTTGTAGGCCTATATTAAACTCCGTATATTGCTGTGCACGCGCGATATGGGCTATTCGTACATACAGGGAATAGTGATTCAGCATAATTATTGTTTCACTTAACCGTCCGGTTTCGACCGGAAGGAAAGGTCAGATTGGGGTCACGTCTGAAAACGAAATGTGATATAGTTCAAGATCTTTAAGATTTTAAAAAGATTGTGAAAATATCTTCTATTGTTCATGAGATTTGATTTTTTGAAATGTTCAACTTCCGGTTTCGACCGGAAGGAAAGGTCAGATTGGGGTCACGTCTGAAAACGAAAAATCATATAATTCAAGATCTTTCAGATGATGCAAAGATTGTGAAAATATCTTTTGTGGTTCATGAGATATAATTTTTTTAAATATTAAACTTTGATTTAGCGTAATTCGACACCTGATGACGTAATCATGACGTCACATCAAACGGTTTCGTCTGCTTGATATGTTTTGTTTATGTGTTAAGTTTGAAGGCTGTATATGCTTAGCAAGGATGCCTTTGTTGCCGGACAAGCGCCACTGAGAAGGAGAAGTAAAAACTAGACGGAAGTGTTTGCGATATTACAAACACATAGGTGTTCGAGTTTTGTCAGGGCAGTGATGATGACGTCAGAAACTTTGCATTATTATTTTTTTTTCATATTAAAGAGTACCCTGTAAAATATGATGTGGTTACCAACGATGATTTGAACTTAATCACATTAGGCCCTACACCAAATTCAAACTCCATGGAGTGCCATGGTCGAGCGGTTTGGTGCATTGGATTTGTGTTCTGGTGGCTGAGTCGTCAGAATGTGGGTTCGAATCCTGTCCGTGACCGTGGTACTTGTGTCCTTGAGCAAGACACTTTACCATAATTGCTTCTCTCCACCCAGGAGTAAATGGGTACCTGTGAGGGCAGAGTTGGTTGTTGTGTTTGATTAGCCCATATGCGCCGAAATGGCAGCAATTGAGCTGTATACTCTCCAGGGAGCTGAGATGGTTTCTGGAATGATTTATGCGCCTGATGAGCAGGGGTAATAATGTACAGCGCTCTGATACCTTGTTTAAGAGCGCTTTAAAATGCCCGACATTATTATTATTTCAAATGCAATGGTATAATAAATGATAATGTTCGAATAAAACTTCTCTTCAGACTACACCTAGAAGATCCTCAACAAGGTTACAAGGGAATTTCAAGACCAACAGATGTTAATTACCCTGAAATTTCAACCAAAACTTCTTTTTTTTAAACTGGCCATGGAATCTTTATTGTTCACCGGATGGTTTTACATACATCGATCATTACTCTTCCAAAACAGAAACAACCAAAATCGGAACAGTTCAGTGCTAGTTTTTAACTGACATGTTTATCACAAAATCGAAACAACATCCTGATAATTCTGTGGTGAAACCCAAGCATGGAATACCCACCTTGTCTCAGTCAATCAGACTAATGAAATCTGCAATGACCCCCCTTTCAAAAAACATCTTGCGCAACAATGCGCAGTTACTTGAGCAAAAACAAAGACATGTACCATAACCAAAAATGTATGAACTTTCAGAAAATCGTTGTTTTGTATAGGTTTTTTTATTATTTTATTTTTACTGCTTTTTATGAACTGTTGGGTAAAAAATAGGTGCTAATTTGGACACTAATTTAAACCAACTGTAAAAATGACAAAATCCACCAAATCGGACAGAATTTTGTATCTACTCAGCAGACCTTTCTCTGTACAAAATATCAACAAATGACGCATGTCTATGATATATTTTTGCTAAAGGAGGGCACAACTCAAAAGTCCCGAAGGTTGTCAAATAAAAAGTGGCCGTTTCATTTACCAAGACGTGTTTTCAACTCATTAGTGTACCAATGAAATCTCGTTTATTCTTGAAAAACAGTTCAAATGTGAAAAACAACTGTTCTGCTACATAAAGGTCAATTTTGGTACCGAAATTCTTTGAGAGAAGGCATTCTTTGGCGAGTTTTTACAAACCGTTTTCGTGTAGTTCCAGATACGAATTGTGATTTTGACGAAACCGTCGTCCTCGCTAATAATGTACGGTTTTGAAAATATTGACTTCTGGTTTGGACAGGAAGTAAGGTCAAATTGGAAACACCTTTGTGTAAATATTTTTCGACAATTAACAATCTATACAATGAATTTACCCCTTGCGGTTGTTGAGATATGATTTTTTTTAATATTAAACTTTGACTTCCGGTTTGGACAGGAAGTAAATGTCAACTTGGGTCACCTTTTTGTAAATATTTTGTGACAATTAACGATCTGTACAATGGTGAAAGAATTGTGAATTTATCTGTTGTGGTTGTTGAGATACGATTTTTTTAAATATTAAATTTTGACTTCCGGTTTGGACAGGAAGTAAAGGTCAAATTGGGGTCACCTTTTTGTAAATATTTTTTGACAATTAACGATCTGTACAATGGTGCTAAAATTGTGAATTTACCTCTTGTGGTTGTTGACATATGATTTTTTTTTAATATTAAATTTTGACTTCCGGTTTGGACAGGAAGTAAAGGTCAAATTGGGGTCACCTTTTTGTAAATATTTTTTGACAATTAACGATCTGTACAATGGTGCAAAAATTGTGAATTTACCTTTTGTGGTTGTTGAGATATGATTTTTTTTTAATATTAAATTTTGACTTCCTGTTTGGACAGGAAGTAAAGGTCAAATTGGGGTCAACTTTTTGTAAATATTTTGTAAATATTTTGTAAAAATCAATGTAGAATTTGTTTTCAAATTTTATAAATTATTTTTAAATTATTTGCAGTATAGGTCTGTACAACGATCTGTACAATGGTGCAACAATTGTTAATTTACCTCTTGTGGTTGTTGAGATATGATTTTTTTTAAATATTCAACTTTGATTTCCGGTTTGGACAGAAAGCAAGGTGAAATTGGGGTCACCTTTGTGTAAATATTTTTCGACAATGAACAATCTATACAATGGTGCAAAAATTGTGAATTTACCTCTTGTGGTTGTTGAGATATGATTTTTTTTAAATATTAAATTTTGATTTATCGTAATTCGATATCTGATGACCTCATCATGACGTCACAACTCATGTTTCATCTACGTGTTAAGTTCTAAGTATATGCCAAGTTTCAAGTTCATGTGAAGTTTGCAAGTATGTGTTTTTTTGTAGACAATCGATCCGGAGAAGGAGAAGAAAGTAGAGCTTAAGTGTTTGTTTGAACAAACACTAGGTGTTCGGGAGGAGTAAAGGTAATCAAGCATCTCCTTATTGTGACATGCTTATAAACTGTCTTTGTTTTCACCTATACTGCAAATAATTTAAAAATAATTTATAAAATTTGAAAACAAATTCTACATTGATTTTTACATTTTCAAGGTTGTACACATGATTGGCAAAATGTCTGTAGCTGCATCCATACTACAGAATTACAACCTAAATATCAGATTCCATTTTGTACATAAATTGTTAGACATTGAAATAATCAAAGAGTTGTATGGGTGCTTGTAAATTGCTAATAAAACAATGAAATACATATTTATTTTAACTTCCCTCCCCCACAATCAATTGAACCCACTTTGTCGACCTGTTTAACCTACTTGTAACCAATCTAAAAATGAGTGTACATGGTCTTACACATGTAACAAGTGAAATGACTTCAGTGTAAATGAACCCAACCATGATCCTTTGTTGACAAGAAAACAGAATCAATCTGCATTTATAATAAATGTACGCTCTGTATTGTGGCGTTTTTTTTATTCGACGCCGGGGAGAACCTAAGAGACTGATCTTATGAACCAGGGACACCGACCAGCGCCTATTATCGAACAAAAATATTTATTAACCTTGCGCACGGGTGAGCGGCTACCCGAACACAAGGGGGGATAATTAACGAACGGCGGACTTAGCCAAGGGGCAGTTCGTTTTGGTGGAAATGTACCACCGCCTAGGGAATGATTATACCTCAATGGAATTAGAGCAATTACCAGTAACCTCAATAAACCTCACAAGGATACAGTGTTAACAAAGACAGTAATTAAATGGTTTATTCTGATCAATGATTCTTTTATAAAGTCTTGTATTAAATTACAATGGCAAAGATAAGGCTAAACCTCACCTCGTTGCCTTATTTAAAATACAATTCAATAACTTTATATACACAATCCTCACAATATACCTCAGTGAGAATAACCTCGTGGTAAACCTCACCACGAATCTTAAAACCAGTATACCTCAACTAGGCTAGCTCACCGCCAGCTTAGCCCTGCAACAGGTATACCTCACAACAGGTTATAATATTAACCACAATACAGATCAAGTGAAATATCGGTAACAGTAGGGTTTTCAGTTTGTACATGCTTGACCGAAGCCCGCCACACGTACAGCGCATCGCCCGCAACAAAAAACATCAAAATTTTAAATCAAAAACTTTTACTACTTTTACCTGTGAAAATCTTACATGTAATAGCTCATTGGAAAGCTTATAGTTTCAGCTATCCAACAATGTACATAAAATAGCAATCGGAAGTACGTGCGAAAGCCTAGGTTTTTTTTAATGAATGAACCACTCTGATAGAGTGATATGAAGGTCAGGAAGGAAGTAAGTAAAGGTCAAATTGGGGTCACCTTTTTTGTAAATATTTTTTGACAATTAACGATCTGTTAATTTAACCTCTTGTGGTTGTTGTGATTTGATTTTTTTAAATATTAAACTTTGACTTCAGGTTTGGACAGGAAGTAAGGTCAAATTGGGGTCACCTTTGTGTAAATATTTTTCGACAATTAACAATCTATACAATGGTGCAAAAATGTCAATTTACCTCTTGTGGTTGTTGAGATATGATTTTTTAAATATTAAATTTTGACTTCCGGTTTGGACAGGAAGTAAGGTCAAATTGCAGTCACCTTTTTGTAAATATTTTTTGACAGTTAACGATCTGTACAATGGTACAAAAATTGTGAATTTACCTTTTGTGGTTGTTGAGATATGATTTTTTTAATATTAAACTTTGACTACCGGTTTAGACAGGAAGTAAGGTCAAATTGGGGGTCATCTTTTTTTTTTTTTAAATTGACATTTAACGATCTGTACAATGGTACAAAAATTGTGAATTTACCTCTTGTGGTTGTTGAGATATGATTTTTTTAATATTAAAATTTGATTTATCCTTATTCGATATCTGATGACCTCATCATGACGTCACAACTCATGTTTCATCTGATGTCACAAGTTATGTTTCATCTACGCATTAAGTTCTAAGTACATGCCAAGTTTCAAGTTCATGTGAAGTTTGCAAGTATGTGTTTTTTTGTAGACAATCGATCGGAAGAAGGAGAAGAAAAAAAACGAACAAAAACTAGAGATTCAGAGTTTGTCTCGACACAAACTCAAGGTGTTCGGGAGATGTAAGGTCAAATTGGGGTCAACTTTGTTTAAATATTTTGTGACAATTAACGATCTGTACAATGGAGCAAAAAATTTTAATTTACCTCTTGTGGTTGCTGAGATGATTTTTTGAAATATTAAACTTTGACTTCCGGTTTGGACAGGAAGTAAGGTCAAATTGGGGTCATCTTTTTGTAAATATATTTTGACAATTAGCGATCTGTACAATGGTACAAAAATTGTGAATTTACCTCTTGTGGTTGTTGAGATATGATTTTTTTAAATATTAAATGCTTGACTTCCGGTTTGGACAGGAAGTAAGGTCAAATTGGTGTCATCTTTTTGTAAATATCTTTTGACAATTAACGGTCTGTACAATGGTATAAAAATTGTGAATTTACCTGTTTTGGTTGTTGAGATATGATTTTTTTTAAATATGAAACTTTGACTTCCGGTTTGGACAGGAAGTAAGGTCAAATTGGGGTCACCTTTGTGTAGATATTTTTCGACAATTAACAGTCTATACAATGGTACAAAAAATGTCAATTTACCTCTTGTGGTTGTTGAGATATGATTTTTTAATATTAAACTTTGACTTCCGGTTTGGACAGGAAGTAAGGTCAAATTGGGGTCACCTTTTTGTAAATATTTATTGACAATTAACGATCTGTGCAATGGTACACAAATTGTGAATTTACCTCTTGTGGTTGTGGAGATATGATTTTGTTAAACATTAAACTTTGACTTCCGGTTTGGACAGGAAGTAAGGTCAAATTGGGGTCACCTTTGTGTAAATATTTTTTGACAATTAACAATCTGTACAATGATACAAAAAATGTCAATTTACCTCTTGTGGTTGTGGAGATATGATTTTTTTAAACATTAAACTTTGACTTCCGGTTTGGACAGGAAGTAAGGTCAAATTGGGGTCACCTTTGTGTAAATATTTTTTGACAATTAACAATCTATACAATGATACAAAAAATGTCAATTTACCTCTTGTGGTTGTGGAGATATGATTTTTAAACATTAAACTTTGACTTCCGGTTTGGACAGGAAGTAAGGTCAAATTGGGGTCACCTTTGTGTAAATATTTTTGACAATTAACAATCTATACAATGATACAAAATGTCAATTTACCTCTTGTGGTTGTGGAGATATGATTGTTTTAAACATTAAACTTTGACTTCCGGTTTGGACAGGAAGTAAGGTCAAATTGGGGTCACCTTTGTGTAAATAGTTTTGACAATTAACAATCTGTACAATGGTGCAAAACTGTCAATTTACCTGTTGTGGTTGTTGAGATATGATTTTTACGTGCATACATAATTAGCACGACCAGAGCTGATTTACATTCACCAAATTACGTGCATACATAATTAGCACGACCAGAGCTGATTTACATTCACCAACAGAGGGCGCACTTTTTTAGCGTTGAAAAAGCCGTGTAGATCTTTCATTTGCAACGTAATCAAAACGTTTTAACTAATAAAGAACGATTGATCGAAATTCGATATCTGATGACCTAATAATGACGTGACAAATTATGTTTCATCTACGTGTTATGTTCTAAGTATGTGCCAAGTTTCAAGTTCATATGAAGTTTGCAAGTATGTGTTTTTTTGTAGACAATCGATCCGGAAAAGAAGAAGAAGAAGAAGGAGAAGAAAAAAAAAAAAAAAAAAAAACCGAACAATAACAATAGGTGCTCGCGCTGTAGCTCGAACACCTAACAATAGGTGTTTCGGGCACACACCCGAACACCTAAAAAAAAAACGAACAAAAACAATAGGTGTTTCGGGTACATACCCGAACACCTAAAAAGAACATAATGAAAATGCATTGTTTTGATTTAGGCAAGTGTATTCTTTTGCAACAAGAAAGTTTACATTTCCGAAATATACATAACATCAAAAGAAACGTCACCCACTAAATTTTGTTAAGTAATTATATTATTAAACATAATAAATATACAATGTTGTGGGATGGTTGGCTGCCAGGTCAACCAAATTTGCCACATTGTGTTCGTGTTACACTCCATACTCATAATATTCTTCATTAAACAAATTATATTAATTATAAAATGAAAATAATAAATATTTTTAGGGGTGACGTTTCTTTTGCTGTTATGTATATTTATTATATTGTTGCATTCTCACTATTGTGGGTCAACAAAATAATAAGGGCGGACACAAACTTTGTTGTTACAATATCAGTTGAGGTTGGTTTATTAAATTCTCTGTATTTGACAACAATAGCAGGCACTATTAACATGTATAAAAAGAGTGGTAGCGTAGTTAAATGATTAGACTTAATACTTGTACTTCACATAATACGAGTTCCGAATGGTGTGTACGAGTACCTACTGGCAACCAGCTGTTGTTTACATGTCAGGGGAGCTGCATGCTGCATGGTACGTAATTATTACGGACGTCATTAATAACATGATACGAATAAATAATTTCGTTCATATTTAACTTTACTGAGTTATTTAAGTATATGTCTATGTAACCACCCGTCAGTGTGGGTTGCTCAAATTTAGATTGCGCTATTCAGTTTCTGTTTGTTGTTTCCATCTTGGGATGTCGTTGCGAGGGTAGCTATTTTGATACGGCCACAGTTGTTGCCGTTTGTCTTTAGGCCCATGGAGCACCATGGGTCAAAACAAATTGAGCAATCTCACTCTAATGAGCATTGAACATGAACTTCTGCGTGAAATAGACATTTCCAGTATCATCAACAAATTTGCTCATGGTAAATCTAGAAAATGTAACTTGTAAATTGACATTTGAAATTTATACCTACATGTAAGTAATACTATTACTGAAGTGTCAGACATATTTGTCGTATTATCTGGCTGTATGGCAAATGAAAAAATTGAATTACTTTACTATGCAAGTAAATAATTTTAATATTTTTAATAGTTTTAATATTTATGTGCATTTTTTTTTTAAACCTAGGGCCCCTTTATAACATATGCTACAGGCCCCGCACTAGCTTAATCCGGCCTGGCCCTGCCACCAGGGCTTGACTACACGGGGTGTCTGGACGGGGCCAGAGTGTGTATCAGACCGCACTAGCTAGGCGAACCAATGTTCATATCGACGCACTGCACCATTGGTTTAACGAACGAGGCACTGGACTGTCATAGCTTGGTATATCGCACTGTCATGGGTCGGATCATGTCGCACAGATATCATTCGGAACCGCACTTCCCCGACATCAGGAAATCTCTGGGTTTATACAGAAATCTGGGGCCTAGGAATGAATAAAACATTAGCCTAGTTTAGCGTCTTACTCTTAGCCAATGAGAAGCTTGCCTTCCGCGACTAAGGGTAGAAACGTGTGCAAAATCAGGTTATACAACAGGTCCTTGTTCCATATAAGGAAAGGTATTCGACGAAAGTAAAATGAGTGACAACTCAGAAAGGAGGGCGTGTTCCATGGGACGATGCTTACTGGGGTGCTAAGCTATTGCATGAGGGGAGCAGCGGTTGTGCATGGGAGCACGGCACACGGACCAAGGCCTATGACGGAGCGGGTCAGTCACGGCGACTGTTTGGCCGTGCTACACCCACGAACCGTGTTCGGTGTGTAGGGTGGACTCCAAAGGACAGCTCCAAGCCACGTGGCGGGAGGGTGTGGCACGCACACAAGGCTCTCGCTGGTGTTGCATTTAATGCAACACCAGCGAGATAATATGCATTGCGTTGGCGCTGGATATGCATGAGCAAAAGTAGCGGCCTTGTAAGGATTGCATATATTCATAGCGGACAATCGAGGGTTCGGGAAACAAACCCTGGTACTTAGAGTGCTACAAATTGCATCGTGGGCAAAATATTGGAAGTGGAAGAAGTGAAATAGAGGGCGCTAATATTTATCAAAATCAAAGGGTAAGATTGTAACACTATTACCGACGGAATTCACGTTTCAACTCATTCTATAATGAGAAGTTATGCGAAGATATATTAGTATCCAAATAGAGTCATGTACAACGCATGGTTTTGAATCAAGGGGTACTGAGCTGTCGTCGAGGCGAAACTTCCATAGAGCCAATGGAACGTTATATCACAGGGTAGTGGAAAGCTAACAATTAGCGTATCATCATTAGGACTACTCACAGGGCAGGACCTTGGCCGCAGGAGCCGGACATTGGCCCTGGACCAGATCCCCAGACCTTATTAATTACTTCACCGTTTCCGTTGTCCATGTCACGTTTAATGTCCAAGGTCTGGACAAATTACCGGGTTTATTACATTCCATTGCCGCGAAAATGACTCAGTTGTGATACTTTACACACAGTCGTTTGCGGAAGGAAAAATAGCGACGATAGAAGTTAAGTTTGAATTAAGTCTGTGAAGATTTCCCACAAAAATCATTGAATTTTCGTTCAGAATCAGGGCTGTTACTGTAACTAACAATTCGGCCCCTGAAGTACAGTGTGTATCTTGTCTGCAATTGTGTAGCCACGGGGGGTTTCAGGGGTTCAACCCCCCACCCCCCCCCACCCCCCATGGACCTGTCAATTTTTTGTTAGTAAAGAAAAAGTGGAAAATGGAGAAGAGAAATGGTACACAAAGTGTTGTTTTAAGCAGTGTTTGGATGAGGGATTACCCCCACCCGGGCATGCGTGCAAGAATTGAGCTCACATACATGGCACATCTACCACCCCACCCCGCCGCACACACACACACACAATCTTGTCTAAGGTGTAAACTGAGGACATACTATTGTTCCCCTCTTTTGTTCCCTTTGTTGTTGGACTTAAACGTTTTGAGACTTCTCCCATTAGATTTGTACACGTTTTTCAACCGAGGACATTTGCTAACAATAACCGCCAACCGAGGACCCATTGTTCCCTTTTGTTATAAGTCCTCGGTTTACACCTCAGACACACTCACACAATCCCGCACGGGGCGTTGTGGGGACAAAATACAAAGGATTTTGGGGATTAAAAACGTTGTGGGGACACACAAAATGTCCCCACAGCTAAGTAATTCCGGATCCCTCTTTTGTTCTCTGTCCCCATAACGCGGCCAGTGCTTGAACACACACACACACACCCATGATCTCTGGCTACGCGCCTGCTCGTTTGTTCGTGTTGCTCGTTTGTTCGAAAAGGAAACAAAAAGATAATGAGTTTGCTTTAACTCAGAGAAAGAACGGAAATTGATATTTGTACAGAATAAACACTTGTTGCAGCTTACTTCAAGCCAGTGTTTTAGCCAGCGAGCCGTGCAGGCCGTGTTAGCACGGCCAGTTTTAAAAAAACACGGGCAATATTTTCAAGCACGGCTTGTATTTTTAAATCGAAGCCGTGCTAAAATATTTTAGAAAATCTATTTCAGTAAAAGGGAATTTCATGTCAATTTGTGATTTTATTTTATGAAAACAATTTTTGTTAACTTTGAAGTTTTCTTTTTCTTGTGGACAATTTAAAACATAAAAGACGTAACGCAGATAAATTTAATTTCACCAGTTTTTCACCTCAGTTCGATCGCGATCGTGCACGCACAGCGGAGTCTCCGATTGACTTGTCACGCTTGTGGTCCGACTTTAGTCTGGTACACGTGTTGGTATAAAATCAACTCTGTATTTACATGTGCACAACCGAAACAGGGAACCAGTCCGTATTTCATAGACTTGATTTAGTCTATTCAGAGAACGTCAGTTACATCATGGAGGCTACCTCCATGGTTACATCATGTCGGCCAAAAGGGGAAAAATAACAAACTTCTTCACAAAGGTAACAGCAAAATTGTCACGTTTAACTTACAACATGTACAATCAAAATACTTTGGGGTACAATGCAGTAGTAGGCCTACCCAAATTTTGTGTTGCTCAACGTCCATACTATTTTGTTTAACAATGCCATTTCATGCTGATGAGAGTTTCATGAACTTGATCGGAATGGAATTGGCATCAGAATTTCGCCGTCATTCTGCCGAAATCAACTGATCAGAAAATTACCTTGTTAAAGAACAACACCTCATAATATCATACATAAATCCACTGGCAAATCTGAAATCATAAGCATTGAAGACCGATCTCACATGTCAAAAGCATGTCAATGTGCATACCACATCGTTCGTCGACTCGTGGTGCATGTACAGTGTACATTGCATGGTCGGACTGTTTATGTTTGTGTGTACGACTAGACTACGACGTGTACGTGTGTGCACGTGCGCGCGCTGTGATGTTGTGGGGCACTATAAATAGCGCAGAGGGCTTATACATACATGTACGTACGTATACATTATGCGCCCGTGTGCAAAAAATAGTAAACTTAATCTAGTCACATAACACCTCAAAAAACAAGATGTACTTCAAACAAAATGGCAAATTGAAGAAATTAAGAAAAAATACAAAGGTTCATTCATATGCATGTACATTTTTTTAAATTTTTTTAAAAATATAATTAAAAATTGTAGTGATTTGTCAAAGAAAACATTTGTGTCATATTCTCATTTACATAACTAATTGACATAGCTGTGGTTTAATACTATTAACTGACATTAAATTACATTTTATATTAAAATAAAATACATCGAAACATAATTTCATTTTTAAAATGTAACCCTTTTTTTTTATATATAATAAACACTTGCAGGTATAAATACTAGTTTCGTGGCATACGCATTTCCAAATATATTGTGTTAACAAACTTTCTTAAAAACTTTAATTACTAATGGCTATCACTATGCAAAATTAGTGGACTATTGCACATTCTGTATTTTCTGCTAAACTTATTATTTTTGTTTAAAAAGGAAACAATCTAACCAAATTAGCTAATTTTTACCTGAAAAACAGGTATCAGAAATGCATTAGAGACCACCAGAGAGCATCTAAAATAGCCAGAGCTTCCAGGGTCCTTAAGCAGGCCCTGGACCCCGGCCGTGAGGGACTTCGCGCTCCGCGCTCAAGTTTTGTGCTTCGCGCTCAAGTTGTGTGCTTCGCACACAAATTTTGGACTCCAATAAGTTGCACTCCCACTTTTTTTTTTTGCACTCCCACTTTACCAAATCCTGGCTAAAACACTGCTTCAAGCCCCTGTAACAACATGGACCATGCGGATTAAAACCAGTACACTTATGGTTCATATTTGTTCATACTTAATAATCAAGAGATGTGTATAAAAAGCTACGGAGCTCTGGAAGTGTCATCCGGCTTGTTGAGATCCTGCGATAATTTATATCGGGATGACGACATTCCGACATCCTGAGATAAGTTATAAGACGACATCCTACTTTCAGGATGTCGACATTCCAAGATAAATTATCTCGGGAAGATGACATCCTACTTTCAGGAATTCGACATCCCGAGATAAACTATGTCGGGTCGCCGTCTTACGTTGATGATGTCGCCTGAGATAAATTATCTCAGATCTCAACAAGTCGTTGGCACTTCCAGAGCATCGTAAAAACCAACATGTGGAAGTTTCATCTCATTTCATCGGCAATGTCGTTAACGAGAAAATTGTGAAAATACATTCAGATTGTTCGTATTCATTTCAGCGTGGAATTTCTGTCTTCGGATGACAGAAATAAATTGTTGATATTATTTCACTCATTTTATTAAAACGATAGCTTCAGTGTCAGAAAGTTTTAAAGGGATATCTGATTCCATCATCAACTTTACTCCAAGTAAGTTTTAGGTGATCATTTGTGTTTTTCGAGTTTACTAACAGTTATTTATAGTTGCTTTAAAGATGTATGTACTATGCTCATTGTCGATCTTACCCTGAACATTATTTTGATTTCAGTTTTTGAACTTCTATTTTTCTAATATCACTAAAAGTATGAACTTTCAAATAATGAGACGTCGTACGAAAACATCCCATCTACTCGAAACGCTATATAATTAAAACAAATTTATGAAATTTACCAGATTGTCATATTGGCCCTAGAAATAGCCTACTCAAATTACAGTCTGCGAAAGTTTCGAGCCTAAAGCAATGGAAAGTGATACATCTGTAGTTATCGTAGGTTGCTGATCGCATGCAGCCAAATAGTGCCCAAGTTGCTCACAACACACATTATTTATTATTCATGACGAGCGTTTTACAACATGTGTAAATGTTTGTCAGCGACAAAGAAACATGGATGAAAAATATTTTTCTTAGACCACTGTGGATCATAATTGATAATTCGTGCCATTGTATTTCGTTCAACAATAACATAGGCATATTCTTTGAAATTTGAATGGGGAGATACAACATTGGTAATTACCAGATTGTCAAATTGACAAATTGTTATCTAAAATCTTAATTGGTGTAAAGTTGGGACTAGTATTAATCGTCCTGCTGAGTTATTCAAAGAAAAAAAATGTTATTGTCTTATTTCAAATAGTTCCTGCCCTTCATCGTAAAAACAAACAAACAAACATCACAAAATCTTGAATCGTGTTTCTTTATTTTCTCAAAAACGTGAGAATCTTATTGATGAAACTTACACAGGTAAGGTTTATGATATATTTCTTGAAAACTATATGAAGGGCTGAAATATCAACATTTGTTCCTTCCCTTAAACGAAATTTGTTTTCCTAATACCAAAACCACTATTTAAATGCAAGATGAACAATATATCCTAAAAACAATTCAAGTAAAGCATCTATTGCGACGTTTAATTTATGGATTTAAAAACCACAAAACCGAAATATAATGCATTATTTAAAATATTTATTTACATATTGTTATGCACAGACCATTTCTCTCGAACTTTAATGCTGTTTTGTGTGTGATAGGTTGTTGTCACTTGAGAGTACTTTCCTACTGCCTGCTGCGTCCATTCAACTGTCTTCTGAAAAACATCACAACAATTCGCCCAAAGCTTCTCCCATAAGTCAATCAATCTGAAAGCAAACCCGTACTTTTCCATCAACTGCTGCTGCTGAATTTGCCTGCACGTTTCAACCAAAAGAAGGTCTGCGGTGACCATGTCCTTGGCCAGGTCCACCGGTGACTCCCCGGCGTGAGTTCTCATAGAGAGATCGGCTCCGAACAGGATCAGCAGGCTCACGACGCTCCGTAGACCGCCCGCCGATGCATAGTGTAACGGGGCGTAGCCGTGGGCGTCCTGGAGGTTAGCGTCGGACCCCCGCGTCAGTAGCAACTTAACTGTGTCTAGATTCCGATTCAGGACCCCTTTGTGGAGCGCAGTCAGCCCGATGTGGTTGCGGGCATTCATGTCCAGCTGTGACCCGTGCGTGGTTAGTATCTTGTCCAGTTCAATATTATCCTGTTGCTGGACAGCAGACTGGAAGCGTACATTGATGGGGAAGCTGATGTGGCGACAGACTACGATTTTTGACTCGTCTTCTTCATCCAGGTCCAGGGATGGGCTTGGGTAGGTCCGATACCTTACTCTCCGCCGTTGCATTGCTCTGTATTATATTAGATTGTGTTTCCATTAATCATCCAGTAAATAATATAATAACTTAAGATGTTATAACAACGTAGAAGCTTTAATTTCAGCTGTGTTGCACTTCGTCGTTTTTTTGTTTTGTTTTTTTTCCTTCAAAAATCAAAAATATTATGGATCCCAGGATTGTGTTCCACACATGTATTCACAAGCAGATGTTCCACAGGAGAGTGGCTGTCTGGAAGACCACAGCACGCTGCTCTAGGCCTATATACTGATACCGTGTAAGGCGATCGACGTCCTCATGTCACCGAGCCTTTCCCTTGTGAACTCGGTAACCTTATGCGCGGCTATCTCATTTCCTGTAGGCTAGTAGTACATGTACATTGTACATGTAGCAATGAAGCATGCGACACTGTCTCATGCAGGCATGGATTTCCTGCTGACCTTGTACATGCCGTGTAAGCGCACACTCACCGTTTGAAGAGCTGGCAATGGTGCTGGTCCCAGTGGTAAACTTCCTTAACTTGCACGGAGCTTGAATAGTGCAAAAACTGAACGCAATAGAAGTTTGTTTTGTATGTTAAATTTACCCTTTAAAATGCGAATGAATTCCTCCAACATCGGCGCAAGCTTATTTATCAGTGCGGTCATCATTATGCCTGTGAAATTCGTTAGATGTATTGATGAAACACGTTATACAAGACGAGCATGGATATAGCTTACGGTACGGATTCATGATGTATAGACATCCGTAGGCCACGGCCTTTCCAAATAATGACTAACACTAAATCCCGTGTTCAATAGTATACGCTGGTGTTAACAATCCATATCACAACTAATTATAAAACGGTCGCCTGAGCCTTTCCATTTCAGGTGACCTCCCATTTGCTTATCTGGTCATTATGCCTTCAGATTAATATGGAAAAAGGGCACATGAAGGGTATATATAATATATGATGAATTTATATTGGTCCATTAATTGGATGCAAGGGCGCATAGGCGTATGGGCCGGGGGGCTGGGGGGGGGGGGGCTGCAGCCCCTCAGCCCTATGAAAGTTAAGCCATTCGGGCAAAAATGGTATTGCCATTCGGGCAAAATCATTCGGGCAAAAATGGTATTGTCTGTCAGTTTTAGCGTGGCAGATTAACCGCGGATCTGTGGCCAATTTATTCGTCATTTTCTCAATTAACACAAACCTACATACCACCATGGCGCTATTGAATATATCAGAGACGTGATGACAGAAATTATTGTCATATCAGAGAGTATAGATTGGTGAAATTCTTGCGTCGGGAGATAAACAATTGATTTAATTTTGCCCTACACCGACGTGTGTATAGCACTGTATGCTCAGTGCTTTCCGAGTGTCTGTGAAAAACTACAGGCGACTCGGGCGGATTCGAACCACGACCTCCTGCTTACTAGTGCAGACGTAAGCAGGAGGTCGTGGGTTCGAATCCCGACCGAGTCGCCTGTGTAGTTTTTTCACAGACACTCGGAAAGCACTGAGCATACAGTGCCATACACACGTCGGTGTAGGGCAAAATTAAATCAATATCAGAGAGTGATGACAGAAATTACCGTCATGTAGCCCGATAGCCGGGCTAGGCGGTTAGTCTTAGTCTGTCTGTGGTTTCATGCGGTGAGCTTTACAATTAAATCTCAAAATCTGATTGGTTACAACGGGAAAAGCCAGACTCATGACTAGGCCTGTGCGAATAATTCGATTATTCGAATATTCGCGAATAGTTGTTGCTAATCGTACTCGTATTCGCGGTTTTTTAATTATTCGATTAATCGCGCAGGCGCGAATACCTGCAACTATTCGCGAATAATGACCAATTGCCTTTGAACCATTCATAACTTGCCGTCGTAAAGTGTTTACTAACTATTCACGACTACTATTCGCAAGTAATCCTATTAAGCTGGCAATTACACCGTTTTGTCTAGTCATGGTGGTAAGCTTTGTACTTGTACGTGTTTGCAAATAGTAATGCCTTTGAGGAAGCCGACATGGCAGGCTGGATGGTTGTGACTGCATCGACTGTTACCTGCAATAATGTATTGCCTTCGGCATAAAAATTGCGGTCGTGAACTATTCGCGAACTATTCGCGAATACTATTCGCGAGTAATGCTGCCAATTGCGCTGTTCTGTCCAGGCACTGCTGGTAGTTGTACGCATTGCAGTATTCGCGAATAGTACTCGCGAGTAATGCCTTTGAGGAAGCGACAGGGCAGGCTGGATGGCCGGCTGTGACTGCATGCAGTGACTGTTACCTGCTATAATGTATTGCATTTGGACTGCATAAAAATTGCGGTCGCGAACTGTCTGCTAACTATTCGTGACTACTATTCACGACTACTATTCGCGACTACTATTCGCGACTACTATTCGTGAGTAACACTGCCAATTACACCGTTTTGTCTAGGCAGTGGTACGCATTGTAGCTTCCATAGCAGGCTGGCTGGCTGTGACTGCAGCGACTGTTACCTGCTGAATGATGATAACGGTGCACTCATTTGTCCTAAGTTACTGTCTTGTCATTGTTCTGTTCATAGCCTTGCTGATGTCTAAAGCGCTTAAGAATAATGTAATACAGTGTAATACATTTATATGAAGAATAAATAGGCATCCTGGAGCAGTGGCGTAACTAGGGAACAATTTTCGGGGGGAACTAGGGATTTCACCACTTTTTCTAGGGGGAATATCAATACTTGAATCCTGCAGTCTCAAACAGTGCCCCATTTTTTTATAAATTATGCACCCGCGGGGGGTACTTGCAGAGTGCTGAATGAACATACTTCATATTTTTGTAGCATAAACTTGTGCTAATAGTAATTAAACTTGAACACTACAAAATCATGTAACGTTTTTGTTTTTGAAGAAAAGCTGGGGATGACGAATTGATGATTAAACAACTGCGATTAATTTACACTAACTTGAATGTTTCATGTTGTTTATTTATTACACATCGATTTGTTTGAAAATGTCAATTTATTTTCATAAATATTAACTACGAAAAGCATGGTTCTCTTGGTCACTGCCTTTCGCATTGCGGGTGTAATTGCCTTTGCACTTGCAGGTAATGTAAGGTCTACTGATGAGTAATGATAAATCCCACCGATCCACTTATTGCATCACATGACGTTATTGTTTGCCACGCCCCATTTGGTTCCCAAGAAAAGTTTGTCCAATAATGATAACGTAATTTGCGGTGAGCATAAGTCAGTCACAAAAGCATAGGCCGTCGTACAAAATCATTTCAGGGTACACGCACCACGTGTGTGCCTGAACCAAAGGTTTTTAAGCATAGTGCGGGGCACACTGCGGAAGCTTTGGATGTAAACAACGAATATGTCTAAAAAGTGGCCCCTGCATGAGCATAAATACGTACTGCTTGCATGGTTATTTTTTATTTTGTGTATAGGACTAGGCTAATCGATTTGAAATAACAGGGGGACCGTTAACTTATTCGTATTGCTCTTAACGGCGACTTAAATATAAACAAGATCTCTTCAATGCGTTCATTTTATGGGGTTTAGGTGGACTTCCCTCTGTTGATATGGGATGAACGTCACTGCACGTGACTTAGCATGTGCTCAATGTGCACTGTTAATGCTAATTGTGCTGGAAGTTTCCCACGCTGCCAGAGTAATAACTCGACGGCGATTGGATTTTCACTTACGAAAATGTATTATTTCGAGTACAATTTTGCAAGAAATAAAGAAAAAACAACAGGCATTAAAGAGCTTAATGTATGTGTTTGTTTATTGTCTGAATGTTACAAATAGGCCAGAAATTACTATCAAAGCAATTGTTTTTATTGTTTTAGTACTTTTATAAACCGCGGGAAAAAATTGGCCAACTATTCGCGAATAGTCGATTATTCGCGAAAAGTTGCCGCGCGATTAATCGAATAGTAAATTTTACTATTCGCCCAGGCCTACTCATGACCCTAACACCTCTGAGACATGCTTGGCTCACGACGTTGTATTACATTTCTCTTTCTGATTTCTTCGACTTGAACGACTTCAACTGCTGGTGATTTAACCGTCATTCGTCAATACTAATTATGTTACCGTCAAAGTCTCGTAAACGATCTTATCGACACCGTGTTAAATGCGAGGAATGCGAGAAGGAATTTGACAGTGACTATAAAGAGAGACATTTTCGGGTAGTTCACAATGGTAGAAAAGTAAAATGTCATCCAGTACCGGATTCATCAGATTCAACCCAGGCAAAAATAAGCGGTTTCTTCGTCCAAAGTGCTGAAACTGGAAAGTGGTGCAGCACACAAACACGCTGACCTGGTCACAACCGTTGGAGAGCCCGAACGGACCGGCAGTCATGCGACTCACGCCGATGGTTTGGCCGTCCCTGAGTCAAATCAGATAGCCCTGGAGAAAGACACGATTGAGAAGGAGCCCATGGTTGATGCGATAGCCTTGGTTGGGTCGGAAATGAGTGAAATCGAGAAATTGTCTTTAAAACAGTAATATTTTTTGTAAATAATGTACAATTGTCAATTGTCAATTGATAAAGTTGCCAGTTTCCCTGCTCTTAGAGCACTGCTCTACCAAAGATAACTGTTTCTCGTTCCCTAACATACGCTCAGGAATAACAATGGCAATCCGTGTTCTTCAGGGGGCTTCATATTTAATAGTAATATCGCGAGATGATTATGGCGTCATCGAAATGACGTCATCTCATTCGGGCAATTTATGTTCAGCCCCCCCCCCCCCTACAAAATTTCGCCCGTACGCCTATGCAAGGGCGTCTGATGGGGACATAAGACCTACCTGAAGTGTTGCTACGCTGCCGCTCAAGACACGAACGCTCCCGTACCACGTGTCAGTGACTCGCTCCACACGTCGCTCGGACTACCTCAAGTGTGGCAAGAGCCGGTGTTTTCAAGTGTCCAATAATGACGTGCTACTGTGGGGGTACCGCTTGCGTTTTCCGTCCATTGGTTTGCAGATAGTGGGTGTGGAATAATTGGAAGTTTGACCGAAAAAGGCGAAACATAATTGTTTTTAGCTGCTTATGTAGCCGGGCTATGTAATTTGATACAGCAATTCCCAGCCATGCAGTCAGTGCCATTCAGACAAGTGTTATATAATATAATGTTAATAATGTATAATTATTTAAATAAATATTATTAATTAATCATCGGCGAAATTCACCAAACAATTCTGAAGGTCATCTTTCAAGTTTGATTACTAGTATAAGATTTTCAAAAGTCATGAATAGGCCTATATATAAGAATGGAATTGAGTTCCTGATACTCTCCAGACACGACCACAACCATGTTTTTCTAACTGATGGGTGGGTATCGAAAGAGAGTATCCCTGACTATTATCTTCCTCATTACTTCCTCACTAATATGTTTGGTTCTTCATTATTATATCTTTGCTTTGCATTTAAAGGGACAGTATCGTCACGATCAGGGCAGACTTTCAACAGGGCATGGAATCGGTGACCTAGTTTAAGATAAACACAGTGACTGAAAATTACTAGCTTATTTATGCAGCGGAAACGGTAATATGACCTTATCATTTGGGGTATTATTTTCAGTCACTGAGTTAATCTAAAACTAGCACTCCGATTCCATGTCCTGTTGTTCGTAAGGATATTGTCATTGTACTTGGTTCACTTGGAAAAATTAAGCTTCAAATAAACCACCAAATAAAACCATCGAAGCACACTTGATTTCATTTTGGGTGAAAATTTCTATACCCCCTCCCTTCCCCCTCGCCCGTTCGGCAAAAAGTTTTCTTACGCCTTTCCCCGCCTCAAAATATTTCACGACTCCCCCCCCCCCCCTCGTCCAATGATATTAAAGGTGTTTAATTTTTTACCGGCTCTGAAGTCAATCGACAAATTAGCTTCTACCCCCCCCCCCCCCAACAAAAAGACTACTTACCAGAGTAATTTCATGACAGGCACATTTGGTGTTTTGCTCTTCATCCCATGAAGTAGGCCCAAGGCTCAAATGATTCATTTGAGAAAGATTTCAGATGTATAGCGCCTCACTTAAAAATATCAAAATACCAACCGTTTTCTGTTGAGATCCTCATAATTATAATATTGTATGGTGTCTGACATTAATCCAGCACTCAGCGTTTGACCCTATAGATTGTTTTTAAATGTGATATAAACAAGTGATATCACGTGTCATATTGTCTATAGACTAGACAATATCACAATAATGGCAGAGCAAACAGTTGCATACCGGTATATGTTTGTGTGCAGTTTTACAAACCGGCTGCAGGAGGGGACGCTGTTGAGTTTTGTTCATAATGATGCCACATGAGGGCACATGTTAGATCGGACGCCACAGTCAGTATATTATAAAGAATCAGTTGCCATACCACTGATCTCTATACTAAGCCTTATCTGAATTGAGTGCGCAATGAATTGTGGGGAGTTTTGGAAAACGCATTTGTCAACAAACGCACATGTTTTGTGCACAAAAAATGTTTGTGCACAATTGAATATCAGGAACGTGATAAAAAGTGGCACAAGGCACTGTTTTCTCCTTTTACCATCCTTCTTCAATTTATATGCCAATATATTTGTTTGTCGATGGGGAGAATATTTCTAAAAGAAAATATGTTCCGAAAACCGAAATGAAGAGCTGATCTTAGCCGTAGTAGCAGTGATCGAGTTTGCCATGTTGCAAATTAGAATATAGGCCTTAATCTGTCATCCCAGAAAATCAGCTTGAGGAAATCCTCCATTTGCGTAGGGTTTCTGTGAAAAAATATTCTTTTTCTTAGATTATACAAAATGTTATGTATGTAATTTAACTAATTCTTAATCATTTTCTCTCCATAAGTTTGTGTTATAATACGCAAAAAAAAAAAAAACGTTAATTTTCTGACCGACCACATTTCTCCTCTATTGATTTTGTGCACAAACGTACAGTGCGTTTTGTTTACCAACTTTTTCCAAACCAAACTCTCATGAATTCATTGCTGCGCGCTCAGATTCCAATAACGATAATAAGGCTACAATAAAAAGTAATGATCAGTGTGCCCACACGTGTGTACAAACTACAACGCACCGGCGCACTTGGGAACAAGTTTCCTGTCCAGACCACCGTTCTTGTTATGTTAAGTGTTATGGTCTCAAGCCATTTCTGTCAGGTGAGTTTCTTTCTTTCGTTAGAACAAACAGTGAAATGCAAATGTATGGCTACTGATTAGCAAGTTATGGAAAGAAAGTAATGCATCACCACCGGCCACAGAAGCTACCGGCTACCTGTGCATAGTTTGTCACTTCAATAGCTATTCCACGGCTGTTT
>CM055825.1:31626947-31663629 GCA_029582265.1 Zoroaster sp. YZ-2022 | reverse complement strand
ATGTTTTTTTTAAATATTAAAATTTGATTTATCGTAATTTGATATCTGATGACCTAATAATGACGTCAAATTTTGTTTCATCTACGTGTTAAGTTCTAAGTATACAAGTTTCAAGTTCAGTCTATGTTTGTAAGTATGTGTTTTTTTTGTAGACAATTGATGGGGAGAAGGAGAAGAAACAAAAAAAAAAACAATATGTGTTTTTAGTACACCCGAACACATAATAGGACTTAAGTGTTTGTCATATGACAAACACATAGGTGTTCGGGTTTTGTCAGGGTAGTGATGAAAGCAATGATTATTGCAATTTGTTGTCATCAGTTTAGCATATTATTGACATGACTACACCTACTGGCTAAAATATTGCAACATTGAAATTCACACCAAAGTTCAGTTATTTACACTACTTAAGACTTTGAAAGTGCCTGTTTTTTGAAAGTCAATGTTCTTTTACTGTTCTTGCACGGAAATTATGTAATACACGATCAATGAAATTGGATTAAATGATCATCTCACCCTGTTACTGTAAAGTGCTATTAATTTACCTCTTGTGCTGATTTGAGATATGATTTTTTTTAAATATTAAATTTGACTTCCGGTTTGGACAAGAAGTAAGGTCAAATTGGGGTCATCTTTTGTGTAAATATTTTGACAATTAACGGTCTGCACAATGGTACAAAAATTGTGAATTTACCCTTCTGGTTGTTGAGATATGATTTTAAATATTAAACTTTGATTTGGGCTGACAGGAAGTATCAAATTGGGGTCACTTTGTGTAAATGTCTTTCGACAATTAACAATCTATACAATGGTACAAAACTGTGAATATACCTGTTGTGGTTGTTGAGATATGATTTTAAATATTAAACTTGACTTCCGGTTTGACAGGAAGTAAGGTCAAATTGGGGTCACCTTTGTGTAAATATTTTTCGACAATTAACAATCTATACAATGGTGCAAAAATTGTGAATTTATCTCTTGTGGTTATTGAGATATGATGTTTTTAAATATTAAACTTTGACTTCCGGTTTGGACAGGAAGTAAGGTCAAATTGGGGTCATCTTTTTGTAAATATTTTTTTGACAATTAACGATCTGTACAATGGTACAAAAATTGTGAATTTACCTCTTGTGGTTATTGAGATATGATTTTTTTAAATATTAAATTTTGATTTATCGTAATTCGATATCTGATGACCTAATCATGACGTCACAACTCGTGTTTCATCTACGTGTTAAGTTCTAAGTATATGCCAAGTTTGAAGTTCATGTGAAGTTTGCAAGTATGTATTTTTTGTAGACAGTCTATCCGGAAAAGAAGGAGAAGAAAAAAAGAAAAGAAAAACAAAACGAACTAGATATAAGTTTTTGTCACAACAAAAACAAGGTGTTCGGTTGAAGTTAAAATGGTTACGTCATCAATTCGAAGTGTTGGAGAAGTCAAATGTTAACGTCTGTTGAAGTTCTCGCGAGAAGTTTATTTGAATACAATACAATACTGAATTTAGAAATTATTTTAATATTAAACTTTGACTTCCGGTTTGGACAGGAAGTAAGGTCAAATTGGGGTCACCTTTGTGTAAATACTTTTGGCAATTAACAATCTGTACAATGGTACAAAAATGTAAATTTACATCCTTTTGTTTTTGAGATATTATTTTTTTAAATTTTAAACTTTCACTTCCGGTTTGGACAGGAAGTAAGGTCAAATTTGGGTATAAATATTTTTTTGACAATTAACGATCTGTACAATGGTACAACAATTTTAATTTACCTCTTGTGGTTGTTGAGATACGATTTTTTTTAATATTAAACTTTGACTTCGGTTTGGACAGGAAGTAAAGGTCAAATTAAATGTTTTGTAAATATTTTTGACAATTAACAATCTGTACAATGGTGCAAAAATGTTAATTTCTACCCTTGTTGTTGTTGAGATATGATTTTTTAAATATTAAACTTGACTTCCGGTTTGGACAGGAAGTAAGGTCAAATCAGTCACCTTTTCTAAATATTATTTGACAATTTACGATCTGGTACAATAGTGAAAGAATTGTGAATTTCTCCTGTGGTTGTTGAGATATGATTTTTTAATATTTAACTTTGACTTCGGTTTTGGACAGGAAGTAAAGGTCAAATTGGGGTCACCTTTTTTAAAATATTTTTGACAATTAACGATCTGTACAATGAAAGAATTGTGAATTTATCTCTGTGGTTGTTGAGATATGATTTTGTTAAATATTAAACTTTGACTTCCGGGTTTGGACAGGAAGTAAAGGTCAAATTCAGTCACTTTTTTAGAAAATATTTTTGACAATTAACGATCTGTACAATGGTGAAAGAATTGTGAATTTATCTCTTGTGGTTGTTGAGATATGATTTTTTTAAAATATTAAACTTTGACTTCCGGTTTGGACACAGGAAGTAAGGTCAAATTGGGGTCACCTTTGTGTAAATATTTTTCCACAATTAACATAATCCCATACAATGGTACAAAATTGTGAATTTAATTTTGTGGTTGTTGAGATATGATTTTTTAAATATTAAACTTTGATTTATTGTAATTCGATATCTGATGACCCAATCATGACGTCACAAATTATGTTTCTTCTACGTGTTAAGTTTTAAGTATATGCCAAGTTTCAAGTTCATGTGAAGTTTGCGGTAAGTATGTGTTTTTGTAGACAATCGTTTTGCCGATAGAGAGCGACAATCCATATTAGCGTACGCTCAATTCCTTAAACATGCATACATAATGAGCACGACCAGAGCTGATTTACATTCACCAACAGAGGGCGCACTTTTTAGCGTTGAAAAAGCCGTGTAGTCTTCATTTGCAACGTAATCAAAACGTTTTAACTAATAAAGTATGATTGATCGAAATTGATATCTGATGACCTAATAATGACGTGACAAATTATGTTTCATCTACGTGTTATGTTCTAAGTATGTGCCAAGTTTCAAGTTCATGTGAAGTTTGGTAAGATGTGTGTTTTTTTGTAGACAATCGATCCGGAAAAGAAGAAGAAGAAGAAGAAGAAGAAGAAGAAGGAGAAGAAAAAAAAAAAAAAAAAAAAAAACCGAAAAATAACAATAGGTTTTTCGGGCCCAAACCCGAAAACCTAACTAGATATAATTTTTTTTCACAACAAAAACAAGGTTCGGGTTGAATAGTTAAAATGGTTACGTCATCAATTCGAAGTGTTGGAGAAGTCAAATGTTAATGTCTTGTTGAAGTTCTCATGAGAAGTTTATTTGAATACAATACTGAATTTAGAAATTATTTTAATATTAAACTTTGACTTCTGGTTTGGACAGGGAAGTAAGGTCAAATTAGTCACCTTTGTAAATATTTTGACAATTAACGATCTGTACGATATTAGGTGTTTGTCCTTTTGACTTAATACAGAGCTGTTACGCTTAATTGTACAGGTTGTGGTGGAATTAAATACTGTATCATCACAGCTTTATCATTACACATTTTTTTGAGGTGAGGTGTGCAGTTCTTGTACAATACAATGACAAATTCGATCAAGTGTTATAATATTTAAATGTTTGTCAGTTTTTTTAAAACAATACTTATAGGGAAGAGACAGCACAATGTAATTTGAAGGATAACTGTAAAATAAAAAAAGAAACAAAACAATACTGAAATATGATCTTCTGATCGTTACATGTATATGTATTTATGTGTCATTAACTGTTGAAAATACATTTTCATAAATAGTAATGTTAAAGTTATTGTTTAAAGGTGGCAATATCTTCACGATCAACAGGGCATGGAATCAGAGTTCAAGTTCTTGTTTAACCCAGTGACTGAAAATAATACTCACATGATGAGGTCATATTCGCGTTGTTGTGATAAATGAGCCAGTAATTTGTAGTCACTATGTTCGTTTTAAACTATAGGACACCAATTCCATGGCCCGTTTGTAGAAAGTCTGCTCTGATCGTGGCGATACCGTCAGTTTAACCAATTGTGTTTATGGGATTGATGGTCAGTACTATCCCAATGCGAGCATACAACAACATAGGAACTTTAATTGGGTGATCTGGCAAAGGTATTCCAAGGCTGACACACCTATGCAATGAAGATTGGGGGGTATGTTTACTATGTTTATATGGCCCAACTGCCAGTGATTCACTGTCGGCAATGTACATTGTCATTTTACTAGATCACCAACAGATATTGCTTAATAATTACATTTGAGGATGTTTAGGTCCAGTCAAAAATAATAAGAATTCCTCAGTACTATTTTTGTTCTAACATGTTAAAGAAATTCCTAGAAAGACCTAGATGTGTCTTGAGGTCCTGAAAAACACCCCTTGAGGGTCAAGACTGCCAGATAGATAAGTCCATATAAAATAATTTGAATAATAGTACGTCAACTCCTTTGATGAATGGATAAACTTCAAATGCTGGCCAATATTGATCACAAAGTTACACAGACTCTAACACACCTTGTAGCAGTAGCACAAATGGATATCGTTGATCTGAAATATAAACGAATCGTGTAAAACAATATTAAATGTTTCAAATAGGGACTTAAGAATCAATGGGTCATGCTAACAAAACACACATAACTTAGAATGCCCTTATATGTTATTATCAGGATGATGGATTGATGGATTGATGTAACTTCAGAAAATGATCCTTCAGAACAATGCCTTAAGTTAGGTTTTACAATGGAATAGAACACATGTGACGCCTTCCTTCCTTCATGATGTGACCGTTTCATTATCTCAATAAAGGTGCTGATATTTGTTTCTGGTCTACTTTAGTGAGACAATTAAGTGCTAGTATAAAGTAAACTGCAATGCAGCCATCACCACACAGGACATAAGTACTACTATTATTGAGGAACTACAGACACTATAGTGTAGCTAAAATTAACTTGTACTTTTACCAATGCGTACTCCACCGGATGTCAACTTACGCATGCCAGTAAATATTCAGTAATACATTTTTTTCCGGGTTGAGTTGACCAAAATAAGTGTGAATTGGTAAAAGTACCAGCACGCAACGAAAGGACCTGTTTTCACCCAGGTGCGGCACATGTGATACCATTGCCACACTAAGGTTTTTAACGTTAACCATGGTTTTATGTAATCAATATCTATAAAATTATACTAAAACGAACATACATCTATAAAAATGTGAAAGTTTACATACCTTCAAACGAAACCAAGTAATGAAGACCACTTCCATTACATTGTGCACGGATTCTCAAATGATCGATCTGTTAACGTAGAAGACGTTAAACCATACCATCGTAGCCTACAAACTGAAGATTGATGATGACTTGAACAGTTACGATACTGCATTTGGATGTGGTGTCAACGCCATGTCGGGTGCTGTAGGCTGGAACTTAGTCTGAGCCATTTATACATCAGAGTCAACATGCTGTAAAAATAATAGGAAAGTTTATAAGTACATGGACCAAAATAAAGTATTTGAAATTTCAGAGAAGTTCTAATTTATGTGAATGAGGAAAATAATACATCACAGTGAACATGCTGTACAAAAAATAGTAGGAAGGTTTTACAAGTACATGGACCAAGAATAAAGTATTTGAAAATTCAGAGAAGTTCTAATTTATATGAATGGGGAAAATAGTGTATAATTTGGACCATTAAATTGAAAAGGGCATTGGTTGTTGTCAAAATTGCACACAATTATTCTTGACAATGTGTAATAAATTTAAGAAATGTTCTTGCATGAAACTCGCATCAGAAGAGAAAGGTATTTAAGGAAATTGCTGAGTCTCATAGTTTCATGTGAGATGTCTGAGAGAGGCCTCCCAGGAAGCAGGACTAACATTAACAACTTATACAAGTACATGAAGTATTGTGTCATGAATATTGCATTTTTCCTGTGAAATAATTGTTCATGTAAGTTGATTTGTATCTAAGAAGGTAAAAAATTAAGGGAAAGTGCAGTAAACAATCACTACTTGACGTTAATTTGTGCACAAACTGAAGATTTTTGGAGAAAACATAAATTACAAAATATGGCATAAAATTTCAACTGAAAAATTGCCATAACCTAAACTGAATTTTCCTATCCTTATTTACATTCTATTTCTAAATACATTTTAGTGACATCTGTTCATATTTTGTTAGAAAAGAGGGGAGTTGTTTACTGTCCAAAGTACAGTGTATGTTCACATTTATAACTAACGTTAACGTTATTATTAAGTTAAAGTAAACGGGCACAATGCAACTACATTAAGTTTAACGTTACCACTACCAGACAACCCAACGCTTAAAAAATGGCTTTTCTTGTATAAAAACACGAAGATAAATACAGGAAATCCTCTTAACAATTAAATTCAAGATACATACCCTTTATGACTATGTTGGTTGGAGTACGATCGATCGAGTTGTTTCACACTCTTATTTTCATAAAAATACAATTTCTGAGTAAATCTGTTTCTGCCGATTGAGGGCGACATTACCGTTCCACCGGCCGGACTGTTTATATGCCCCGCCCAGTCGATTGAGTATTGCGGACGTGGTTGAAATAACATATTGCAACGTTAATTTTCAAGAAAGTGTGTTTTTTTTACAAAAATGTCGTGTTTTCAGTACAATAAATATCAAACTCAAACATATCCTCGTCTCTAATGTCACATATTTCACACTCTTTACACTCATGATAACCACATATTTTTCCCCGACTAAATCAGTAATTTTATTGATTTTTCAGATCCCCGATATGATTTTTTAATGATTAAACTTAAATTATCGTAATTAGATATCTGATGACCCAATCATGACGTCACAAATTATGTTTCATCTACGTGTTAAGTTCTAAGTATATGCCAAGTTTGAAGTTCATGTGAAGTTTGCAAGTATGTGTTTTTTAGACAGTCTATCCAGAGAAGAAGAAGAAGAAGGAGAGAAAAAAAACCGAACAAAACAATAGGTGTTTTGTGCATACCCGAACACCTAACAAAACTAGATATAAGTTTTTGTCACAACAAAAACAAGGTGTTCGGTTGAAGTTAAATGGCTACATGTCATCAATTGAAGTGTTGGAGAAGTCAAATGTTAACGTCTGTTGAAGTTCTCGCGAGAAGTTTATTTGAATACAATACAATACTGAATTTAGAAATTATTTAATATTAAACTTTGACTTCCGGTTTGGACAGAAGTAAAGGTCAAATTGGGGTCATGTTTTTGTAAATACTTTTTGACAATTAACTATCTGTACAATGGTGCAAAACTGTGAATTTACCTCTTGTGGTTGTTGAGATATGATTTTTAAATATTAAACTTTCACTTCCGGTTTGGACAGGAAGTAAGGTCAAATTGGGGTATAAATATTTTTTGACAATTAACGATCTGTGTACAATGGTACAATTTTTTTAAATTTACTCTTGTGGTTGTTGAGATATGATTTTTTTAAATATTAAACTTTGACTTCCGGTTTGGACAGCAAGTAAGGTCAAATTGGTCACCTTGTTGCGAAATATTTTTGACAATTAACAATCTATAGAATGGTGCAAAACATTTCAATTTACCTCTTGTGGTTGTTGAGATATGATTTTTTTAAATATTAAACTTTCACTTCCGGTTTGGACAGGAAGTAAGGTCCAATTGGGGTCACCTTTTTGTAAATATTTTTTGACAATTAACGATCTGTACAATGGTTCAAAAATTGTGAATTTAACTGTTGTGGTTGTTGAGATATGATTTTTTTTAATATTACACTTTGACTTCCGGTTTGACAGGAAGTAAGGTCAAATTGGGGTCATCTTTGTGTAAATATTTTTCGACAATTAACAATCTATACAATGGTACAATAAATGTCAATTTACCTCTTGTGGTTGTTGAGATAAGATTTTGTAAATATTCAACTTTGACTCCGGTTTGACAGGAAGTAAGGTCAAATTAGGGTCACCTTTTGTGTAAATATTTTTCGACAATTAACGATCTGTACAATGGTGCAAAAATTTCAATTTACCTCTTGTGGTTGTTGAGATATGATTTATTTTTAATATTAAACTTGACTTCCAGTTTGACAGGAAGTAAGGTCAAATTGCGGTCACCTTTTGTAAATATTTTTTGACAATTAACGATCTGTACAATGGTGCAAAATTGTTAATTTCCTCTTGTGGTTGTTGAGATATGATTTTTAAATATTAAACTTTCACTTCCGGTTTGGACAGGAAGTAAGGTCAAATAGTCACCTTTTTGTAAATATTTTTGACAATTAACGATCTGTACAATGATACAAAAATTGTGAATTTCCTCTTGTGGTTGTTGAGATATAATTTTTTAAATATTAAACTTTGATTTATCGTAATTCGATATCTGATGACATAATCATGGACGTCACAAATTTTGTTTCATCTACGTGTTAAGTTCTAAGTATTTACAAGTTTCAAGTTCATGAAGTTTGCAAGTATGTTTTTTTTTGTAGACAATCGATGGGGAGAAGAAGAAGAAGAAGAAGAAGGAGAAGAAAAAAAGAAACTAGATATAAGTTTTTGTCACAACAAAACAAGGTGTTCGGTTAGTTAAAATGGTTACGTCATCAATCTGAAGTGTTGGAGAAGTCAAATGTTAACGTCTGTTGAAGTTCTCCGAGAAGTTTATTTGAATACAATACAATACTGAATTTAGAAATTATTTTAATATTAAATTTGACTTCCGGTTTGGACAGGAAGTAAGGTCAAATTAGTCACCTTTGTGTAAATACTTTTGGCAATTAACAATCTGTACAATGGTACAAAAATGTCAATTTACCTCCTGTGGTTGTTGAGATATGATTTTTTTAAATATTAAACTTTCACTTCCGGTTTGGACAGGAAGTAAGCTCAAATTGGGGTATAAATATTTTTTGACAATTAACGATCTGTACAATGGTACAACAATTTTTAATTTACCTCTTGTGGTTGTTGAGATACGATTTTTTTAAATATTAAACTTTGACTTCCGGTTTGGACAGGAAGTAAAGGTCAAATTGGGGTCATGTTTTGTAAATATTTTTGACAATTAACAATCTGTACAATGGTGCAAAAAATGTTAATTTACCTCTTGTGGTTGTTGAGATATGATTTTTTTTAAATATTAAACTTTGACTTCCGGTTTGGACAGGAAGTAAGGTCAAATTGGGGTCACCTTTTTCTAAATATTATTTGACAATTTACGATCTGTACAATAGTGAAAGAATTGTGAATTTCTCTCTTGTGGTTGTTGAGATATGAATTTTAAATATTTAACTTGACTTCCGGTTTGACAGGAAGTAAAGCGTCAAATTGGGGTCACCTTTTTGAAAATATTTTTGACAATTAACGATCTGTACAATGTGAAAGAATTGTGAATTTATCTCTTGTGGTTGTTGAGATATGATTTTTGTTAAATATTAAACTTGACTCGGTTTGGACAGGAAGTAAAGGTCAAATTGGGGTCACTTTTTTGAAAATATATTTTTGACAATTAACGATCTGTACAATGGTGAAAGAATTGTGAATTTATCTCTTTGTGGTTGTTGAGATATGATTTTGTTAAATATTAAACTTTGACTTCCGGTTTGGACAGGAAGTAAAGGTCAAATTGGGTCACCTTTTGAAAATATTTTTTGACAATTAACGATCTGTACAATGGTGAAAGAATTGTGAATTTATCTCTTGTGGTTGTTGAGATATGATTTTTTTTAATGTTAAACTTTGACTTCCGGTTTGGACAGGAAGTAAGGTCAAATTGGGGTCATGTTTTTGTAAATATTTTTCGACAATTAACAATCTATACAATAGTGCCAAAAATGTCCATTTACCTGTTGTGGTTGTTGAGATATGATTTTTTTAAATATTAAACTTTGACTTCCGGTTTGGACAGGAAGTAAGGTCAAATCGGGGTCACTCACAACTCGAGTTTCATCTACTTGTTAAGTTCTAAGTACATGCCAAGTTTGAAGTTCGTGTGAAGTTTGCAAGTATGTGTTTTTTTGTAGACAGTCTATCCGGAGAAGAAGAAGAAGAAAAAAAAAAAGAAAAAAAAAACCGAACAAAAACAATAGGTGTTTCGGGTGCATACCCGAACACCTAAAACCGAACAAAACAATAGGTGTTTCAGGCATACCCGAACACCTAACTAGATGGCAGTGTTTAGATAATACAAACACATAGGTGTTCGAGTTTTGTCAGGGCAGTGATAACGACGTCAGAATGTTTTTTAAAGAAACTTTGCATCATTATTTGTTTTAATATTAAACTTTGACTTCCGGTTTAGACAGGAAGTAAAGGTCAAATTGGGGTCATGTTTTTGTAAACATTTTTGACAATTAACAATCTGTACAATAGTGCAAAAACTGTGAATTTACCTCTTGTGGTTGCTGAGATATGATTATTAAAAATATTAAACTTTGACTTCCGGTTTGGACAGGAAGTAAGGTCAAATTGGGGTCACCTTTGTGTAAATATTTTTCCACAATTAACAATCTATACAATGGTACAAAAATTGTGAATTTACCTTTTGTGGTTGTTGAGATATGATTTTTTAAAATATTAAACTTTGATTTATTGTAATTCGATATCTGATGACCTAATCATGACGTCACAAATTATGTTTCTTCTACGTGTTAAGTTTTAAGTATATGCCAAGTTTCAAGTTCATGTGAAGGGGTCAATTGTATCGAAGCGTAAACGCTCAATTCCTTAAACATGCATACATAATGAGCACGACCAGAGCTGATTTAGATTCACCAACAGAGGGCGCACTTTTTAGCGTTGAAACAGCCGTGTAGACTTTGATTTTCAACGTAATCGAAACGTTTTAACTTATAAAGAATTCTTTATCGTAATTCGATATCTGATGACCTAATAATGACGTTACAAATTATGTTTCATCTACGTGTTATGTTCTAAGTATATGCCAAGTTTCAAGTTCATATGAAGTTTGCAAGTACGTGTTTTTTTGTAGACAATCGATCCGGAAAAGAAGAAGAAGAAGGAGAAGAAAAAGAAAAAAAAAAAAAACCGAACAAAAACAATAGGTGCTCGCGCTGTAGCTCGAACACCTAACAATAGGTGTTTCGGGTGCATACCCAAACACCTAAAAAACCGAACAAAAACAATAGGTGTTTCGGGTACATACCCGAACACCTAAAAATAATCGAACGAAAACAATAGCGTTTCGGTTACCAGGCCGAAACCCTAATGATGAATAATGTGTTATGACTACTTAAACAGAACGTATTTTACATTGTATTCTGCTCGTGGGGTGTTAAAACTCGTCCAACAGAAATGCCGTGGTCATTTGGATCCAGGGGGTGGCCGATGGGGCATTGTTACCACTGTTTTATCACCGCGCATGTACACGACTCAAAAAAATTAAAGGATCAAACATTTGCCTTTGGAAATTTCAGCCAGGTGTATACCTCATTGATTTTACTTATTGAACACTGCAGCACATGTTCATGCTTGGTTAAGCACCAGAGAATGTCACATGATGCAATTGCTCAGTCATGTGTTTCAGAGTCCAGTTGACTGGAAGGATCAAAAAGCATTTGGTGATGTGCATTGGCCAGGTATTGCACAATTTCAAGATGGCCATCTTTCACTGTCTTTGCACATTAATTCTGGTGGTAGTCACTTGTGGTGCTGTTCGGAGACAACTTACTGAAGTTGAAGTTGCCAGAGCAGTTCAAATGATTGAAGATGGGATGACATAGAGGCAAGTGGCTGATAGACTTGGAGTGTCTCAGAGTGTCATTAGTAGAGGTGTACAGAGGTACAGAGAGACTGGGTCAGTACCATAGGAGACCTGGACAAGGTCGGCCACGGGCCACAACCCCGCCCAAGACCGCTACCTGAGAATTCTGACCACTAGGAACCGGTTCCATACAGCTGTCCAACTGCGTGGTGCTCTTCCACAATGCAACAGGAGTGCAAGTTAGTGACCAAACCGTACGCAATCGTCCGGTGATGGTCGTCATGCCAGAAGACCAAATGTGGTACCTGCTCTGACTGTAGCACATCGCAGAACCAGACGCAACTTTGCCAACGCTCATGTGGGACTGGCAGCTCAGACACTGGACTCCTGTTCTCTTTACCAATGAATCCAGGTTTTGTGTTTCGACTAAGGATAGACGTGTCCGAGTCTGGAGAGAGAGAGAGAGAGAGAGAGAGGACATCGTTTTCAAGTGGACAACATGGTGGAACACGATCATTTTGGAGGTGGTTCAGTAATGGTCTGGGGAGGAATCAGCATTGGGGGTCGTACATACCTCTCTGTCTTCCCTAGGGGTGGGATTAATGCACAGCGCTACCTCAATGAGATCCTTATCCCAATTGTTATGCCATATGCTGGTGCAGTAGGTGAAAGCTTTGTGTTAATGGATGACAATGCCCGTCCGCACAGAGCTAGGGTGGTGAACAACTTCCTTGAAGAGGAAGGGATTCAGCGAATGGACTGGCCAGCACGATCCCCCGACCTTAATCCCCTTGAACATTTGTGGGACCTGCTTCAGCGCACTGTTCGAAGGCAGCCACGTCCTCCTCAGATAGTACAGGAACTCACTGAAGCACTCCGTAGGGCCTGGCAAGATATTGACCAAGATGTCATTCGCAGACTCATCAGAAGCATGCCGCAACGCTGCAGGGAGTGCATTCGCAACCGTGGAGGTCCCACACGGTATTGAGATGACAGAAAAGACAGCTAAGACACTGAACATTCCGATTTGAATTCCTTCTGCTTTTGTGCTCATCAGTGGCGTAGCCAGGACTTTTTCAGTGGGGGCACAGGGGGGGGGGGCATTGCTTTTCAGTGGGGGGGGGGCCCAGGGGTATGGGTTTTCCCCCTTTTATTTTTGTTTTCTGTTTTTTGGGGCACGATGAGGATTTTTCGTGGGGGCACCTGGGGAACACTGAAATTTGAGAGGGGGGGCACGTGCCCCACCCAGCCCCCCCCCCCCCGGCTACGCCGCTGGTGCTCATGGTGTTGACCAAACTGTTTTTTCAATGTCATGGGTCTTCTGTACTCTGCAGTGCAAGTGTGCATTGGACTGGAACAAAAGTGTGTCTTGTTTTGTTGCCTGAACATAACTGAATAAAATGGCACTCATATGGGTTACAATGTCAATGCTATTTTGAAAAATATTAGTAGTGTATATGTAACATACTTTTTTTCCGTGTGGCCCCCTTTTTCGAGAATAATTAAGTTTGAATAAAGGTGAAGAGATCATTTACTGAGAGACTAGGACTGTAACATGGAAGAGACACATAAGTATAGAGGGAGATTTCCCCGGCAGTGGAACGATACAGACTGATAATGATGATTACGTGTACAAATAAACATAGGGAGGGTGTCAGGTTACATTGTATCATTACAGCTAGTGACCACTTTTGGTAAAATATCTGTAAATGCATACATGTACATGTCAAAATGCATGTGTACAATCCAAGGCTAAACAAAGAAGTCCCTGGTTTTTGGTCAGGTAGGTTTCAAAATCAGTGCGGTGACATTGTTTTATTTAGGTGTTCGAGCTACAGCGCTAACACCTCTTGTTATTGTTCTTTTTATTTAAAATTTTTGTTTTCCTTTTCTTTTTTACCTTTTCTTCTCCTCAGTGTGACGTACCCAAAACAAAAAAAAACAAAAAAAGTTTCAAAATTCACAGCACCTTAAACTTAACACATGTGAGAGGACTGGGGTGCTTGATGACTTGTGAGAGGGCTGGATAAACTTTATGGGTAAACTTGTAGCTTTGCATGGTGAGGAGGATAAGTAAGACTGATTGCGGTGACACCATGTGGAATTCTCAATTGAGTAGTAATTAGTTCTGAAAAGAACTGGAGGTACAACTCGACGTTTCGATCAGTGTGCTCTGATACCCCTCTTACACATACTTAGACCTTAACATGTAGTTGTATCCTAAGTTGAGACGTCAAGGTTGGTCATCAGATATCGAATTACACCAAATCAAAGTTTAATATTTCAAAAGGTCATGAACCACAAAAGATATTTTCACAATCTTGCATCATCTTAAAGAGCTTGAATTATGTGACATTTCGTTCACAGATACGACCCCAATCTGACCTCTCCTCTACGGCCGAAACTGGAAGTTTAAGTGAAATATTGTGAAGCACTTAATTATATTATGTACAGCCCATTCGCGTGCGCACGGCCTTTTCACACATCAGCATCATGTGTACACACAATCATCATTTTGTGTACACACAGAGGCATGAGGCATACAATAGTCCAAGTCGCACGCTGAACTGAACCCCACGTTGGTGTATAGCCTCTGTCCAGTCGTCACGCGGTACCACAGATGCGAGTTTTGTCGTGAAACTTTTCTGAAGAGAAAACCATA
The DNA here is from genome assembly GCA_029582265.1 of Zoroaster sp. YZ-2022. Lineage (NCBI taxonomy): Eukaryota > Metazoa > Echinodermata > Asteroidea > Forcipulatida > Zoroasteridae > Zoroaster > Zoroaster sp. YZ-2022. Next base: position 31,649,310 of record CM055825.1, on the reverse strand, counting down.
TTTTTCATAATGAATATACAATGTAGGTTGGTTAATTCTTGCGTTGGGTGATAAACAACTGATTACATTTTTTCCCTACACAGTCATGATGACGTCATCAGATACTGAATTACATCAAATAGAAGTTTAATATTTTTAAAATCATATCTTATGAACCACATCAGATAAATTAACAATCATTGCATCATCGTATCATCGTATGCACCTCGAATTATGTGACATTTCGTACACAGACATGACCCAATTTTGACCTTTCTTCCAGTTTAGTTTTAGTTTTTTTAGTTTTTAAGTGTTTTATTGTTTTAGTGTTTTAGTGTTTTAGTGTTTTTTAGTGTTTTTTAGTGTTTTTTAGTGTTTTAGTGTTTTAGTGTTTTTTAAGTGTTTTTTGTGTTTTGTTTTGTGTTTTTTAGTGTTTTAGTGTTTTAGTGTGTTTTAGTGTGTTTTAGTGTGTTTTAGTGTTTTAGTGTTTTAGTGTTTTATAGTTTTATAGTTTTAGTTTTAGTTTTTTAGTTTTTTAGTTTTTTTTTTTTAGTTTTTTAGTTTTAGTTTTTTAGTTTTAGTTTTTTAGTTTTTTAGTTTTTTTTTTTTTAAGTTTTTTAATTGTTTTTTTAAATTAATTAATTTTTTTTTTAAAGTATTTTTAGTGTTGTTAGTGTTTTTAGTGTGTTAGTTTTAGTTTTAGTTTTTTGGGGGCGACTCTTGAGCCAAACACGGGCGATATATCTTGATTACGTGTTATATGTAAAACATATTTATACGTTTTTGAGATTACCATTGATACATTTCCTTTTAGAACTGTCAATGCAAGTTATCTTACAATGCATTGACTTTTTTGGAGATAAATCATTGACGAAATGAGCTTGTGACCTACATGTATGTATTTGTATATACGACTAAGTATTCCATAATATTGAATTCAATTCAAGTGCACATTTATTTCCATGCGCATATAACATTAAATATAGGTAATTTACAGAATAGGATTTATATTCCCATTATATATTTCATCTGGGATTATGTTTCTGTCTGGTTTCTGAATCCCGCGCACGTCATCTCCTGGCTCTTTAAACGGCGTTGTTTTTGTTTTGCCTTATTATGGAGTGCAACAATCTCAGTTATTGATACCAGATTCTCTCGAACTGAATTCATGTACTCTCTAAAACAAAACATTTTTTTTTAAATCTAATGATTAAAAGTAGTGGTAAAGTTTCCATTTGTCCCAAGCACTCTGTTACAGCATGGATGGCTACAGTGATTTACTATCCAAACCTTTATGATACGACCAAATTATCAATGATTATTGGTTTCTCTCCCAAACAGAAATTTCTGCAGCATTGATGTCACTGAACACACCAAACAACAGGTACATGTTTGACGATCGTCTAGTCGATGGTGTCATTCCCAAAGATGCCGGGTGTACTAGGTGTGCCATAATCGGTAACGGCGGGATGATGAACGGCTCCAACAAGGGAGAAGAGATTGATGCTAATGACTATGTGTTCAGGTAGATCACGTTTCTTGTTTTGAGAGCGAGGTCAGATCTGTTAAAGACACCCTTTAGTAATTACTCAATTACACAATTACTAAATTATTATCTAAAACCTTTTTGATATAGGAAGTTGGTCAAAGCACACGCACATGCACACATACAACGAACAACCGACCTGTAGACCAATGTTAAGCATACATGTACCATCTGCTTTTAGTTACCCTTCGAAGTTGCGTGTTACCTTTAACATGAAGTTGGGCAATTAATTTCTCCCAAATATTGATTACTTACACCAACCTTTAATTGGTGAAATTTAATGTACTATTTTGTGGGATTTATTTTGTTCAAACCAAAAGTTAGTTATATTTGTATTACACAATTGTTTGGTAAATTAAATTACACCAAGAATTGGTCGTTAATATGTTCTACATTAGTTGGTGAAATCATTTTAACCAATTTATGGTCTATAATTGTATTCTTTAAATGGTTTTACTACTTATTAAAACAGCAACTAATGGACATTATTTACTCAGAGATGGTGAAATATTTCAGAACCTGTAAGTCTGTCCTACATTAACCCTAACGTTCTTGATACTCATCACTGGTAACGGCCTCAATCCTTCAAAATCATACAAAATCATACAGTTAAATCATACAACTCCGTTTAATTTTTGAAGGATTTACGACGGTTAGCTTTTAACACGCAGTGCATGCCTTACTTCAGCGTTAAAATTGTACCGTCTTTGTGTAGACCAAAACCTCACAACGTCAAATACATGGTCTGGTGGATTGAATTTTTGTTTTAATTTTGCAAATGAACACCACCTAATCTTTTATTGTTTTCCAATCACTTTGGTAAAAAACTTTTCCACAATGGGGCCTGTGCATGACGGTAAATGGAGTTGTTAAAACGTTTCTAGACCGTTTGCCCTAAATGCATACATGTAACGCTTTGTTATGCACAATACTCCCTAAAGATGATTGAAAGCGCATGATAAAACTAGCACTGGCCATGGATGCCCTCGAAAAGAATCTCGTACATAGGCGGTAGAAAGTCACCGTTTCCATGATGAGCATAGAGTGGGATGGGGAGATGGAGTTGGGGGATGCTTAAAGGGATGCAACCAGTTAGTCATAAACTCATATTTAAAACAATGAACAGCAGTATGCGTTTATGTTTGACCTAATGCTGATTGGTATTTAATTTACGGAAATATACCAACAACATATGGAAGCGTTTCTTGGACCACAATAGTGACTATTTGATAATTTGGAGTACAACAGACCATTTTTGGTCATAAAAAAACCCAATTATTTTCAGAAAAGAAATGGGTGGAAGTTGTTAAATTAAATCCAAACTAACAGTGAAAACTTGGGTTGGACTAGCCATGTGGCTGGTCTAATTGTTTGATTAAATTTAACCAACAAATGGTAGTTACTGGGCACCAATTTTGGTTACATAAATTTTAACAATAATAATATGGTGAACAACGGACCATTTCTTGGTCATTACAAAAAATGGCTAAATTATTTTGAACAAAGAGATGGGTGTAAAGTGTTACCAAAATCCTGATTCAATCCCAATTAATATGCTCACATCTAAAACAGGTGTAATACATTTTACACAGCAAATGGTACTAGTCATAGCATTTACCAACTCAACGCATGTGAGTTGGGTAAATATTCAAATTGCATCAACAAAGTGATCAATATTTACCAAACGTTAGTTAAACTGACTTTTACCCATTTACCTATTTTACCTAACGTTTTTCCCGTGTAAGGTGACCATTTTTGTTTTCCTTCTAGTGGAACTTAAGAGGGCTTTGCTAAATTCCGGAGGCAAAAGAAAATGACTTTTTACAATATTTTTACCTTGGGTTGAGATAATAAAACTTATATTGTTTATTTTACATAGCCTATGACATAACCTTCTATAAAAACGGGAAAAGGTCAATTATTGATATTTGCTTGGAAGTCCTTCTTAAAATATAATGAATAGAATTCATTCTAAAAACATCGTGTGAAATTGTAACTGTAATCTTACTTGCTGTAAAGAATAAAGAATGTGTCTGAAGGGTTTAATTTTCAGAAAAGTTAAATATTTGCCAATTCTTTCCAGTTCGATTTTCGGAAGAGTAATTCTTCCTAAATTGAATACAAACTTTATGGATGCTGATTTTCACTATTTACTCGTTAACGAATGACGCATGGTTATAAGTCGAAACTTTCTGTATGTTTAATATCTTCGAATCAATGAACGTAAGTATTTTCAGAAGCAGTTAAAATTACCAACATCACAGAAGTTGTACCTCCACCCAGTACGGGAACATTGCACACGGATTACCTGCGGATTGACTAGTCAACCTCCTGCTTGCATTGGAAGCGTGTTCAGTACTTTTATTACATAAACATAATGGAAAAGTAATTTTTCTGTAATATCATAGCCACCTGTTGGGTGTTTCACCCATAAATGCATCTACCAGGATGCCAACAAAGAATGTGTAACTCACACAATATCAACCCAAGGCGGAAATTTGTGTTGCGTTTGCAATGCAGCGACACATGGTGACCCAAACATACTAATTACTAGAATAGTTTGGGGAAAATCGATACCGATCCATCCCATCCGATAACCTAAAACTTAAAGTGAAAAGTACAACATTTTATAATTATTGAAAACTAGATGGTTCAAATGAACATACGTTACTAACACAACTCGTCCCTTTAATTCGAAAACGTACTCCTTCGAATGAATCCAGATGACGCTCATGCATGACCTTATTATATAAACTTATAGGTATGTGCATTGTGCAGCACATGAGCGAATATGTCTAGTATCAGTCTAACCCATACTGTTATGTTAAGTGTATAACCATATGAACTTATTATGGGACTCATCTGTGTGGTGGTGCAACATGAAGGAATGTCGACCAAGCTTCACTCGGTAGTCGTTCGAGCATCTCCTGCTGGGAGTTCTATAAAGTACAGGCCTTTTTTCAGAGGCGTGGAAACCAGCGGAAGTATAGGGGCAATGGTCGAGCGACGACGTGCATCGGATTTTGTTCTAGATGGCCGAGACGTCAGAATGTGGGTTCGGAATCTTTGAGCTCCTTGAGCAACACATACAATAATTGTTTTTCTCCACAATAATGAGTAAATTGGGAACATGAGAGTGGACTCTGTGGTTGTGTTTGCTTAAACATATGCGCCAAAACGGCTTGAATTGAGCTGCATATATACTGCTCGTGTCAAAATAGGGACTCAAAAGTAATTTCTTGGTCCATTTTGTCCATGTGTGAGGACACAAAAGCAGTTTTTTGTGGAAGTAAAGTAATACACATTTCTCTGCAACATTATTATAAACACTTTTCACGTGTTGTGCATACTAAATGACGGTTTAAAACCGGCGAGATCATGTGATAAGGCATGAAAATGCAGATAACAGGTTGATGGGAGATGTTTTCATTCTAATGGATGACAACGCCCGTCCTCATAGAGCAATAATCATAACAGCGTTCCTTACAGGTAACCATATTCAGCGTCTGGAATGGCCTGTTTCACCAGACCTTAACCTATTGAGAACATTTGGGCAATTCTCATTTAGAGTCAGAAGTCACAACCCTCCTGTAGGAACGTTGCCAATCTGACAGCAGCTCTACAGGATGAGTGGAACAACCTCGACCAAGCTGTGATCCGGAACACCGTAGAATTTTGGGAGGCGTTGTCAGAATTGTCAGCCCGGGTGCTGCAACATCCTACAAGTCAATTGTGGAGCCCCCAAAAGAAATAAAGCTGAACCGTTTGATTTTGGGTCTGCATCAACCGTTATCTGCTTTTTCATCCCTTATCACTGCCCAGTTTAAACCGTCTTGAACCCTGAAAAGGTTTATTTTTGGGGAATTTTTTGTACTTCCCCCAAAACTGCTTTTTCCTAATGGACAAAGGGAAAAAAATTTGGCCCTATTTTTTTTGAGATTTTTCTCCCAGGGGTTGATCTGGTTTTTTATGAGCCTGATGGCGGGGAAAAATTTTTTAAACGGAATTTTTCATTTTAAAAAATTATTTTATTTCCTGCAGGTAAATTTGCAACCCCGGGGCTTAAAAAAGACGTTGGTACAAAACATCATTCTACTGTTTTACTATGGTTTCTTTCAAACTCGTTACGAGGGGATATGGAAAAGCCATAAAAAAGGGAAAAAGGGGTTTAATTGGCTTTAAAACTAAATTTTTGGTTGTAAACCATTTGTATTGACCCCAAATAAAAAGAATTTAACGTCATCCTGGGGGAAATGTTTTAATTAGAAATAAAATGGTCGCCACAAGTGAAAATATACATAAAAAGGGGGCCCATGGTCGAGGGGTTTTAGTGCATCGGCTTTTGTTCTACGAGCGTCAGAATGTGGGTTCAAACCCAAACCCCGGCCCGGGGTGCTTTTTCCTGAGAAAGACATTTTCCTTCTTTTTCCCCAGGGTTGGGTATTGGAGGGAGGTTTTTTGTGTTTGTAATATCCCTGAAATGGCGCAATTGGCGAACCCCCCAGGGAGCTGGATGGTTTCAGGAATGATTTATGAGCCGATGAGCGGGGTAATAATGTTGCCCTTGAGCACCAGTTTGGTGATAGGGCCCATATAAGTCTTTTCGTCGTGTTCGTCGTCGTCGTTTAGTTTATTTATTTTCATGCCCGAAAAAAGAAATCATTATAGTCAGCAGTATTAAATATTTTCCAATGCAAAATAATTTTGGCCCTTACATTTCAAACCTAGCAGGTTTTTCTAAAAGGAAAAAGGGAACAGAATATAAACAACATTACATAAAACATTAAACCACCCCCCTCAGACCCCGTGAAGTTAAAAACCTGTCGACGACAGCGAGTTTTAAATAAAAAATTTTCCCCGTCAAAACATAGCGCATATTACCAAAAAAATTTTTATTCCTAATTTCCTTGATTTTATTTAAAAAATTTATTTAAAGGCAAGTCGTCTCGCTTTCAAATTCCAAAAATCCTTAAATAATTAAAGTGTAGTCGCTTTTCCCAAGGGGTTTCGGGATCTTTGCCCCCGGTGCGAAGTGGGCGTGGTTTATGTTAAAATGTCCCCTTGCCAACATAATAGATACCTGTTGGTTTGCGTTAAATTAAAAAGACGAAATCCCTTCCCAAACCACTTTAGCATGAAGACAAACATTTCTGTATTTTTTTTAAACTGGTCATGGTACTCCTGACGTACTCGATTCAACAAAAGTCGCAACAGATTATGGTAATAAAAGGGGGAAGGTTAAATTATTGAAAAATTTTTACATTGTAGAAACATCTTATTTTTTTTTTTTAGAAGAAGAGATATTAATAAACGGCCTGTTTTTTCATTTTTTTACAAATCCCCCTTCGCCTCAAAAATCTTCTTAAAAAAAGTAGCCCCCAAAGGGAAAGAAAGGGTAGTGTTTGTGTCCAAACCTCTAGTTTCATGTTTGGGGGATGTAAAAGTCTAAAACCCCCAAAATTAAACATCAGGGGGTTGGGGGGGCGCCCTCGACAAAAGGGGGCCGGGCCCTCTCCCCATTTTAAATTTTTTTTAAATTAATTTTTTTTTTGTTTATTTATTTTAAATTTTTGTTTTTTTTGAAAAATCACACTACCCTGAATAATCAACATGTGAAAGTGCCCCGCTTTTTTCGCGTGATTAAAAGAAAATAGAAAACTCATTCAGATTTGTTTCTCTTTTCAAATTGGGAACATTTTTTTTATTTATTTATTTATTTTAAAATTTTGTTTTTTTTGTAAATCAAAAGGGGATCGACCCATTTCAATCATGCTATTATATTTTAATATGTTTTGAATTATAATAAAAATTTGTATACTTATCTTTGACGTCTTTTTCTTTATTTCGGGGAATTTTTAAATTTTTTTTCTGATAGTGAATGGACTTATACTTATCTGAATGCAGTACTAAAGGGTCAACCTCCCCCTCCATCAGACAAGTAAAAAAGGTAATGTATTCAATTATTAAATTATTTTGTATTTACAGACATACAGTTTGCCAGATTGGGTTATTACGTATGTTTTTTTTAATTTTTTTCCCTTATCTATTTTTTTCTTTTATTGGATCCCCACTTTTCCTGAAGCTTAAATGCGAAGATGATTTACATCAGACCGATATCTAAAAAGGGGGTAAACGTGTAGTTTGAATGTTTGGGGTTTGATTTCGGTTGATTTACATAACCCCGTGAATCTTTCTTTTTATGGCGTGGGATACTTCACATTGATTAACTATAATCCTCAAACGGAATCAACCCGCCAGCATTTAAAGTTCAGGCATTTGGAAGACGTACGCTTCGGGGCTCATACATCGCGTACTTTTGTTTAAAAAAGCTTTAAAAGGTTTTGGGGGGATCAAATTACGCACATTGGTGAAAAATGTATGTATAAATTGGTCTTTTGCATTTTATTGTCTATTTTAAATTTAAAGCTCAGCTAAGTCGGTTCATGGGGCCAACACTGGTGCAATCTCTACTGTTAGCCTCAAAGCGATGGGGCCTTTTAACATTTGGTTTTTTTATAATATTTATTTTAACCCTTTATATATACCCTTTTTTGAATGTACAATACCCATACCCAACTGTATAATGAAGTCGAATATTTTTTCTTAACATGGACAACCCTGTGATTTCGGATTTTTCAATCTCCCTTTGCCTCAAATTTTCTTAAAAGAAAAAAGCAGCCACCAAAAAAAAGTACCTGCTTTTTTCCTCTAGTTTTTGTTTGTGGAGATGAAAAAAACATCCAGGAGGTTCAGGGTTTTTGTCTTCTAGCCCAAAAGGGCCCAAGCCCTACCCATTTTCAGGATTTTTTTACTTTTTCAACTCCGGGAAAAACAAAAAAACTCACCTACGGTAAATAAGCAACTCGCCACATTCACCATTTGTTTTCCCCCAAAACCCCTTTGCTTTTTTTTATCCCTTTTTTTTTCCCGTGACTTCCCTTTTGTTATTTTTTGTTTGCCCGACCCCCCCTTGTTCATCCGTTTGTTTTCCCGAGCCCCCCTTTTCATTTTTTTGTTTTTCTTAAAAAACATTAATAGAAACATTTTAAGGGTTAGAAAAATTTTTTCAAAGCGTTTCATTTTGGGAAAATTTTTAATTTTTGCATACATTCCCTTTTTTCTGCAAAAAATGGGATATCGATCATTTGAAACACTTTAATACATTTCACTGTGAATATGATTTTTACAAAACCAATTAATAAAAAATGGTCAATATTTTTACCGGCCCAAAATTAACCCGATATTGGCTATTTTTTTTTGAAGTTGGTCAATATCTGACAAATTAAACTGTCAAGTGTTTTTATTTTAAAAGAAACACTAAACATAAAACATTTTAAAAAAAATGCCAGAAAAAAAATGTTTTGTTCGTGTTTTCTGTAAAAAAAAAATGCTTTTAAAAAATTTTCCGACTTATTTCATGGTTTAAGGGGTTTTTTAATGTACATCGAAATAAAACTACCATAGATGCAGTTTGGGCATTAAATGTAGCAACTACTATTTAAATATTAGAGCAAGAAGGCCCTCTTGGGGAAAAACGACGACAACGCAAAAATTTTTATATAAATTATTAAATTTTCCCATTCCCATGGGTTTTCTTTTCCCCCTTATTCGCCCAATATCATTCGGATCTCAGCACCCCGGGGAGCTACTGTGGGGTTTTAGGGCATTTTTAACCCAAAAATTTAACCCCATTCTACAAAAAAAGTTTTGGGGGGAAAGGGTAAAATGGGAAATTTTGATTATCCCAAAAGAAAATTATTATCAAAAACTTGTACAAATTTTTCACGTATCAATCATCATAAAATTATTTCGTCCCAAGTGCTGCTCTGACAACAAAGTAAATGTAATGTCAAATTTTAAAAAAAGGGGTAACTTTTTCAAAGTAAAACGAAAGTCGTTGCTCTCCCAAAAAGGGGCCCCTATTGATGTCATTTTCCCGATTATTTTTTGTTGTTTTAACCCCTTTTTTGGTCAACGGGATGGTTTAGGCTTGCTAATTTTCGACCATATTTTCCCCCAAAACTTTTTTTCCCAATCCCCACAACAATGCCGAGAATGCCCTCTGGAACCGTCTAAGCTCGCCCTCAACATCGAAACTGAATAACATAAAGCTCGTATGAGAAGCGAAATATTAGCACGCCAACTATTTTTTTTTTATTGGTACTCCCGTTTTGGAAAAACCTTGAATTTAAACCTTATTGCTTCTTATTTATATGAGAAACCTGATTTAAAATTACCAATTTCCCAAATTAAACCCCTAGTCTTTTTATAGACAAAAAAACAATTGTTTCTTCTTATCTGGAGTCAAGGTACTTTTTCAACTGGCGGGGATTTCGATTTGTGGGAAACCCCCGTGCCTCTCTGTCCCTGATCAATGGAAAGTGCCTTTCTTTCTCATTCAGTCTAACAATTTAGACGTTTTACTGGAAGGAAAGGAAAAGGTGGGGGAAAACAAACTGACTAGTACCAAGATTTTGGTAACGACCATCATGGGTTTGCTGGAAAAAAATTTAATTAATTTATACAAATTCTTGTTTTTGAATATTTGAGGCGGTCAAGTATAAACACGATGATTGTAGTGGGGGCTTTTCACTGCTTTTAAAAACATTTCTTGTGTTCTGGGCTGTTACTTTGTGTTGTTTTTAAAATTTTTTTTTGGTATTTTTTTTCTTTAAACCCCAAATTGTGCCTTTTACTCCCTTTATTTACCAAAAACATAGATGACTTGTACAGTACTATAGTAACGTTTGTAATATATTTTGCAAGGGGGCGGGAAAATCGGGGATTTTTTTCCCAAACCCCCGAGCCTCCCGATTGTTTAAAGGTTTGCCAAATTAATGTTTTATGTTGGTCGTGTTGTTGCTTTCAAATTTCTTTGTCTATGCGACTTGGGAAAAGATCAACTTTTAGCCTGTAAGATTAATTAAATGTTTTTATTTCGTAAAAGGGGATTTTTGGCCATGCAGAATTTGCTTTACGAATGCGATTAAATTTTTTTACTCAACTTTTTGTATTTCACAATTTAAAGTAATTTTTACAAACTTGCAAAAGTGAAACAATTGGAACAGTTTCGTACTGTAATAAATTTTTCGAAAAATTGTTTCTATTTCAAACAATTTAAATTTAACATTTTTCTTACTGTTTGAATGCGAAAAATTTTCGTCAACATTTTTTTTCCTTACCGCTTCGCTGATAAAATTTTGAAATTTCAACCTCGGGTTGTGACTGTTGACTCTTGTTTTGTTTCCCAAAGCTGTAGACAATCATTGTGGAATCATGCGAGTGAGCAGAACCAAGTCCATTACCCTGTTGCCACTCGTGTAATATGCTAGTCCCGGGAACCTCCAAGAACATTGGATTTGGGCAATTGTGATGGTTTTCCACAACACCCAAGATCTCAAAAAGCAGGCATTGGGGGGAAACCCCTTTCGTGTGAAGAATGATCTCGTGGGGCACGATATCTTCCATCCCTCATAAATGATTTCCCTTAGATTGCCGAAGGAGAGAGGGTCACCAAGTGCCTCCATTACTGATCATTAATGTCTTTTTCTCCGACCAATGGAATCCCAATTGTTTTTCCGTGAACTTTTATTCAGTTTTCCCTTTTTTATTTTTTTTTCTAACGAGTATAAGTCTGAAAAAATATATACGGATGTTTTGTGATTTGGGTAAGCCCCAAAAAGCAGTGATATAATTTTGGGAAAAATTTAATGTGCATTTATGTTGAATTGTGTATAGGCCTGTTGAAATTTTTGACTAAAAGTGTTTTTAAATTGTAACAGTCTTCCATGAGATGGATCCGTTTAATGTTAAATAAGATTATATTAACTTAAAATACAGTAAAAATTTGTGTTGTATTATCATTAATCTATATTTATTTTTAAATGCACGGTTTCTTTAAAACATAAGTTTATTTAAAACAGTGATTCATTATTTTAAACTAGACAACTCCCTGCACTACTTGCATGCAAAGAAAAGAAGCAAAGTCAATTTCAGGCCTCAGGCGACATTTTCTTAAAGGTTTTCCCATTTCAATTGCTTTCTGAATCGAGGTTCTTCGCTTACAGCAGCTAAACTGTAGGACATTTATGCATTGTACCGATGCTATTTTTGTAACCAGTGGTTCAACCAGCAGGGTAGCGGTACAAATGTTCCGTCAAATTTCTGGACGGAAACAACGTGCGCCGTTACCCTTCATCTTATAGACCATTTCATACACGATTTGTTCCGAAACATGTCGATTTCCACGAAACATCCGACTTACCGGTAGTCAAAGACGCACAATTTGTAATGTACAGTCAATAACAGTACACAACGTCATCTTCAGAGCTTTTAGCAGTTAATGTATGTCTTGTACTCACTGCTCTCTCGCCCTGAAATGGACGATCTCAATATCCACAAATCTTTGATATTTAAATAGGTACTCGTAGCCGATGGGGTTTGGGATATAGTCTGATACATGGTTAATAACAAAATGTGTGCTGCAGTAGGAGGCGGGACAAGGCCATCTACTACTACGCATTGCAGGTAGATATTAATTTAATCACTGTTTTGTAACTCATTAATGTGCAAGTATTAATTATTTACCAATCTGCAGTTGAGTACTAATTATGGACTTTATTACAGCTACTGAAAAGAATTTATTGAGATTATTTGTTATGTACTTTGGTGTTGAATAATAAATCAAACATTTTTATTGATCGATAATAAAAATTGTTCAAGTACAGTAAGTTACTGGCAGCTGAGTTGCAGTAACTACTGTAAACTTTACAAATAAATTACTGTAAAATTACAGTAAGTTACTGCAGCTGGTTGCCAGCAGCTGGTTGCCAGTAACTTACTGTATTTCACAATATTACGTTATAATTAATGATACTGGCAACTCAGCTGCAGAACTCTTCTATTTTACAACAATTTTACAGTGTACATCGTAGACATTCGTTAACCAGTCATATCCCAACAACTTGTAGAATAGCCTAAAAGGGTGTCCCCATTTTTAAAAGAATTGTTTCTATTAGTCCCATAATTTGAAAACAAACCCCAAAAATATTTTGGCATAGTGTAATAATTATATTACCCAATTATTTTAATTTTCTACGTTTTGTGAAATTGTCCTTAGGCTTGGTTGTCTGGTTAATTTTTTTGTAACACCATGGCGATTTGTGCTGGGCCAAATAGGGACACCCTTAGCATATGTTACACTCACACACTTGGGTGTTAAACAAACACTGCACCACTGGTGTTCAGTAGACAACTCACCCAATATAAACACCTGTAGAACAAAGTTAACACCATTTGTGTTATTTTAGCAGAATTATGTTTAAAACAGATCTTTAAAAAAGCTTTCAACCCTACTTATATTTGCCCCTTTGTTTCAATATTTATATATACTAAGTCTGACTGAATGATTGTTGTTTTCTACTAAACGTTGCTAAAAAAACCTCATTATTGATTTTTGTCTAGTATGTACTAAGTGTACTAATTATAATAGTAAGATGTATTTGATTTTTGGATTAAAATATATTGAAAAAAATGAATTGTTATGAAATTACGTTTTGCGGTGATCTCTCAAATTATTGGGATATATATATCCCCAGGTGGGATTTGAACCCTGTGCTTTTTGTAATTTCATTTTAGACAACACCTCAAGTGTAAAACCTCATTTTATGACAGCATGGCGGCTTGTACACATTATTTTCTAGTTTTTATTCTATGACGCATACTTACAAAATTATACAGTGGTTTATCTCAGGGAAGTACAACATTAGTATTTGGTGTCGACGTTCATTTCAACCCTCTAGTTTTCAAGATATATATATATCATAAAACTAACCTGTGAGTATGTACTCTACATGTTTTGTCGTGTTTTATGTTACAAAACTTATCAGATAGCAACTTTTAAAATATTCGACATATTAATCCTATTTTCTCTAAGCTGAAAGCGCTTTATGCAAAATAATTTATCAGAAAGACTGATACGTGTGTTTAATTAACACCAGGGCCAATTCATAGAACTACTTAGCAGATTTCCTTGATTACCAGCCAAACTGTTATAGAAATTGTATGCATTTAGCTGGTAGTCTGTTTCAATACTCAGCAAAAATATTTGCTTAGAAATTGTCTTCTTAGCGGCTCTATGAAATTGGCCCCATGTAATTTTCAAGCTAATAATTCGTTAATTTGATATCATTTAAAACCAATGTACCTGCCTTCAAGGTAAAAAGCAATACATGGACTATCAGCTTTCTGTTTGCAACAGCTGCTTACCTATATGGCGCCCTCATACGTTGTCATACAGAGTTAGTATTCATGAAGTAGCCATAACTCAGAAAATGTGGAGGGGTGGAGCAATTTAAACAAACTACTTCAGTAGTTACATTTGAACTGGGTTTTGAATTTTACTGACTTGGTAATTGCGGTCAGCCACCCAACCACGCCCCCACCTGGCTACGCCCATGATGGTATAACATGATTCTACCACAATTATTGTCCTTCGGGTCTTGTGTACGATTTATGACTCCCCTGTTATGTAGCGCCATCCAGAGTTTATTTTCAGCAATGCTGTCATGATTTAGAAATTCATGTCCTTCTGAATGTACTGTCGTAGTAGTATTCTGAATATTTGTAAAATCCCGCGAATCCATAGACATCAACCTGTGTACAATTAAGACATAAATCTTTAATTTAATAAGTTTACTGAAGGAGATAGACTTTGGTTTGTGAATTTGCATTTTAACTCCATTCCAAAAAGTCCGTCGTACTGTAATTATTAGTGCACATTTTTGGAAATATACATTTCTTTAACATCTAATTAAAGAGTACGTTTTCCTAAATTCACTTCAAATGAATACAAACAATCCGAATGCAACATTTTCTTGTGAACGACACAACATCATAATCTGAAACTTTTCCGCGTTAATTCAACCAGAGTAATCATACTCTTAGAGCAGCTAAGTAACATTCTCCTGTGGTGTACCTTCCTTTCATTTGATAATCTGATTTTAACCAATGTTGTACCTTTCCCTGTCAGACGAAAACATCATCCATATAAAAATATATAAAAATACAGTCTAAATGGCTTTTCATAATTATCATCTTAGAAAAAGACCACGGTTCTTATCATATCTACAAGCTAAGTTACCCGACCATGATCGGGTTTTCGATAACATATAATCATAGGAAGTAAGTTATGACTAGGTTAAATAAAATATGTAGGGTTTATTTAAGATTTGTAGGAACGATGTGAGCATTTTGGGTAAACAGTGTTTCGGAAGGTGGCATTCTCGTTAAAAAATATTATAGGGAGTTCTGGATCTGACTTTGAGCACGCAAAATAAAATTGTCAATGGGAGAGTTGAGTTTAAAGTTCTGCAACCTCAGGGTAACGGTTTGTCATTCCGTCCTAATTTGCCATAGTGACCAATCCGACTTTTTTCAATTTTAAGTTTTCCGCTATTAGTGCATTCAGGAAGAGACCTACCATTGTATCTAATCCACATGCATGTATTCCTTATAGTTTTGGAGATGACCAATACCGCATTGGTCACTATGCCAACTAATTCGGGATTGGTCACTATGGCAAATTAGGGACGATTGTGGGCCTTGTTGATGGACATTGCGAAGATTTGGAAACGTCTGAACGGAAATGTCATGGTAAATTCATAAATTTGTTGGTGTTGTGGTTTCCCCCTTCTCTGAAATGAAGGTCACCACCCGTGAATGATTGTTAAAATGTTTTAAATTGAAGGGCGAAGAAATATTTCACGCCGTACCCGGCCTCAACATTTCTCACGCCTATACCCCAGCCTCCCTCGTTGAATTTTTTTACTAAGGTGTTCAACTTTGCATAAGTGAGACATTTTGGGCCACTGGGTTTTTATTTATTTATGGTAAATATATATTTGCCTTTTAATGACTGACAAATTTTGTGGGTTCATTTTATTTTGTTTTGGTCGTAAATTTGCCCAAGGTTTGTTTGTCCCTCCGCAAACTCTGAAAATACTGGCAAGTGAACATATAATTACCGTATTGACACATGGCGTAAATAATTATAAAGTTATGTAAATTACTATAACTGCGTATTAAAACTGTATTCAGATGTAAAATGAACAGTACAGAAGAACAATTATCAATGTGACGAGGTTCAGTCAATTAAAGCATTTGCGAGTCATAGTTGTCATGCTTGCTTGGTATATCGTATGGGTTCACCCCATTAAATAAAATAGTGACTGCATTCATTTGCCGAGCTCGTGCTTAATTTGTATGCCCCCAATTTTTAAAAAAAAATTTAGGTAAAACTAATTAATTTTGTTATTTGAGGGCGTTATGTAAGTTTAACAGTAACGTTGTACGTATAGGAAAGTGATTTTCCACTGAAGGTATACACCGTACACCTTAATTATTTGCTTCCAAGCGTAGGGCTTTTTTCCCGAAATGGATGCTTTCAGAATAAAATAAACGGTGAGACATCAATCAATATTTTTTTTTTTTTTTTAATGTTGAGATTTCTAAGTATTGTTTAATGAATTTTGGGCAATTTTAAAATTTAACATTTGTTGCATGGGAGCTAATTTGAGTAGGTCATCCTTCAATCACCAGCAAATGTTGGACACACCACATGGCACATACAGGTTTCATGCAGGAATCCTTTCCCGCATTTAGCGTTGAGCGATTTAATATTCCGTACGTGTTGCCAGCAAGCATGTTTTGGTAGTTGTTTCTTCAACATTACTCAGCTATTAACGTACCACATCACAAGTGTGTAACGCCAGGAGGAGCATAATCGCACCAGTTGACGGTCTATGTATTTCCATGTGTTGTCTAGAAGAGTTGACCATCTATACAAATACAAAATAATATAAAAAGTTTCAGTCTTCGTTGATGCTGTGGAACAATAAAAACGGGTCGGAAACACAGTTCCCAAGATCACACCCTGATGAAAACTAACAATAACTGTTTGAAAACTCAAATGCTCCTAGGCGCCCCCCACTCCGTTATCCGCTCTGTACACATCATAGCCCTCTAGTGGTGTAAACGGTTTTTGTCTCCGAGGCTGGGACATTGTTTGACTGGTCCCCTGTCTTTATCCTATTAATTCAAGGATATGACAGGCTCTGGCGTACCATTCAACAATTTCATTGGACGTGTGCCGCAGATCTGACGTCATGCTTCAAGGCTCGCAGCTAGCTACCAATCAAGGTCAAAGTTGAATCTCCCCAAACTAAGAGGACAGCAGTATCATGATAACGTTTCATATTTCGGCTTCGACATTGTAGCCTATGTGTACAAAGCTCCAGAGTATGTGCCCTCTAGTGTTTTGATGGTTGAGCACTTTAGCGTCAAATGAGCGTTGTGCAGCTGTGGTCAGCTGTGGTCAGAATGCCTATTTCTAACAATCACGGTTTGTCACAAATTGTTATCACAAATCTGTGGGAGGGAATATTGTAGGATAATTTACATGTGCCCTGTTGGAAATATTGTAGGGTAATTTACATGTGCCCTGTTGGAGGAGTTCATGGCATGTTGAACAGCAACACGACCAAACAGAAGCAACATGGACTGTTTGGGAGAGGGGCAAGCAGAGCCAATTCGTTTTGTGGTACGTCCCCAGTATAAAGTAATATTTTGCGACTAAAATTAGCACTCCAATTCCATGCTCTGTTGATCGTGACGATATTGTCCCTATAATATAGCTTACATACCTGTATTTCAGGTACCTCTCAAAATCTGGGTGGACAAGCTTCACATCTTCCGCTTTCCAGCACTTTTGAAATTTGGAGGTTTTCTATACAATAATAAGTAAAATATATAACTGTGTACTAACATTTTATAAATGAAAGATAATCAATGATTAGCCTTAAAGAATGTAAAGCACTTAACTATAGCAAGAAAATGGAATATTTTCAAGGTGTTATGCATCTACATGTATATACACTACTTTTAAAGACACTATACACTATGGGTAATCTCGAAAAATATAAACGATCACAATTTTACATTGGTTGAAATATTTCAGTCTTTGGGTATTATCATTTCAGTTAAATTAGTAAATAATTTCCAAATTTAAGAAGACAGACATTCCACGTTGAATGCATACCATCAACTAAATCAGTTCTTTTTCTCGACACAATTAAAAGGGCAGTATCGTCCAATGAGAGCAGACTTTGGACAGGGCATTGACTGAAAATTATTGGCTCATTTATGCAGCAACAACGGCTATATGACATTATCATGGGGTATTATGGTAGTCACTGAATTAATGTTACACTAGTATTCCGATTCATGCCCTGTTGATCTGACGATACTGCCCCTTTAAATAAGCTGATACAGTATGGGTGTACTTTCTTGTTTTACCTTTCGTTTTCTGGATTTTAGGTGCTTCCTTTCCCGTCAGTACAGCATTCAGATACATGTAGCCATTTAGATTTAGGAAAGAACACGTACCGAATACCCTGGATGAATGATTAAAAATCAAAATAATATGCTGATCGATGTTGTTACAGTACAGCCTGTCTCTTACATACAGCCTGTTTATGCTTCATCCCTCGGCTTAAAATATTTAATTTCATACGCATATCTGCGAGCGCGTACGGCAACTGGTTCGTGTAGGCCTTTAAATATGCACAATTTACACATTATGACTCTGTCGCAAGATTATTGATTGTCAAACAAATGTTACAGTCAAAGACCTGAAAATGTTAAATATTTAACTGATCGCTACTGTTGTTCCCTGTCATGTTTATGGTACGCAAAGCATTATCACGTGAAGCCCTTCCTCCTCTGCACTGTGTAAGGTTCGCTCGTGCCACCGGTACAATCCAGTACCGTTGGTACACAAAAATTTTTGAGTACTATTCTGTACATGTATTGTACAGCCCATTTCAAGCACAAAGCCGTTTCCACACGTGAGGCAGTAGTCTTAAGTCGAGTCGCCGCGAACTGAACTCCATGTGAACATGTCATAAATAGTTTTGTCAAATCGCACGCGGCACCCGGATGAGGTTTTGTCGTGAAACGTTGCTGAAGAATAAACTAACATAACTTCACAAATAATTTTAAGTTGACATGAAGGTAAATATATTTAATGTCATAATAAAGTTGTGATATTATGATGACGTCATCAGATATCAAAATACATCAAATAGAGGTTTAAATCAATAGAGGTTTAAATCATATCTCATGAACCACATCAGATATAATTATTAACAATCTTTGCATCATCATGTGACCTCGAATTTGACCTTTTTTCCCCGGGTTTAAACAGGAAGTTCAACAGAAAAAAAATTCTGCAGGAAAGGTGAATACGGACTTCTGTGAAATAAGTGACTAGTCATATCATATCTTATCGTTAAAATATGTTTGATGACGTCATCACAGTTCAGAGCGCTCCGTAGCAGCAGTATTTAAAAGGGAATATTTTCATATCTCAGAAATTATCGAACAGAATTTCATCACATTTAGTACGATGATAAAAGACATCCAATTTATTACTTCTGTGAAGTATAAATTCAGTCACGTGACTGAACCGGAGGTTAATGTATTCAGTATATAGCACATTATATATTATTTTATTTATATATTATGAAAACTCATAGCTCCTGCAGTAACTCTGTCTTTAACAACTTTAGGTGAGGACGTCATCACTACGATGCACAGTCGAACACGTTGAGTTTGTTTTCACAAACTCAATCCTCGTTTAAAAAAAAAATCAGTCACGTTATTTATGAAATATATTTATTCTGATTCTGATTCTTGTGCTCAATGTCGTAGTGATAAAGAATGATGGTGCAATCCCATTCAGTGACACTCCATCTTTGTTGACTTTTGTTTTGTTTTCAAGATGCATTTGTCATAAAATTGAAATACAGTGAATCCGTATCTGACTAATTCCAATGTTTGTCCATTTGACAGTAAATTTTATGGGAATAGTAGGCCTTTTGTTTGAAGGTACCAATAATGACCGATTGGTCAAAATGAAACGTGTAGAAGAGACAGGATATTTTCAGATCCTTTAGTAGCAATAGCTAAGCTTTCATGCCTCACTCGGCAATCATCAGTTGCTGTAATGGTCCAAATTAGGAACCGGGTGGTCTCTGTCTTATTTTTTAGATAAGACATTGAATTGATGTTCTTTTCAAACAGTTGTAATGTGTTCGTTTTGTTTGAGTGAGAGGTTCGTTGATTTTATGTGATTTGTTCCTCTAATAAGGAAAGCAGAACATTATGGTTTCATCTGGGTTTTTCGAAAAACCAGAGTCGTATGGGTGGAGCGAGTTTCTAGTTGATCCTTTTGGGTCTGTGTTTGTGAGATTTGCTCAGGGTTAGTTTCTCCCGAATGTTTGGGCCTTTCTGAATGCAACAAGGGTTGTTTCGGAAATACTCGAGAGTTGTGGTTTTGTTTATCAGCGGCCAGTGTTTGTTTACGCTTGTTTCACATCTTTGTGGTTAACGAATGGATTATTGTTGAGAAAACCAGTGGTACTTACTTGTTTTGTTTACCTTTCGGTGGCTTATGAATCAGTTTGGCTCGGTTTGCCAGTGACACTTTGTGCGTTCGTTGTTTATCTCAGTTTGAGTATAGCCTCTGGCTGATAGTTTTATGAGAAGATCTTGACTTTTCTACGAAATCTTCCTCATTGTTGGTATTTCTCGCATATCTGAGAGTTTCTCCGTAGATAAATGCTTTGAATACATGGGTGGGTGTGATGATGAGGTTATGTGTAGAAACTGTATGTTTCTATTGGTTTGGTGTACACTTTTAGTCAATTATTCCAGTTTCACGGAAGCGTTTTCCTTTGAGAATGGTTAAGTCAAGATAATCGATTGAGGTTTTGAGGCCTCGTATGTGAATTTGAGATTTGCTTGCAACGATTCATAGTGTTTATGAGATTTTGTCATGTTCTTTTCTGAGTTCTCAGACGAATATGAGCAAGTTGAAATGTTGTGGCTTCCAATTAGTTTTCGAGCGTTTGCACTCTGTGTGGTTTTGGATGCCAAGTGGATGGTGGTTTGAAGGGTGGGTTTTGAAGTTTTGTTACGCAATAGGTATGGCGAATACCACCCACGACTAACAACCCCGAAATCCGCATCACACAGGCCATTGCAATCGTACAGCCGCCTAACTACACCATTGTGAATTTCCAACAAAGCATTAATAAAACCAAACTCTTCCCCAACTTCCGCACTCGGAGGTAAGATTGGCATATAATCCTACAATAAACCAATAAAATGTGTTTTTATATAAACTGACCAAATGGTCAAACTCAAATATTGAACAAAATACCTCACCGAAATCGGGACCAAAGATAGAAAACCCTTTATGGTATACAACCGTCCCAACAGGACACAAATTACACAATTGCCGAAGTTTGCACTGTGCATGAGGTATACCCACATTTTTCCGCACTCCCGAAACCGGGAAGGAACAAATACCGCTTCTCTAACAACAAACCTATAAGGACACCCCTGGCCTAAACTATTTGGCCCTCACAGTTCAATCTTTGATTTCCAATTTCCGCATTCGGAAGGAAAATTAAACCCTGAGCATACTCATTCCAGCTCCACTAACGGAGCTCCTTATCACATACCAAAGAAAGGTACAGATCTTTTGATATTTTCACTTTCCACACAACCTTTCCAATGCTTGAAAACACAACCACACAAGAAAATGTGGGCTTCAATACCCTATTGCTACATGCAAAATAAAACCTTCCGCGCTTTTTCGATTTGCTCCACCGGAACCACCACCTAGGACGCATTTTGCTTTTGTCTACGAAGAACCAATGGTACAAATCTACGATCGCCCGACGAGCTACACAAAGCTTTTAGTTTGTTACACACCTTACGTCCGCACAACCTCGGCGACACACCAACGAAGACTATACCAAATCACCAACCTGGTCGAGCTCTTCACAAGACCCAAGCCACCGCCAACACGGGAAAGAAGCGGCCAAGAGTAGCCTAAGTCAGCACTTTCAAAATATTTTAATTTCACGGTCCTTTCAGGACCACCACAACTTCTCAAAGAGAAATTTCATGCCATCTGTTACCATAATACAAATAATTATAAAAATATATTATTTAGCACGTAACTATCTCCGACTGTGGCAAACCGGGAAATTCACGAAAGTCGAAACGTTCTCAATCAAAACGAAAATTTAAATAATTTTCACTTGAACGCTCATATAAAACCAAACATTACCCAATAAGTATCTACTACACTAGCAGAACAAAGTGAACAATTCATTACAAACCTAATAGGTTTCAAAGCAAACCATTACAAAGGAAAAACTTAATAATAATAATAATAATTAACTAGAGATTCGAGTTTGTCTTGACACAAACTCTAGGTGTTCGGGAGATGTAAAGGTCAAACTGGGTCACCTTTTTGTAAATATTTTTTACAATTAACGATCAGTACAATGGTACAAAATTGTGAATTTACCTCTTGTGGTTGTTAAAATATGATTTTTTTAAATATTAAACTTTGACTTCCGGTTTGGACAGGAAGTAAGGTCAAATTGGGATCACCTTTGTGTAAATATTTTTGACAATTAACAATCTATACAATGGTGCAAAAATGTCAATTTACATCTTGTGGTTGTTGAGATATGATTTTGTTAAATATTAAACTTTGACTTCTGGTTTGGACAGGAAGTAAAGGTAAAATTGAGTAACTTTTTGTAAATATTTTTGACAATTAACGTCTGTACAATGGTTTCAAAATTGTGAATTCTTTAGTTGTTGAGATATGATTTTTAAATATTAAACTTTGATTTCGGTTTGGACAGGAAGTAAGGTAATTAGGGGTCACCTTTTGCAAAATTGTTTTGAAAAAAC
>CM055825.1:31609596-31626447 GCA_029582265.1 Zoroaster sp. YZ-2022 | reverse complement strand
AAATTTTTATGTAAATTTCATGGGGTTTTACCCCCCCAAAAAATACAGCACTATACAGGTTACAAAAAAACATTTCTGTGGTTGGGAATAACTTTAAAGTTTTCAAGGAGGCCAGATAATTATATCTAAATTAAAGCTAGGTTCCTCCCCTTTCAGAAAAAACACCATACTTTTGAATTTGTAATTTTTTTTCATACCTTAAACGCCTCCATGCACACTTAGCCTTCTGTAAATACCGTCAACTTGTATGCGGTTTCACCTGCAAACATTACAGGAAAACCATACAGTGTTACAAAAATACAGATTTATATGAAGTTAAATAACTGTTAAAGTTTTCTAAGGGAGGCTGATAATTTTATATCTATGTTAAAGCTTAGGTTCTCCCTTTCAGAAAAACACCATATTTTGAATTTGGAAACAACCTCGTTCGCAATTTAAAACGGCCTCCATGGATATTTCTAGCCTCTTGTAAATACTGTCAATCTTGCATGCGGTTTCACCGCAAACAATACAGCACTATACAGTGTTACAAAAAAACATTTCTAGAGTTGGGAATAACTTTAAAGTTTCAAGGGAGGCCTGATAATTTTATATTCTAAATTAAAGCTTAGGTTCTCCCCTTTCAGAAAAACTCCATACTTTTGAATTTGGATAATCTTTTCAAAATTAAACGGCCTTCATGGACACTTAGCCCTCTGTAAAATACTGTCAACTCTGTATGTGGTTTCACCGCAAAATATTACAGCACTATACAGTGTTACAACAATAAAGATTTCTATGGTTGAATAACTTTCTAAAGTTTCCAAGGAGTGCCGATAATTTTATATATTTCAAATTAAAAGCTTAGGTTCTCCCCTATCAGAAAAAAACCATACTAATTCTGATAATCTTTTCGCGTACCTTTAAAACGGCCTCCATATGGACACTTTAGCCCTCTGTAAAATACTGTCAACTTGCATGCGGTTTCACCTGCAAACATTACAGCACCTAGCACAGTGTTACAAAAATAAAGATTTCTATGGTTGGGAATAAATTTTAAAGTTTTCAGGAGGCCGATAATTTTATATCTCAAATTGGTGCTTAGGTTCTCCTCTTTCAGAAAACACACTATACTTTTGAATTTGGAATTTTTCTCGTACCTTTAAACGGGCCTCCATGACACCAGGCCTCTGTAAAATACCGTCAACTTCACGCGGTTTCAATTAAACAATACAGCACCACTATAGCAGTGTTACAAAAATACATTTCTACGGTTGGGAATAACTTTTAAAGTTTTCAAGGAGAGGCCGATAATCTTTATATCTCTCCAAATTGTAAAGCTTAGGTTCTCCCCCTTTCAGAAAAACACCATACTTTTTTGAATTTAAACAATTTTCGTACCTTAAATTATTCCATGGAAACTTAGCCCTCTGTAACATACTGTCAACTTCCATGCGGTTTCACCGCAAACAATACAGCACTATACAGTGTTACAAATAAATACATTGTCTATTTTGGGAATAACTTTTAAAGCCTTTCTTCAAGGGAGGCCGATTATTTTATATCTAAATTAAAAGCTTAGGTTCTCCCCTTTCAGAAAAAAAATACCATACTTTTGAATTTGGAATTTGTTTTCGCACCTTAAACGGCCTTCCATGGACACTTCAGCCCTCTGTAAAATACCGTCAACTAACTCCATGCTGTTTAAACGCAAACAATACAGCACTATACAGTGTTACAAAAATACATTTCTAGGGTTCGGAATAACTTTTTAGAAAGTTTTCATGGAGGCCGATAATTTTACATCCTAAATTAAAGCTTAGGTTCTCCCCCTTTTCAGAAAACACCATACTTTTGAATTTGGAAAGTACTTTTCACCATTTTAAACGGCCTCCATGGACACTTAGCCCTCTGTAAATACTGTTTAACTTCCATGCGGTTTCACCGCAAACAATACAGCACTATACAGTGTTACAAACAAATACATTTCTATGGTTAAATAACTTTAAAGTTTTCAAGGAGGTCGATCATTTTATATCTAAATTAAAGCTTAGGTTCTCCCTTTCAGAAAAACACCATACTTTTTGAATTTGGGAATTTTTTTCGTAACTTAAACGGCCCTCCCATGGACACTTAGCCCTCTGTAAAATACTGTCAATTCTTGCATGCGGTTTCACCGCAAACAATACAGCACTATACAGTGTTACCCAAAAAATACATTTCTATGGTTGGGAATAACTTTTAAAGTTTTCTGTGGAGGCCGATAATTTTATATCTAAGTTGTGCTAGGTTCTCCTTTCAGAAAAAAACACCATACTTTTGAATTTGGATAATATTTTCGTACCTTAAACGGCCTCCATGGACACTTAGCCCTCTGTAAAATACCGTCAACTTGCATGCGGTTTCACCGCAAACAATACAGCACTACACAGTGTTTTACAAAAAAAACATTTCTAGGTTTGGGAATAACTTTTTAAGTTTCCAAGGGAGGCCGATAATTTTATATCTAAATTAAAGCTTAGGTTCTACCCTTTCAGAAAAACACCATACTTTTGAATTTTGATAATTTTTTCGTACCTTAAACGGCCCTCCCGGACACTGAGCCCTCTGTAAAATACTGTCAATTTTGCATGTGGTTTCACCGCAACAACAGAGCACTATACAGTGTTACAAAAAAACATTTTCTATGGTTGGGAATAACTTTTAAAGTTTTCAAGGGGAGGTTGATAATTTTATATATTCAAATTAAAGCTTAGGTTCTTCCTTTCAGAAAACACCATACTTTTGAATTTGGAAAATATTTTCGCACCTTAAACGGCCTCCATGACACCTGAAATTCAGCCTCTGTAAATATCGTCAATTGACTGCATGCGGTTTCACACTGCAACAATAGCAGCACTATAAGCAGTGTTACAAACAAACATGTCTCAGGGTTGCGAATAACTTTTAAAGTTTCCAAGGAGGCTGAGATAATTTTATATCTAAATTAAAGCTTAGGTTCTCCCTTTCAGAAAACACCATACGTTTGAATTTGGATAATTTTTTCGTACCTTAAACGGCCTCCATGGACACTTTCTAGCCCTCTGTAAAATACCGTCAATCTGTGCATGCGGTTTCACCGCAAACAATACAGCACTGTACAGTGTTACAAAAAACATTTCTAGGGTTGGGAATAACTTTTTAAAGTTTCTGGGAAGGAGGCCGGATCATTTTATATCTAAATTAAAGCTTTTAGGTTCTTCCCCTTTCAGAAAACACATCATACTTTTGGAATTTGGGAAAATATTTTCGTACTCCTTAAACGGCCTCCATGGACACTTAGCTTTCAGCCCTCTGTAAAATATACCTGTCAACTTGGTATGCGGTTTCACCGCAAACAATACAGCACTAATTATGAAAGCAGTGTTAAACAAACATGTCTAGGTTGCGGAATAACTTTTAAAATTTCCAAGGGAGGCCGATAATTTTATATCTAAATTAAAGCTTAGGTTCTCCTTTCAGAAAAACACCATACGTTTGAATTCTGGATAATTTTTTTCGTACCTTAAAACTGGCTCTTCATGGACACTTTCTAGCCTCTGTAAAATACTGTCATTCAGGCTGTGGTTTCACCGCAAACAATACAGCACTGTACAGTGTTACAAAAATATTTCTAGGGTTGGGGAATAACTTTTAAAGTTTCTCAAGGAGGCCGATCATTTTACATCTAAATTAAAGCTTAGGTTCTCCCTTTCAGAAAAAACAATGATACTTTTGAATTTGGATTTTTTTCGTACCTTAAACGGGCCTCTATGGACACTTTTCCTAGGCCTCTGTAAAATACTGTCAACTCTCCATGTGCGGTTTCACTGCAAACATTACAGCACCTATACAGTGTTACAAAAAAAATTTCTATGGTTGGAATAACTTTTAAAATTTTTCAAGGGAGGCCGACTCATTTTATATATCTAAAATTAAAGCTTAGGTTTCTCTCCCTTTTCAGAAAAAAACGCCATACTTTTTGAATTTGGATAATTTATTCAGTACGTGGGAACGGCCTCCATGGACACTTAGCCCTCTGTAAATAATAATGCAACTGTTCAACTTGGTATGCGATTCTTCACCGCAAACAATACGCACTATACAGTGTTACAAAAAAAAACATTTCTAGGGTTGGGAATACTTTAAAGTTTCCAAGGAGTGCCGATCATTTTATATCTAAATTCAAAGCTTAGGTTCTCCCCCTTTCGAGAAAACACCATACTCTTTGAATTTGGAATTTTTTTCGTACCATAAACTATCCTCGATGGACACTTAGCCTCTGTAAAATACTGTCAACTCCTGCATGCGGTTTCACCTCAAACAATACAGCACTATACAGTATTACAAAAAAAAACATTTCTAGGGTTGGGAATAACTTTTTAAAGTTTCCAAGGGAGGCCGATAATTTTATATCTAAAATTAAATCTTTAGGTTCCTCACTTCAGAAAAAGCACCACATACGATTTGAATTCTGGATAATTATTTCGTACCTTAAACGGCCTCCATGGACACTTAGCCCTCTGTAAAATACTGTCAACTTGCATGCGGTTTCACCATAAAATATTGCAGCACCTATACAGTGTTACAAAAAAAAAGATTATTGGTATGGTTAAGGAATAACCTTTAAAGTTTTCTGTGGAAGGCCGATAATTTTTATATTCTAAAATTAAAGCTTAGGTTCTCGCCTTTCAGAAAAAACACCACTACTTTTGAATTTGGAATTTTTGTTCGTACCTTTTAAACGGCTCTCATGGACATCTTTAGCCAGCCCTCCTGTAAATAAATCATCTTCCATGTGCGGTTTCACCGCAAACATTACAGCACTATACAGTGTTACAAAAAAGCCATTTCTGTATGGTTGGGAATAACCTTTAAAGTTTTCAGGGAAGGCCTGATCATTTTATATCTAAATTAAAGTGCTTAGGTTCTCTCTCTAAGAAAATTTCCTACCACACTTTTTGAATTTGGAATTTTTCGTGCCCCAAACGGCCTCCCATGGACACTTAGCCCTCTGTGAAATACTGTCAACTTGCATGCGTTTCACCGCAAAAATACAGCCCTATACAGTGTTACAAAAAAACATTTCCAGGGAATTTGGGAATAACTTTAAAGTTTCAAGGAGGCCGATAATTTATATATCTAAGTTAAAGCTTAGGTTCTCCCTTTCAGAAAAAATACCATACTTTTGAATTCTGGATAATTTTTTTCGTACCCTTAAAGCACGGCCTCCATGGGACACTTTCAGCCCTCTGTAAAAATATACCTGTCAATCTCTGTATGCGCTTTCACCTGCAAACAATACAGCACTGTACAGTGTTAAAAAAAACATTTCAGGGTTGGGGGAATAACTTTTAAAGTTTTCAAGGGAGGCTGATCATTTTATATCTAAATTAAAAGCTTAGAGTTCTCCCCTTTCAGAAAAACACCACATTTTGAATTTGGAATATCTTTTTGTACCTTAAACGGCCTCCATGTACACACTTAGCTCCTCTGTAAAAATACTGTCAACTCTCCATGCGGTTTCACCGCAAACATTACACCAACGCACTATACAGTGCTTGCTACAAAGAAAAAATTCTATGGTTGGGAATAACTTTTAAAGTTTTCATAGGGAGGCCTGATAATTTTATATTCTAAATTAAAGCTTCGGTTCTCCTCTTTCAGAAAACACCATACATTTGAATTTGGATAATTATTTCTGTACCTTAAACGGCCTCCATGGACACTTTCTTAGCCCCTCTGTAAATATACGTTGTCAACACATGTACGGTTTCACCCGCAAACATTACAGCACCACAGTGTTACAAAAAAAGGTTTCTATGGTTGGAATAACCTTTAAAGTTTTCAGGAAGGCCGATAATTTTATATCTAAATTAAAGCTTAGGTTCTCGCCTTTCAGAAAAAACACCATACTTTGCAGATTTGGAATTTTTGTTCGTACCTTATGCACGGCCTCCATGGACACTTAGCCCTCTGTAAATACCATCCAACTATCCATGCGGTTCACTGCAAACATTACAACACTATACAGTGTTACAAAAAACATTTCTATGGTTAGAATAACCTTTAAAGTTTTCAGGGGAAGGCCTGATAATTTTATATCTAAATTAAAGCTTAGGTTCTCCCCTTTCAGAAAAACACCTGTATACTTTTGAATTTGGGAAAAAATCGCACCTTAAAACGGCCTCTTATGGACACCTTAGTCTCTGTAAATACCGTCCAACTTGCATGAGGTTCACCACCGACAAACACACAGCACTATACTCTGGTGTTACAAAAAAAGATTTCTATGGTTGGGAAGAACTTTTAAAGTTTTCAAGGGAGGCCGATAATTTTATATCTAAATTAAAGCTTAGATTCTCCCCTTTCAGAAAAACACATTTTTTGAATTCTGGAATTTTTTTCACCTTTAAACGGCCTCCCATGGACACACTTAGCCCTCCTGCAAATACTGTCCAACTTGCATGCGGTTTCACCGCAAACAATACAGCACTATACAGTGTTACAAAAAAACATTTCTAGGGTTGGGAATAACTTTAAAGTTTCCAAGGAGGCCGAGTAATTTTACATCTAAATTAAAATAAAGCTATGAGGTTCTCGCTCAGAAAAAAAACACCATACTTTTGAATTTGGATAATTTATTCGTACCTTACGGCAACGGCCTCCATGGGACACCCTCTAGCCCCTCTGTAAATACCGTCAATCTTGCATGCGGTTTCACCGCAAACAATCCGGCACTACACAGTGTTACAAAAAAACATTTCTAGGGTTGGAAATAACTTTTAAATTTTTCTAAGGAGGCGGATCATTTCGCTCATATATCTAAATTAAAGTTTAGGTTTTCTCCTTTCAGAAAAACACCATACTTTGAATTTGGAATTTTTTTTCGTACCTTAAACGGCCTCCATGGACACTTTCTTAGCCTCTCAAAAAATACTGTCAATCTCTTGCACTGCGGTTTTCTACCGCAAACAATACAGCCCTATACAGTGTTACAAAAAAACATTTCAGGTTGGGAATAACTTTTAAAGTTTCAAAGGCCTGATCATTTTATATCTAAAAAAAGCTTAGGTTCTCCCCTCTTCAGAAAAAACACCATACTTTTTGAATTTGGAATATCTTTTTGTACCCAAACGGCCTCCACAAAATGTACACTTAGCCCTCTCTGTAAAATACTGTCAATCTTCCATGCGGTTTCACCACCAAACGATTACAGCACTATACAGTGTTACAAAGAAAAAATTCTATGGTTGGGAATAACTTTAAAAGTTTTCAAGGGGAGGCCGATAATTTTATATCTAAATTAAAAGCTTAGGTTCTCTCCTTTCAAACAATTCGCATTTGAATTTGGATAATTATTTCGTACCTTAAACGGCCTCCATGGACACTTTTCTAGCCCTCTCGTAAAATACCGTCAACTTACAGGTCGAGGTTTCCACCCGCAAACACCATGCAGCACTATACAGTGTTACAAAAAAAAAGATTTCTATGGTTGGGAAGAACTTTTAAAGTTTTCAAGGAAGGCTGATAATGTTATATCGCAATTAAACAAGCTTAGCTTTCTCCCCTTCAGAAAAACACCATACTTTTGAATTTGATAATGTTTTCGTACCTTTTAAACAGCCTTCCATGGACACTTAGCCCCTGTCAAAATACTGTCAATTCTTGCATGCGGTTTCACCTGCAAACAATACAGCACTATACAGTGTTACAAAAAAAAACATTTCAGTAGGGTTGGGAATAATCTTCTTTAAAAGTTTCCAAGGGAGGCCGATAATTTTACATCTAAATTAAAGCTTAGGTTCTCCCCTCAGAAAAAAACACCATACTTTTTGAATTTGGATAATTTGTCTCGTACCTTAAACGGCCTCCATGGACACTTTAGCCCTCTGTAAAATACTACCGTCAACTTGCAGCATGCGGTTTCTTCACCATAAACAATACCGGCACTATCTGACAGTGTTACAAAAAAAACATTTCTAGGGTTGGAAATAACTTTAAAAATTTTTCAAGGCCGATCTATTTATATATCTAAATTTAAAGTTTAGGTTCTCCCCTTTCAAGAAAAACACCATACTTTTGAATTTGGAATTTTTTTCGTACATAAACGGCCTCCATGGTTACGCCAGCCCCTCTGTAAAATACTACCGTCAATCTCTGCATTGCGGTTTCACCGCAAACAATACAGCCCTATACAGTGTTACAAAAAAAACATTTCGGGGTTGGGAATAACTTTTAAAGTTTCAAGGGAGGCCGATAATTTTATATCTATATTAAAGCTTAGGTTCTCCCTTTCAGAAAAGAACACCATACTTTTTTGAATTTGGATAATTTTTTCTGCACCTTAAACTGGGTCCATGACACTTAGCCCCTCTGTAAAAATACTGTCAACTTGCATGCGGTTTCACCACCAAACAATAATGCAGCACTGTACAGTGTTAAAAAACATTTCTAAAGATTTCTAGGGTTGGGATATACACTTTAAAGTTTTCAAGGGAGGCCGATCATTTTATATCTAAATTAAAGCTTAGGTTCTCTCACCTTTCAGAAAAACCACCACTTTTGAATTTGGAGACATCTTTTGTACCTTAAACGGCCTCCATGTACACTCCTAGCCCTCTGTAACAAAATACCGTCAATCTCTCCATGTGGTTTCACTCACCGCAAACATTCTAACAGCACTATAAGAAAAGTTACAAAAAAATTCTATGGTTGGGAATCTCTTTTAAAGTTTCTCAAGGAGGCTGATAATTTTATATCTAAATTAAAAGCTTAGGGGTTCTCTCCTCTTCAGAAAAACACCATACATTTTAATTTGGATAATTATTTGTACCAAAACGGCCTCCATGGACACTTTTAGCCCTCTGTAAAATACCGTCAACTTGCATGAGGTTTCACCGCAAACAATACAGCACTATACAGTGTTACAAAAAAGATTTTCTATGGTTGGGAAGAACTTTTTTAAAAGTTTTCAAGGAAGGCCGATAATTTTATATCTAAATTAAAGCTTAGCTTCTCCCCTTTCAGAAAAACACCATACTTTTGAATTTGGATAATGTTTTCGTACCTTAAACGGCCTCCATGGACACTTAGCCCTCTGTAAAATACCGTCAACTTGCATGCGGTTTCACCGCAAACAATACAGCACTATACAGTGTTACAAAAAAAAATTTTGGTGTTGGGAATAACTTTTTAAAGTTTCAAGGGAGGCCGATAATTTTACATCTAAATTAAAGCTTAGGTTCTCCCTTTCAGAAAAAAACCATACATTTGGATAATTTATTCGTACCTTAAAACGGCCTCCATGGACACTTAGCCTTCTGTAAAATAATCAACTTGCATGCGTTCTTCACCGCAAACAATACGGCACTATACAGTGTTACAAAAAAAACATTTCTAGGGTTGAATAACTTTTAAAGTTTTCAAGGAGGCCGATCATTTTATATCTAAATTAAAGTTTAGGTTCTCCCTTCAGAAAAACACCATACTTTTGAATTTGGAAATTTTTTCGTACCTTAAACGGCTCCATGGACACTTAGCCCTCTGTAAATACTGTCAACTTCCATGCGGTTTCACCGCAAACAATACTGCCCTATACAGTGTTACAAAAAACATTTCTAGGGTTGGGAATAACTTTTAAAGTTTTCAAGGGAGGCCGATAATTTTATATCTAAATTAAAGCTTAGGTTCTCCCCTTTCAGAAAAACACCATACTTTTGAATTTGGATAATTTTTTCGTGCCTTAAACGGCCTCCATGGACACTTAGCCCTCTGTAAAATACCGTCAACTTGCATGCGGTTTCACCGCAAACAATACATCACTGTACAGTGTTAAAAAAAAAACATTTCTAGGGTTGGGAATAACTTTTAAAGTTTTCAAGGAGGCCGATCATTTTATATCTAAATTAAAGCTTAGGTTCTCCCTTTCAGAAAAAACACCATACTTTGAATTTGGAATATTTTTGCTTTCGTACCCAACGGCCTCCATGGATACACTTAGCCCTCTGTAAAATACTGTCAACTTCATGCATGGTTTCACCGCAAACATTACAGTAAGCACTATACAGTGTTACAAAGAAAAATTCTATGGTTAGAATAACTTTAAAGTTTTCAAGGAGAGTCGATAAGATATCTAAATTAAAGCTTAGGTTCTCTCCTTCAGAAAACACCATACATTTGAATTTGGATAATTATTTCGTACCTTAAACGGCCTCCATGGACACTTAGCCATCTGTAAAATACCGTCAACTTGCATGGGGTTTCACCGCAAACAATACAGCACTATACAGTGTTACGAAAAGATTTCTATGGTTGGGAAGAACTTTTAAAGTTTTCAGGAGGTCGATAATTTTTATATCTAAATTAAAGCTTAGTTCCCCCCTTTTCAGAAAAAACACCATACTTTTGAATTTGGATAATGTCTTCATACCTTAAACGGCCTCCATGGACACTTAGCCCTCTGTAAAATACCGTCAACTTGCATGCGGTTTCACCGCAAACAATACAGCACTATACAGTGTTACAAAAAACACATTTCTATGGTTGGGAATAACTTTTAAAGTTTTCAAGGGAGGCCGATAATTTTATATCTAAATTAAAGCTTAGGTTCTTCCCTTTCAGAAAAACACCATACTTTTGAATTTGGAAATTTTTTTCGTACCTTAAACGGCCTCCATGGACACTTAGCCCTCTGTAAAATACAGTCAACTTGCATGCGGTTTCACCGCAAACAATACAGCACTATACAGTGTTACAAAAAAAACATTTCTATGGTTGGGAATAACTTTTAAAGTTTTCAAGGGAGGCCGATAATTTTATATCTAAATTAAAGCTTAGGTTCTTCCCTTTCAGAAAAACACCATACTTTTGAATTTGGAAAAAAAATTCGTACCTTAAACGGCCTCCATGGACACTTAGCCCTCTGTAAAATACCGTCAACTTGCATGCGGTTTCACCGCAAACAATACAGCACTATACAGTGTTACACAAAAAACATTTCTAGGGTTGGGAATAACTTTTAAAGTTTTCAAGGGAGGCCGATAATTTTATATCTAAATTAAAGCTTAGGTTCTCCCCTTTCAGAAAAACAGCATACTTTTGAATTTGGATAATTTATTCGTACCTTAAACGGCCTCCATGGACACTTAGCCCTCTGTAAAATACCGTCAACTTGCATGCGGTTTCAGCACAAACAATACGGCACTATACAGTGTTACAAAAAAAACATTTCTAGGGTTGGGAATAACTTTTAAAGTTTTCAAAGGGAGGCCGATCATTTTATATCTAAATTAAAGCTTAGGTTCTCCCCTTTCAGAAAACAGCATACTTTTTGAATTTGATAATTTGTTCGTACCTTAAACAGCCTCCATGGACACTTAGCCCTCTGTAAAATACCGTCAACTTGCATGCGGTTTCACCGCAAACAATACGGCACTATACAGTGTTACAACATAACATTTCTATGGTTGGGAATAACTTTTAAAGTTTTCAAGGGAGGCCGATCATTTTATATCTAAATTAAAGCTTAGGTTCTCCCCTTTCAGAAAAACACCATACTTTTGAATTTGGATTTTTTTTTCGTACCTTAAACGGCCTCCATGGACACTTAGCCCTCTGTAAAATACCGTCAACTTGCATGCGGTTTCACCGCAAACAATACAGCACTATACAGTGTTACAAAAAACATTTCTATGGTTGGGAATAACTTTTAAAGTTTTCAAGGGAGGCCGATAATTTTATATCTAAATTAAAGCTTAGGTTCTCCCCTTTCAGAAAAACACCATACTTTTGAATTTGGAAAAAAAATTCGTACCTTAAACGGCCTCCATGGACACTTAGCCCTCTGTAAAATACCGTCAACTTGCATGCGGTTTCACCGCAAACAATACAGCACTATACAGTGTTACAAAAAAAACATTTCTAGGGTTGGGAATAACTTTTAAAGTTTTCAAGGGAGGCCGATAATTTTATATCTAAATTAAAGCTTAGGTTCTTCCCTTTCAGAAAAAACACCATACTTTTGAATTTGGATACTTTTTTCGTACCTTAAACGGCCTCCATGGACACTTAGCCTTCTGTAAAATACCGTCAACTTGCATGCGGTTTCACCGCAAACAATACAGCACTATACAGTGTTACAAAAAAACATTTCTATGGTTGGGAATAACTTTTAAAGTTTTCAAGGGAGGCCGATAATTTTATATCTAAATTAAAGCTTAGGTTCTCCCCTTTCAGAAAAAACACCATACTTTTGAATTTGGATAATTATTTCGTACCTTAAACGGCCTCCATGGACACTTAGCCCTCTGTAAAATACCGTCAACTTGCATGCGGTTTCACCGCAAACAATACAGCACTATACAGTGTTACAAAAAAAAAACATTTCTATGG
Source organism: Zoroaster sp. YZ-2022 (assembly GCA_029582265.1). Lineage (NCBI taxonomy): Eukaryota > Metazoa > Echinodermata > Asteroidea > Forcipulatida > Zoroasteridae > Zoroaster > Zoroaster sp. YZ-2022. The sequence goes on along the minus strand of CM055825.1, from coordinate 31,614,057 downwards.
TTGGGAATAACTTTTAAAGTTTTCAAGGAAGGCCGATAATTTTATATCTAAATTAAAGCTTAGGTTCTCCCTTTCAGAAAAACACCATACATTTGAATTTGGATAATTATTTCGTACCTTAAAACGGCCTCCATGGACACTTAGCCCTCTGTAAAATACCGTCAACTTGCATGCGGTTTCACCCGCAAACAATACAGCACTATACAGTGTTACAAAAAAACATTTCTATGGTTGGGAATAACTTTTACAAGTTTTCAAGGAGGCCGATAATTTTATATCTAAATTAAAGCTTAGGTTCTCCCTTTCAGAAAAACACCATACTTTTGAATTTGGATAATTTTTTCGTACCTTAAACGGCCTCCATGGACACTTAGCCCTCTGTAAAATACCGTCAACTTGCATGCGGTTTCACCGCAAACAATACAAGCACTATACAGTGTTACAAAAAACATTTCTATGGTTAGGAATAACTTTTAAAGTTTTCAAGGGAGGCCGATAATTTTATATCTAAATTAAAGCTTAGGTTCTCCCCTTTCAGAAAAACACCATACTTTTGAATTTGGATGAATATGTCGTACCTTAAACGGCCTCCATGGACACTTAGCCCTCTGTAAAATACCGTCAACTTGCATGAGGTTTCACCGCAAACAATACAGCACTATACAGTGTTACAATAAAAAGATTTCTATGGTTGGGAAGAACTTTTAAAGTTTTCAAGGGAGGCCGATAATTTTATATCTAAATTAAAGCTTAGGTTCTCCCCTTTCAGAAAAACACCATACTTTTGAATTTGGAAATTTTTTTCGTACCTTAAACGGCCTCCATGGACACTTAGCCCTCTGTAAAATACCGTCAACTTGCATGCGGTTTCACCGCAAACAATACAGCACTATACAGTGTTACACCAAAAACATTTCTAGGGTTGGGAATAACTTTTAAAGTTTTCAAGCGAGGCCGATAATTTTATATCTAAATTAAAGCTTAGGTTCTCCCCTTTCAGAAAAACACCATACTTTTGAATTTGGATAATTATTTCGTGCCTTAAACGGCCTCCATGGACACATAGCCCTCTGTAAAATACCGTCAACTTGCATGCGGTTTCACCGCAAACAATACAGCACTATACAGTGTTACAAAAAAAAAACATTTCTATGGTTGGGAATAACTTTTAAAGTTTTCAAAGGAGGCCGATAATTTTATATCTAAATTAAAGCTTAGGTTCTCCCCTTTCAGAAAAACACCATACATTTGAATTTGGATAATTATTTCGTACCTTAAACGGCCTCCATGGACAGTTAGTCCTCTTTAAAATACCGTCAACTTGCATGCGGTTTCACCGCAAACAATACAGCACTATACAGTGTTACAAAAAAAAACATTTCTATGGTTGGGAAGAACTTTTAAAGTGTTCAAGGGAGGCCGATAATGTTATACCTAAATTAAAGCTGAGGTTCTCCCCTTTCAGAAAAACACCATACTTTTGAATTTGGAAAATTTTTTTCGTACCTTAAACGGCCTCCATGGACACTTAGCCCTCTGTAAAATACCGTCAACTTCCATGCGGTTTCACCGCAAACAATACAGCACTATACAGTGTTACAAAAAAAACATTTCTAGGCATGGGAATAACTTTTAAAGTTTTCAAGGGAGGCCGATAATTTTATATCTAAATTAAAGCTTAGGTTCTCCCTTTCAGAAAAACACCATACTTTTGAATTTGGATAATTATTTCGTACCTTAAACGGCCTCCATGGACACTTAGCCCTCTGTAAAATACCGTCAACTTGCATGCGGTTTCACCGCAAACAGTACAGCACTATGCAGTGTTACAAAAAAAAGATTTCTAGGGTTGGGAATAACTTTAATGTTTCAAGGAAGGCCGATAATTTGATATCTAAATTAAAGCTTAGGTTCTCCCCTTTCAGAAAACACCATACTTTTGAATTTGGAAAAAATGTTCGTACCTTAAACGGCCTCCATGGACACTTAGCCATCTGTAAAATACCATCAACTTCCATGCGGTTTCACCGCAAACATTACAGCACTATACAGTTTTACAAAAAAAAAACATTTCTATGGTTGGGAATAACTTTTAAAGTTTTCAAGGGAGGCCGATAATTTTATATCTAAATTAAAGCTTACGTTCTCCCTTTCAGAAAAAAACCATACTTTTGAATTTGTATAATTATTTTTGTACCTTAAACGGCCTCCATGGACACTTAGCCCTCTGTAAAATACCGTCAACTTGCATGCGGTTTCACCGCAAACATTACAGCACTATACAGTGTTACAAAAAAAAACATTTCTATGTTTGGGAATAACTTTTAAAGTTTTCAAGGGAGGCCGATAATTTTATATCTAAATTAAAGCTTAGGTTCTCCCCTTTCAGAAAAACACCATACTTTTGAATTTTGATAATTTTTTCGTACCTTAAACGGCCTCCATGGACCTTAGCCCTCTGTAAAATACCGTCAACTTGCATGCGGTTTCCACCGCAAACAATACCAGCACTATACAGTGTTAGAAAAAAGATTTCTATGGTTGGGAATAACTTTTAAAGTTTTCAAAGGAGGCCGATCAATTTTATATCTAAATTAAAGTTTAGGTTCTCCCTTCAGAAAAAACACCATTTTTGAATTTTGATAATTATTTCGTACCTAAACGGCCTCCATGGACACGTAGCCCTCTGTAAAATACCGTCAACTTGCATGCGGTTTCTACCAAACAATACAACACTATACAGTGTTACAAAAAATATTTCTAGGGTTGGGAATAACTTTTAAAGTTTCCAAGGGAGGCCGACAATATTATATCTAAATTAAAGCTTAGGTTCTCCCCTTTCAGAAAAAACACCATACATTTGAATTTGGATAATTATTTCGTACCTTAAACGGCCTCTATGAACACTTAGCCCTCCATACCGTCAACTTGCATGCGGTTTCACCGCAAACAATACAGCACTATACAGTGTTACAAAAAAACATTTCTATGGTTGGGAATAACTTTAAAAGTTTTCAAGGGAGGCCGATAATTTTATATCTAAATTAAAGCTTAGGTTCTCCCCTTTCAGAAAAACACCATACTTTTGAATTTGGAATAATTTTCGTACCTTAAACGGCCTCCATGGACACTTAGCCCTCTGTAAAAATACCGTCAACTTGCATGCGGTTTCACCGCAAACAATACAGCACTATACAGTGTTACAAAAAAAAAAGATTTCTATGGTTGGGAATAACTTTTAAAGTTTTCAAGGGAGGCCGATAATTTTATATCTAAATTAAAGCTTAGGTTCTCCCCTTTCAGAAAAACAGCATACTTTTGAATTTGGATAATTCGATTTCGTACCTTAAACGGCCTCCATGGACACATAGCCCTCTTTAAAAAATACCGTCAACTTGCATGCGGTTTCACCGCAAACAATACAAGCACTATACAGTGTTACAAAAAAACATTTCTATGGTTGGGAATAACTTTTAGGAGTTTTCAAGGGAGGCCGATAATTTTATATCTAAATTAAAGCTTAGGTTCTCCCCTTTCAGAAAAACACCATACTTTTGAATTTGGATAATTTTTCGTACCTTAAACGGCCTCCATGGACACTTAGCCCTCTGTAAAATACCGTCAACTTGCATGCGGTTTCACCGCAAACAATACAGCACTATACAGTGTTACAAAAAAAAAAGATTTCTATGGTTGGGAATAACTTTTAAAGTTTTCAAGGGAGGCCGATAATGTTATATCTAAATTAAAGCTTAGGTTCTCCCCTTTCAGAAAAAAACACCATACTTTCGAATTTGGATAATATTTCGTACCTTAAACGGCCTCCATGGACACTTAGCCCTCTGTAAAATACGGTCAACTTGCATGCGGTTTCACCGCAAACAATACAGCACTATACAGTGTTACAAAAAGAACATTTCTATGTTTGGGAATAACTTTTAAAGTTTTCAAGGGAGGCCGATAATGTTATATCTAAATTAAAGCTTAGGTTCTCCCTTTCAGAGAAAACACCATACTTTGAATTTGGAATTAAGATTCGTACCTTAAACGGCCTCCATGGACACTTAGCCCTCTGTAAAATACCGTCAACTTCCATGCGCATTTCACCGCAAACAATACAGCACTATACAGTGTTACAAAAAAAAGATTTCTATGGTTGGGAATAACTTTTAAAGTTTTCAAGGAAGGCCGATAATTTAATATCTAAATTAAAACGTAACATATACCCTTTCAGAAAAAAACCATACTTTTGAATTCTAGGATAATTGCTTCGTACCCTTAAACGGCCTCCATGGACACTTAGCCCTCTGTAAATACCAGTCAACTTGCATGAGGTTTCACCGCAAACAATACAGCACTATACAGTGTTACAAAAAAAACATTTCTTGGGTTGGGAATAACTTTTAAAGTTTTCAAAGGGAGGCCGATAATTTTATATCTAAATTAAAGCTTAGGTTCTCC
>CM055825.1:31587803-31609096 GCA_029582265.1 Zoroaster sp. YZ-2022 | reverse complement strand
TGTAAACTGCTTAACATTGGAGCACCTATTATAACACCTTTGTTAACTAAATTTTTTAAATATGTCAATAAATGAAGCTAGTGTCCCAGAAGATTGGAAATTTGCTAAAGTCACTCCCATTTATAAAGGTAAAGGTTCTGTTGAGGATTATGGAAATTATAGACAGATCTCTGTAATAAGTCATGTATCTAAAATTATGGAAAAGATTATTTTATCGCAACTAAAAGAATATTTGTGACCCTCTACAAAAAAGGGTATTATGTCGCACAAATAAAAAAATCAGTTATATATAAATAGTTGAATTGATCACATTACAAGCTTTAATTTGGTACAGGTTTGACCCGTACCCCGTAGCATTTTGCATTCTGGAGATATATTAATAATTTGCATATTCATATTTTACAATGTAACGAAAGTGCTTTCAGAGATACAGCCCTTTAAACATACTAAGTGGAAAAAGAAATGAATGCCCATAGCAACAGTTATGTTATTGATAGCGGGTGTTAAAACCGTGTCACTACGAAAGCATAACATTGGTGTTTTTTTCCTCTAAAACGGACAAAGAGTAAAACAAAAGACGAAAACAATGCACACAAAAACGTTTGTTTTTTCATCTTTATTCATCAATATTAATATTTCTGAAAATAAATTATGAAAATATTGATATTATAGAAGCCAACAAACCAAAAAAAATAAAAAATCAGTTTGTGAAGATTTGTTCACCCGTCTCCACATAGAACAGCCCTTTACGTGTAATAGCATAGCGCGACTTAATACCCTTTTTCGTAGAGCGGGTCACATTTATACGACCATCAATTTATAACAACTGCACAGTCTGCTTATTTAAGAACCATTCTACAAACACTGCTATACACAAGGTTGTTTCAGATATTTCAGAAGGTATTTACGCTAATGAAACTAATGCTTTGTGGTTTATTAATCTCCAAAAATTGTTTCGACACTATTGATCAAGAAATTTTATTGAAAAAAATGGATAATTACGGTATTAAAGATTTGAGTTTGCAATGGTTTAATAAAGAATTGGCACAAATGATCTAATTTATTTCATAATGTTTCGAAATGTTTCTAAATAATAATTTTTCTGCAAACTTATCTTTTTGATGGTTGCTGATGGTTACATATCCTTTCAAATTGAACACCGGCGTTTTCTCAGCCTACCAGCGCGACAAGCGTCAGTCTGGGCACCGAGCATCCCCTGGAGACCTCGCTCGGCTTTGCCGAAGCCGTTTACGTACACTGGCTACAGTGTGTGAAACTACCATACTGTGTATGGATGCAGGTGTGATGAATGGTTTGGGAAGCCTCCTTTTAATTATTGAACTACCCAAACTTCCCCTTGTGGAAAATGTATTAAATTTGTTGATTTCGTATCCCTCTTAATAATTATGTTTTTCCATTAATCAATTAAATGGAAACTAATTTCTTGTTGAAATAAAAGTTGATATCATTATGTAATTGGACAGACGTTTTTTCTGCAAATTTATTTCTTGATCTTGTGCTGATGGCAAGTATACATATAGTTAACAAGTAACTTGTTCTTTATTTCAAATTGAACACCAGTGTTTTCTCACCCTGCCAGCGCGGCAAGAACCAGTCCAGACACCGGGACGGAAATCCTGAAGACCTCGCTCGAATATACTCAAATGTGTATGCACGTGTATTTGTATATACGTGTATATACATATACGTGCACACGAAGAAACACGCACATGCCTCGGAATTTTGTGATTCAGATACGAATAGCTCAGAATATCATTCTTTGATATATCAATTGATATGGGCAGATACTGCAGTCCTCGCCAAAGATAATTACGTTGATATAATGTCTACAATTACATCGGGACAGCAAAACTGAGTCGTGTGTTAAGTTATAAAGATGTTTATTTTTCTTTTATTGTGAACAAGGTAATACATCAAACTAGAGATGTTTCTCTTTTTGAACAGACCTCAGATCTGCCTGTATATATTCCGTAAGGGCTCCTGCTAAAAATTATGCAAAATTATTGTGGTTTGATCTAATTTTATAATAACAAGAAATCGCATCCTCTTCTAATGATCCTCAGATTGCTGCTTCCCAGGTTGTATTTTATTTATTTATTTCTGATATGTTATCAGGGTATCGCGTTCACATAACATGTGGTCTCCCTCGTGACCCTGGGAATAAAAAGGTAATTCAAAAGATAACATTAACATGATCAATAAACAATCAACATAATAAAACATATAAACAAATAAAACTAAAATAAAAGATAAAATTAATAACGAATCCAGTTACAAACAAAACCCACTGTGGTAAGAAATATATAATTGAAATAAAACATTATGTTCATTGTACAAAGGTACTTGAGTTGATAGAGATAATCAAATGTTCCTAATTATTGTAAAGTCCTTGTGCTTCATACACTCTAAAAACAGATTGGTTAAAAACTACCAATGTATATGGTTAACACTATTTATTTATTTTTTTACCGAGAGATTGGTCAATGTGGTTTTAAGAGTGTATGATGGTTGTATTATTTATTTAGTGCCTGATGTGTTTGTTGTATACGTTATTACCACATGAAATTCTTGAGCCGTATAGAAGTATTACCCTAACTCTCGCTTTATCATTCATTGTGTTCAAATCGAGCGACCCAACACACCTCATCCGTCGATTGAGAAAATAGGCCTATACACCGACTCACTTTGCTCATCAGGTGAGGGATATTGAGATTTGTTGTTTGTGTACGATTGTTTGGCCCTCAAGAGGATAGGGAATGGACGGTGAGGGACCGGGGCTGGCTTTCATGTAGTTGTACCACCTCAATTAACCTATCGCCAGCATCATCACCCAAGCCAATCTCCAATTCATTTAACAAGAAAATTTGTCTTACCTTTTATTTCTTAGATCAATCCATATTGAGATTTTATGATCATCGTCAATTTCTTTGAGTAAGAGTGGTTGGAGGAAATGATTAATGTTAGTCATCAAATTGCCTGGTAAATAGTCATGTGCACTTAACAACACGGAGCAAATAGAGTAGGGCAATTTATTTGTATAACGTTGAAACACGAAGAACCCTAACTGAAGATGTTATTTAATATACAAGAAAATATAATTCAGTTTTATCAATTGGCATTCATTTGTCACATTTTTATTTTCAATTCTCAGGCCCGGGTATGATTGCATTATATGCAATGTTGAAGGGATAGAACAACAATATTTGTAAAATGTTGGCAAAACTGCTTCTCTTTGAATCATTTTTATTTTAATTTTGTTTAATACATTCATAGTTATCATCAACTTTATTGGGGACGTTCTAATTGAAAGTATTGTTAAGTTCATTCAATTTAAAAAAGAACCAGTCTTAAGCGATTGATCAAGAATTCAATTTTATCAGTTGGCATTCCTTTGTGAAATATATTCAATTCTCAGGCCCGGGTATGAAAGTTTAGGACAGATTCATTATATGCAATGTTGAAGGGATGGAATAACAATATTTGTAAAATGTTAGCAAAACTACTTCTCTTTGAATCATTTTTATTTTAATTTTGTTTAATACAATAATACGTTTTGACAATAATATATTTAACAAAAGTAACAGACTAAATAGTTTATTTATTGATTCCATCATCAGCTTTATACCAAATGAGTTGTACATTAACATTCAACTATTTGGGTATTTTTGAATTATCTTTTTAAATATCAGTTCTATAACCTACCTTTCAGACAAAATATTAAATTCAATAATAATTTACATTAGGCCTATCCTGTGTTGTGTGTTTTCATTATAATTTTCCATTCTTGATCAATCGCTTGCGATTGGTTCTTTTGAAATTGAAATTGAATGTACCTGACGACGCTTTCAATTAGAACGTACTTATTTTATCAATGAGTTGGGTTAAATGAAGATAGAATGCTCAACTTATGAATTTGAATGTATCTTTTTGCTGATTGAATGATGATGTAAAGGAGCATTCATTTTCAAATCAAATTGATTGAGTCACGTATTTAAACTGAATGCAATATTTTGAAATTCATCGGGAAAACCTATAATAAAATGGATAAAGTGAACCCTCTAAACAAATAACTGTGGTGTTCATGGGTCTTCATGTAGGGTATACATTTATTTTAATATCATGATCGATCCTCTCGCTGAGTCTTTTGTATTGCAATCTATATGATTAACATTCAATTCAATTAAGATTTTCAAATATTTACTTTAATTCATTTACTTCCATAGGTCGGCTTCAAAATCGGTGACATGCTATTGTTATTATTATTTAAAAAATATTGTGGAAAACGTATTATTTTTTTGAATTTGTTATCCCTCTCTATAATTTTGTTTTTCCATTAATAAATTAAATGTTAATTAATTTCTTGTTAAAATAAAAGTTGATCTCATTATGTAATTGGAAAGACGTTTTTTCTGCAAATTTATTTCTTGATCACTCGAATATACTCACATGTGTGTGCACGTGTATTTGTATATACGTGTATACATATACGTGTACACGAAGAAACACGATGTATACGTGTCTACACGAAGAAACACGAACATGCCTCGGAATTTTCTGTTTCAGATACGAATAGCTCAGAAATATCATTCTTTGATACATCAATTGATATGGGCAGATACTGCATGTTGATAACGGATAATTCCGTTGATAACTATATCATTAAGTCTACAAACAATGGCATCAGGACAGCTAAATGAGACGTGTGTTCAATTATAAAGGTCTTATAAAGGTCTTATAAAGGTAACACATCAAACTAAAGATGTGTCTCTTTTTGAACAGACCTCAGAGCTGTTCTGAGTTGAATATTTTGAGATGTAGGGCCTAAGAGTATAAATGACAGGTTCATTAACACAGGAAAAAACGAACCGTAAGGGTTTTTAAGTAAACATTTATAAATATGTAATTTGACACCTTATGACGTAATAATTATGTCAATTTCGCCAATTTAAATACCGCGTCATTCTGTTTCGCGCGAAATTAAATGTTGCTCAAAATCATCATTCAGTTTCCATTCAGTTTCCTTTTTTAAACAAAAAAAAACATCCAATTTAACAATCCACTCGAACAACATTCAAATTTGCAGGAGCTTTCGACGCGCGTATTTGGACATTCAAATTCATTATTGGGCAGGCATTTGTGAAATTTGTGCAACTTAATTGGACGGTTAAGGGAAAAACCATATGAATGGATATTAAGAAACCAGGATAGAAATCATAAAGACACACTCAAACAATAAAACAGGTTATAATGAAACAGTCCAATATAATATAAATGTTACAGAATTAGGCCCAGGTCAGAAACCAATACAGATTGTAACCAGAGAAAAAACAAAACAAAGTGTGATAAAAAAAAGACCGATAGGGCCTATATACAGTGTACGAGAAATGCACATGAATAAAGAAAACTAAATTAAGTTTGAATTAAAGTAAAGATGTGAAACGTATTCAGTTGTCTCGTACAATTAATCTAGGCCTATTTGTTTCTCGTATTTCTTTTTAAATTCTCATTTTGCGAAATTGATTGCCGTTAAACGAAAATGAAAGTAACATTTTAGTGAAAATCTCCAATCGAACCAACTCTGCTAATTTGGATGACAAATGTGTATTACTAAAAAGAACGACGTATATGCTAAATTGAATATAATGCTAAATGAATTCGCATGCATAAAAATGAAATTAAGTGTTCTAAATGTTATATACGAACAAAACAAACCAAACTTGAGCCATCAATAATTATGTTCATAGTGTTAATCCCTTGCACCTCCACCAGTGTACAGAGTAGGATATTGACTCAGCCTGTATGTACAATAGGGACACCTGTTATATTATATTTACTAATATATACAGGTAAGTGCTCCTGCTAAACATTATGCAAAATTATTGTGGTTTCCTCGAATTTTATCATAACAAAAATCTCATAATTTCTGGGAATTACAATGTAATTCAAAAGATAAAATTAAAGTGATCAATAAAATAAATATTACACATAATAAAAATTGTAAATAATTAAAACTAAAATAACAATTAATTACATAAATAGATAATTCAGTTACAAACAAACCCACTATGGTAAGAAATCTAAAAGTGAAATAAAACATTATGTACATTTTAAAAGTGGTATTTGAGGTGATAGAGATAAGCTTTCCCAGTTACTGTTAAGTCATTGTGCTTCATATGATGGTTGTATTATTTGTTAGTGTCTGATGCGTTTGTTGCATATATTTATTACCACATGAAATGCCTGAGCCGTATAGAAATATCACCTTATCCCTAGCTTTATCATTCACTGTGTCCAAATCGAGCGCCCAACACGTCTTATCCGCCGATCGGGAAAATAGGCCTATACACTGACTCACTTTGCTCATCAGGTGAGGGATATTGAGGTTTTCTTTGTTCGTGTACGATCGTTTGGCCATCGAGAGGATAGGGAATGGACGGGGAGGGGCGGGGCTACCTTTTCAATGAGACTATTCGAGAGCACAGAGGTACATTTAGTTGTCCCACCTCAATTAACCTATCGCCAGCATCATCACCCAAGCCCCTCTCCAATTCTTTTACGAAGCAACTATACACATGTTGAGTATATACGAGCGAGGTATTCAGGGTTCCCGGTGTCCGGACTGGCTCTTGCCGCGCTGGCAGGGTGATGAAACGCTAGTGTTCAATTTGAAACGACATGTAACCATACATTTGCCCGATTTGTGAGGTCTTTCTTAGCCACCATGTTTTGGTCTTGTTCTAATATAATAATTGTGTATACATGTATCACGTATTTCACTGGTTGGCAAAACAAAAAACAATTACCCCCCCCCCCTCCCCCCAAAAAAAGGAAAAACAAGGGGTGTCACCGCACCGATTTTGAAGCCGACCTATGACCAGAAACCGGAGACTTTTTTGGCCATAGATAAGAGCCAATTACTTATTTTAACTAGCTCAGTGTTTCAAATACGAGCTGCATTATTTACATTGTGATGGGTATAAATTAAACTTGTATCATCAGCAAATAAACAAAAGGATTTAATTTTGGTTGCCTTCGCTACACCCCTGGTTATAACAATTCTATTAAAGATGAGATATGATTCATTACTGTGTTGGATGCAATACTAAGTCAATAGTGGATTTATTTTTTATTTTTTTATTTTTTTATTTTTGTAGTTTATTGTTGGGGGTACAGTACCGTAAATAGGGGCCACATGAGGCACGTGTCAAAGGTCCATGCCCATCCCCTCCCCCGGTCACCCGCCCCCGATCTGAATTCGGATCCCTAAGAAAGACAAAGGTACCTCAAGTCCCCCCTGAAACTCCTGCTGTCCCTCCCATAATTTATTGTGTGTTTATCTTTTTTGGCATGTGCCCTCTCCTCCACTGGTCACCCTGGTTCCGTAACTGCATAGGGTCAACTGTAATTTCCCTCTTCCTATTGTTTCATGATAAGTATAATTGTCTAAAAGGTTGTACAAATCACAAATTAATCCAAATAGAAATTCTCGTTTTTCCCCAAAGGAATGTAGGTCCTTGGCTGTCAGCCAATCAGAAAATGACATGCTGATAATACAATGCGCATGACTCTTACTATGAGCTACAACGCATATATCATGGGCATAGTCCCTGCTTACTATTCCTTACCAATGCTGAAAACTCGATCACGCCACCTGCTTACAAAGCCAAGCCCTTGACCGACATAGTAACAATTGATTGACAGGCTGGATTGGTTCGACTATTTGTTGAGTTTGAACCTTACAACAGTAATCATAGAGACATTAAGAGACTGACAAACCGACCAACTCTCTAAAATCACTAAAATCACTAATTTATCTTACGAACAGACAAACACTAATCCAACATACGCACAGACAAACAAACAACCACTAATTCATCTTACGAACAGACAAGCAAACACCAATCATCCAACTTACGAACAGACAACAAATACACTCAAAAGGCAAATACACAGTAAGTCCGATGAAAGGACAAACAAACAGAACAAATAAGATAAACAGACAAGCAGATAACGCAAGAGGCGGACAGAAGTTCTGTCCCAATGGCTGTTACATGAATTATATTATGTCCCAACGGCTGTTACATGAATTATATTATTGCAAACAAACAACACTTCAGACTCGGACTACATGTAATAACCTCGTCCACAAGAAATGGAATACAATGAAAAAGAAGTGCTGTCAATAGCTGTTTCATGTATGTTTTGTTTGCAACCAAACGTACCTATATGCGTATACATAGTCCGTCTGATGGCTGGGCAGCGATTCTTAGAAGTGTGTGTATGTGGGGGGTGGGGGGTGGGGGTGGGAATAGAGGGACACTGTATGTCCCACAATAATTATGTCCCGCCTATAATTATCACCGAAAATAACCCGTTCACATCGCACAAATAATTACATTGTTCTGTTTTATTACAGACAACCCGTTAGCCTATTTAATTATATTTTGTTTCTAAAAGACTTATCATGCCCATATCCGGTATCCCTAGGCATACAATCCCAGTAGCTTAGCATGAAATCAAGATCGAATCAAAAACTTTGAAATTCACAAATATTTGGAGAGTGTTAAAAAATAATAATAAAATAACACTTTCAAAGAACTTTGGGGATTTCTGGGCTGGGGGTGGGGTAGGGCATGGTCAGCGATCCGGGGACAGGAATATGTCCCCACCCCACCACCCCAATATTTATGACGGGGAAAGTAATGGCTGGCAATACCCCCCCCCCCCCCATGAAGTATCTTCCCTCTTAAAGACACACAAATTATTACATTATTCCGTTGGTTTTTACTATTACAGACATCACCATCAGCGTCTTTACTTCGGGACATTTTGTTTCTACAAATCTGTATGTTCACCATTCATCATTTTTTGGTTTGCATATTTGAAAAAGGAACCAAAAACATAATAGAAATATAAATTTTCAAAAATAATACTAACACATTTTCAGAACACACATATTATTACATTATTCCATCGTATTTGTAATTACAGACATTAGCGTATAAACCTATTATTCCCAAAACTCACGTGACAAAGTAAAACATAAAATAAAGAAACTTCAAATTATTCGGCGAGGGTGGATTGGTGGATGGGGTATGTCATGGGTCCTGCTTCCTACTGTTCCCCATAGTAACAAGAAAGTATCGGCGAGTTCATCGGTTGGGTGAGTGGTGTGTCATGGGTCCTGCTTTCTACTATTCCCCCATAGTAACAACAAATTGCCACAACTGACAGTCAGACCAATATGACAAGAAGACAACAAAGTGTAAAGGAAGAATCTCTATCAAACTTGTTTCATAACTTAGTGTTTACCTACAAACTTAAGAGTCAAGTACATGTACAGTCACGTGAAGAGATACGTGGGCAGATAGAAGGCCATATAGACAACAGAGAAGGAGAGGAAGTAGTTCTCTGACAGTAGTCATGTGTTTACACTGCACAAGCATCGTACCTCTCACAAACACAATAGAATATGCAATATGCAATATCAATTGTCGTTATTGCATATATGGCGTAAGAACGACAAGCAGAACCTTATGAAAAGATTTATCTCCACTTGAATGAATTGCTTCGAGGGTTTTATTGATTATTAAATAGGCCTATATTAAATTGTGTCTCGCTGCAGTAGCCTTGATGTTAGGTAGACAGACTGAAATGAAATAAGATGAGTTTTAAAGGCAATGTATGTAGGTGTTCTTGAAAATTAAAACAATTTCAAATTTTAAATAATGAATAATTTACCACCGTTTCACATAAACTTACTCAGTGCAAGGTTGATGGCTATCGAATTTACTTCTAAATTGTTCCGAGGTTTTATATATATATATATATATATATATATATATATATATATATATATATATATATATATATATTAGTTAACTGTTATTCCCCAAAGTAAGTCAGAATTTAAATTTTTAATTAAATGTCCCCTTTAAGTTTGAATTTAGTGATGTCAAATAAGTTTTACCATGAAAAATAAATTTAGTGCAAACAATAGCCCGCACTATGCTAGATAAAATCGCAATGCTGCGAAGGTAAAAACCAAAAGTATTACAAAAACAATGCAGGTCTAAAATAAAGATTTGGATATAAAAAAGTTGCGTCATAATTTAGTCTCCCATTTGGCTTAAATACATTGTTAAAAATATAGAATCAGGTGAGAAACATTAAAACATGATGACAATACTTTTGAAAATGTTTGGGAGTTAAAGGATAATTTTTGAAAATTGTTTTTTCATTTCTATGGGAAGTTTCTCACAACCACATCCCCCCTCGTTAGGCGATTTTTGGGGAATTTTTGTTTACGACTACCTCCCAAAACTTCTCACGCCTTCTTCACCCTCATCCAGGTGTTACATTTTGTACCACCGCTGAAGTCAGTCGGCAAATTGGCTTCCACACCCCCTCGCCCACCCCCACCCCATCATTTTCTCACGCCTTAAATACATGGTTAAAAATGTCCCACCCCCACACCATCCCACCTCCACACCATCCCACCTCCACACCATCCCACCCCACACCATCCCACCTCCACACCATCCCACCTCCACACCATCCCACCCCCACACCATCCCCCCACACCATCCCACCTCCACACCATCCCACCTCCACACCATCCCACCCCCACACCATCACACCCCACACCATCCCACCTCCACACCATCCCCCCACACCATCCCACTCCCACACCATCCCACCCACACACCATCCCACCTCCACACCATCCCACCTCCACACCATCCCACCTCCACACCATCCCACCTCCACACCATCCCACCCCACACCATCCCACCTCCACACCATCCCACCCCCACACCATCACACCCCACACCATCCCACCTCCACACCATCACACCCCACACCATCCCACCCACACACCATCCCACCCACACACCATCACACCCCACACCGTCCCACCTCCACACCATCACACCCCCACACCATCCCACTTCCACACCATCCCACCTCCACACCATCCCACCCCCACACCATCACACCCCACACCATCCCACCTCCACACCATCACACCCCACACCATCCCACCCACACACCATCCCACCCACACACCATCACACCCCACACCGTCCCACCTCCACACCATCCCACACCCATACCATCCCACCTCCACACCATCCCACCTCCACACCATCACACCCCACACCATCACACCCCACACCATCCCACCTCCACACCATCACACCCCACACCATCCCACCTCCACACCATCCCACTTCCACACCATCCCACCTCCACACCATCCCACCTCCACACCATCACACCCCACACCATCCCACCTCCACACCATCCCACCCCACACCATCCCACCTCCACACCATCCCACTTCCACACCATCCCACCTCCACACCATCCCACCTCCACACCATCCCACCCCCACACCATCCCACTTCCACACCATCCCACCTCCACACTATCCCACCTCCACACCATCCCACCTCCACACCATCCCACCTCCACACCATCCCACCTCCACACCATCCCACCCCACACCATCCCACCTCCACACCATTTCACCTCCACACCATCCCACCTCTAATGAGACACGGTAGAATAACACCTTTAAATGATATACTGTCTCTTTAAGACTTACAATACCATCATACATACAGACTGAAAGATGGATAACTAATACTAATTTAACAGTCCTAAAATACACCTACAGACAAACAAGTGGACCAAGCAACGAGCAAACAAACCAATCACAATCCAAACCAACAAAGTCAACCAATCAACAAAACAGTGTTTAAAGCACATGCACAAACAGATATACAGACAAACTGTCAGATATGATACATAAACAATGACAAGTCGGCGAAATCAACTTTTGATCTTTAAACGAGATTTTTAATATTGGTTCGCGGCGTTCAAACACAAAAAGAAAGCTTACCCATATTTGTAATGCTATACAAATCGTTAAAGTTGCGTGGGCAGGCACGATCACAGGGATAGAAAGACAAATATAGCCAAGGCTTGGAGGATGAGATGAAACGGAAGTTATTGTGTTTATGCGCGTGGATGATGTAGGCCTTATTGAGAAGACAAAGGCAGGTTTAGGTACTGATAATCGTACACGTTTATTATTTATATCTACAGAGAAGCTTCTGGAAAATTAGCAAAATATTGAGAAAATTACTTTTTACTGGAATGATATGTATCATGCAGAATAATAATTATGAGCTTTTGCGAGTTTGTTGCCGACAGTAAATTCCTTAGCTGAAAAACAGACAGATAAAACCGTCTGTGGATCTAGGAATGTATATTGACCATGATACCTTTTGCGGACCTTTTTTGCCTTGTAACCCCTCCCCCTATTCGCCGTCAGTGTATCTGCCCTTGCAAAGAGACATTTTGACAAACAAATGATTTTACGAACACAAGGGCGCAACCACGTGTTGAAAGTTGGGGGGGGGGGGTCCCAAGCAGCCATTGTGATGTCATGAATGACATTACTAGGATCATGTATACATAAAATACCAAAATGTTCCAGAAGTTGGGGAGGTCCACATAAAAGTAGGGGGTCGTGACCCCCCCCCCCCGACCCCCACAGTGGTTGCGCCCTTGTACGAACATATACTGAACCATCAATCAAACAAAAAAGTGATTAAACACAAATGCACCGACAGACAGAAAGATGACACAAATATGGACAGTCGATCAATTGTACATCATTATTTTATGGACGTTCAAATCACATTATTTTAGTGCTCACCATAAAACACAGTCTACGTGTGATATAATTATATGCTGAATCAAAGGTTTTAGCAGTTATCATAGTCAAGTATAATTTAACTCTTACAAATGAATATTATGTGTGAAACCTTGTTTTTTAACTTAATTCTCGTACAATATGATATGTTTCTCGATGACTATATTAAAAGTACTGAAGTAGAATCAATATTTATTAAAGTAAATAGACCTTACAAAAAACCCATTATTGTTGGAACCATGTAGGCCCTATCGCCCTCCATCCAAAGGTGTAGATTATTTTAATTCTATGTTGGATGTTTTGGAAAAGGTTCTTGTTGAACATGACGTTATATTGTTGGGTGACCTAAATTATGATTATAAATTTGATGAATCTCTAAGTAATAACAACGTATTTTATATGGAACAATTGTTCGGATTTACGCAATTTAATCAAAGAACCAACAAGAGTCACAGATACTTCTTCAACTTTAATTGATGTTATTTTGTCCACCAATGTTACTGAACATAAGACTTTTGGTGTTATTAAGGTTTCACTTAGTGATCAGTTCCTTACATACACTTTTTTAGATGTTAAACCGGTTACTAAACAACAAAGGGTTGTTACTACTAGAAATTATAACAAGTTTGATGCAAGTATATTTTGTGATTCATTGAATAATGCAATATGTGATTTAGATACTCATCTGTCTCGTAACGATACACCACTGGATACTACATGGGATATGTTTAAACACACCTTTAATAACATTTCTGAAAAACATGTACCATTAAAAAATGTGAGAGTAAGAGATCGTTGTAATCCTAGGATAACAAGGGATATTATAATACTTATGAATGAAAGAGATTTCCTTCATAGGAAAGCTATTAAAAATGCGTGTAGTGATACATGGAAACAGTATGAAATCAAGTTGTTCATGATATTGAAAAAAAAAAACTCAACGTGAATTTTATAAAACACAAGTTACCAAAAATAATGGTCAAAAACACAATAATTATGTGGAAAATACTTAAAACCTTAACTGGGTCAAATGTAGTCTCTTCACCAATAATATTGATGTTGAAAAATGTAATAATTATTTTGCCACAACTGGGTCTAAGCTAGCTACTAAATTCAATGAGAAGGTTGATTACAAGTGGCAGTTACCAGAGAGTATTTACACCTTTAAACTTGAATCAATTAGCACCGATGTGGTGCTCGAACAACTTAATAAACTAAAGAGTAAATCAAATCTAGATGTGTTGAATATGGACTGTAAACTGCTTAACATTGGAGCACCTATTATAACACCCTTGTTAACTAAAATTTTAAATATGTCAATAAATGAAGCTAGTGTCCCGGAAGATTGGAAATTTGCTAAAGTCACTCCCATTTATAAAGGTAAAGGTTCGGTTGAGGATTATGGAAATTATAGACAGATCTCTGTAATAAGTCATGTATCTAAAATTATGGAAAGTATTATTTTATCGCAACTAAAAGAATATTTATACGACCATCAAATTATAACTACTGCACAGTCTGCTTATTTAATTAAAGAACCATTCTACAAACACTGCTATACACAAGGTTGTTTAAGATATTTTTGAAGTTATTAACGCTAATGAACCTCATGCTTTGTGTTTTATTGATCTCCAAAAATGTTTCGACACTATTGATCATGAAATTTTATTGAAAAAAATTTGATAATTACGGTATTAAAGATTTGAGTTTGCAATGGTTTAAAATGTATTTACAACAACGTAAACAAGCCGTGAAAGTAAATGGTAACATGTCTTCATTCAAGGAAATACAATGTGGTGTGCCTCAAGGTTCTATATTAGGGCCTATATTGTTTTTATTATTTAGTACATGTAATCTTTTTGCTGATTATACTGTAATTTATTCTCAAGCAGATAACGCTTATAATGCTAAAACTGCACTTCAAAATGATTTGCATAATATAGAAAAATGGTTATGTAAAAATAAATAACATGTTAATGTTAACAAATCATGTTGTATGGAAATCACTACAAGGTCAGTGAATGACAATAATTTAAATGTAATAATAAATAATGAGCAATTAGATCAGGTCCAATATACTAAATATCTTGGCGTAACAATTTGTAATGATATGTCATGGGAACGTCATATATCTACTATTTGTAAAAAGTTGGGTCATGGTACATGTATTTATGTATTACGTAATTTAAAGAACAACATTCCCCCTGGACATTTATTGATTGTATACAAGACAATAATTCAACCCCACATTGATTATTGTATAACTATATGGGGCTATGCACCTGATGTACAATTAAATAGAGTTCAACGCTTACAAAACAGAATGGCACGCTTACTGACAAATAACTACGATTGGAATATTAGTCCATATGACCTTAAAATGTTAAATATTCCAACAGTTACTCAGAGACGAGATTATTTTAATGGTATTTTAATGTATAGGTGTTTAAATGGTACAGCCCCTAATTATATGTCTGATTTTATATCGACGGCTTCTGATTTTAATTTTTATAATACCCGTAATGTTCAAGCTAATATGTTATGTTCCAAAACCTAGAGTGGAACTTTTTAGACAGTCTTTTCAATATGTAGGACCTTCGTATTATAACGAATTACCAAATGTAATAAAAGGGGCTGGTGATATATTAAGCTTTAAACGTTCACTAAAAGATTATGTTTTAAATGTTTAAAGACACCTGTATCTACATTAAGTATTTAGTTATCTGTAGTGTCTACATTAATTATTATTATTATTTTTTTTTTACAGTATTGTATTACTTTGTATCTCCTGGGTGCCTAGGAAGAATACCGGAAGGTAAATGGCCTACCCATAAATATATATTTTGAAATAAATAAATAAATAAATAAATAAATATATATCATTAATATAAATAATATACATAAAGGGACCTAATACACTGCATTGGGGAACCAATCCAAGGCTAAATCCACGCACACCGTAATGCTCTAATTTAGAAATAAGAATGTTATGATTTACAGTGTCAAAAGCCTTGGAAAGGTTCAGGAAAATACCAACAGAACACTGCCTATTTTCTATTGCTTCAATAATTTTATTTAAAACATTAAAAATTGCAAGTTCAGATGAACGTCAGGCTCTAAAAACCTATTTCCAATGACATAATGAGATAAATGTTTATTTCAACAAGAAATTAATGTATTAATGGAATAACAATTTTATTGCCCTTATGCATTTGTAAGCACAATAATTAATTTTACTAAATTCTTTGGAAATACATTGTGAAGTAAATGGATTAAAGTAAATATACGAAAATCCTAACTGAAATTAATGTTAATTATATAAAAGAACTCAGCGAGAGGATGGATCATGATATTAAAATAAATGTATACCCTACATGAAGACCCATGAGCATCACAGTTATTTGTTTAGAGGGTTCACTTTATCCATTTTATTATAGGTTTTTTCAGATGAATTAAAAAAAGTGCATTCAATTTAATACGTGACTCATTAAATATGATATGAAAATGAATGCTCCTTTACATCATCATTCAATCAGCAAAAAGATACATATATTCAAATTCATCAGTTGAGCATTCTATCGTCATTTAACCCAACTCACCGCCAGTATAAGTACATTCTAATTGAAAGTGTCACTAAGTTCATGACATTCCGTCAAAACCAGTCGCAAGCAGTTGATCAAAAATTAATGTCATCAATTGGCATTCATTTGTCACATTTTTACTTTCAGTTCTCAGGCCTGGGTATGAGATTTTAGGACAGATTTCTGTCTTATTTGCCAACCGCTTCAGGAGATTACAAGCAAAAGAAAGCAAAAGAAAGGGGGAAAATATAAACTAAGGAAAGAAAGTTAAACTTCGGGAAACAGAAGATTGAGGTGGAAGTATTGCAAAGGGGAACACATCTCAGTGTTATAAAAGATGACACCGTGTAGGGATACTCAGATTCTTGTTTCGTAAATTTTTGACATTGGAATAAAAATCAAGAAATTGGATAGCGGCACAAAAGAAGAAGTTTAGAATATTAGGCGTTAGTGACTTTCATTACTCACAAATGCCTTTGAGCAAATTCGTAATATATTATGATTTGTTAATGGCGAGTGGAAAAATTGCTCTCTGTAGGAAAACAATCTTTAAATTGTTTTGGCCCTGTCATGAAAAAAATTATATATGATAATCAGTTATTACCATAGTACAGGACTTAGTGATTACAGTGAAATATGTGGATGAAATCAATAAAGTATTTTCTCAGGGTTTCTGCATGGGATATCCACACATAGACATTATATAACATGTGTCTGATGTGCGCATTCCATTATCCGTATGCTGTATGCAACTTCCATGCATGCATGATGCACTTGTCAGTAAATGCTTCATAATGTACACACTTACACACTTTCATTACTCACATGATATTGATTAACCATGAACGAAATGATGATGATGATGTGTGGACTTATATAGCGCACGTATCCACCAACTGAGTGGTGCTCAAGGCGCATTATATTATTACCCCTGCTCATAAGGCTCATAAATCATTCCTGAAACCATCTCAGCTCCCTGGGGAGTATACAGCTCAATTGCTGCCATTACAGCGGATATAGGGCTAAACAACCAACTCTGCCCTCACAGGTACCCATTTAACCCCTGGGTGGAGAGAAGCAATTATAGTTAAGTGTCTTGCTCAAGGACACAAGTGTCACGGCCGGGATTCGAACCCACATTCTGCTGCTAACACCAGAACTTGAGTCCGGTAAGCTAGACCGCTCGGCCACGACACTCCGAAAATAAACTTGCAAAAAGTTGATAATTCTCAATTTGATTTAATCAAACATGCGAAACATTCAATTTCAGGATGAAAAAATTTAAGTAATGGATGCCGAAACGAAATAGAAATAACTATAAGAAGTTGAATATGACCTGAACAAAATAATAATTGCTTAGAAATTACACCCTGGATCCACATCTTTATAACATTATCGTTTTACCCTAATTGAATAATAATTGCCCATTGTGTATTGTTTGTTCCTCACACACGTGTATCATAGTCACGTTCCCTATCTACCGGCAGTAGAAATATCGTTATGATTGAAGCCATTACATTGTAAGGAACCTGTCTACTGGTTCAGTTGTACATGTGCCTCATTCTGATTCTCATAGACTTGTGTACAGGAAAGCAAAGATGGCTGCGGTTTATTAATTAAAGGTCTATTACACCTATAGGATGGAAGGATTCGGTTGGCAAAAGATTTTCTTGAATTTGAGAATGGTGATAAGACCCTCATATCAGTTATTCTGACATAGTCCTTAAAATAATCAAGCTGTCGACCATACTTAACCCCAATGACAACAGAGACAGAGACTTGACACACACATATGTAAATGTTGTGGTGTTTTACTGATCTAATTTAACAATGTCTGATCACCTCATGCCTTGAATTTCGTCCTCGTAGGAGCAAAGTAATTTTCCCTCAAAGAACTGTTCCATCACAAAATCAAAATGGATATGAAGACAGTATAGTTAATATCATAAACTAGACATGCATAGTCAATTTGCCATGACTTTATTGTTTTTAATTTAAAGCAATCATTGTCTGCCAGGAAGTTGTAAGTTATTAAGATGGATCAAGATTTTGAAACTCTTAATCCTGACCTTTTGATGTACCTCATGTGGGAACAAAATATTTATATGGGATGATCTTTGGGTTAGACATCAGGGACCAATATCATATGAAATTGACCGTAAATTGCATATGTGTGGGGACAACAAATGCTAAGGTGTGTAAAGAATTAAGCTGATTGTATAAATTCACTCATATTTTATACAATCACTATGAGTTTGCAAGGCACCACACTATTTAAGACAATAGCCTCATTTTGATTCCAATAGAGAAGTGCATTAGCAAACTAAAATTGACCATTCTTGGATGAAGTTCTATTTGTCTATGAAATAAAAAATAAAATCCACGAAGCAAGATATTGACTGTCATGTAGTGTTTTGTAGAAGGATCTGTTCTGCCCTTTTTTAATTGTAGATTTATTTTATGTAAATGAATTTTATTTGTTTTCTTGTATTATTGTGTTTGTGTTATGTTTTAAATGTAATTCGTATATTAATGTATTAATTTTATATGCATTTTAAATGCTTTCTTTACTTTTTCCACACTTAGGGGGACAACAAAATTATAATTGTAAACATATAAAACATTTAATAATAGATTAATATAATTATGAATATTCATGAAGCTTGTTCGAGCAGGGACCCTATATTCATAATGTTATGGACACAGTAAATGTTAAACTCCCATAAGGACATGTACACAAGATACCGGTAAGTAAGACAATGTTACCCATATTAACAAAGAATCTTATTCATATTATAAATACTTAGTAATTGAGTCTTTAGTTTATGTTTCAATTAAAATATTGAATATTTGTAAAAGATTTCCACAGAATTCCACAACTTGGGGACCTTCATGGTCAATTTCTTTGAGTAAGAGTGGTTGGAGGAAATTATTAATGTTAGCCATCAAATTGCCTGCTAAATAGTCATGTACAAATAATAACAGCAATATTGAACATGGAGCAAATAGAGTCGGGCAATTTATTTGTATAACGTTGAAAAACGAAGGACCCTAACTGAAGAAGATATATATTATTTAATATACAAGTAAATTATAATGAAAAATTATAATGAAGACACACAACACAGAGTAGGCCTAAAATAAGTTTTGTTCAATTTAATATTTTTGTCTTAAAGGTAGGTTATAGAACTGATATTTAAAAAATAATTAAAAAATACCTATGAATGTTAATGTACAACTTAGTTGGTATCAAGATGATGGTGGTATCAATCTTCACAATAAACTATTTAGTCTGAGGAACTGCCATTAGGAATGTATTAAACAAAATTAAAATTAAAATGATTCTTAGAGAAGCAGTTTTGCTAACATTTTACAAAAATTGTTATTCCATCCCTTCAACATTGCATATAATGAATCTGTCCTAAACTTTCATACCCGGGCCTGAGAATTGAATATAAAAATGTGACAAATGAATGCCAATTGAAAGAAAAATTTAATTCTTGATCAATTGCTTGTGACTGGTTCTTTTGAAATTGAATGAACTTAACGACACTGTCAATTGGAACTTACTTATTTTATCAATGAGTTGGGTTAAATAACAATAGAATGCTCAACTTATGAATTTAAATATGAAGAAGGGCAATAAAGTTGTTCTTCAAATGTTTATTAATAAAGGTCTCCAGTTTCTGGTCATAGGTCGGCTTCAAAATCGGTGCGGTGACATACTAAGAGAGACCTCACAAATCAGGCAAATCTATGGTTACATATCGTTTCAAATTGAACACCGGCGTTTTCTCAGCCTGCCAGCGCGGCAAGCGTCAGTCCGGTCACCGGGGAACCCTGGAGACCTCGCTCGGCTTCGCCGAAGCCGTTTACGTACACTGGCTACAGTGTGTGAAACTACCACACTGTGTATGGATGCAGGTGTGATGAATGGTTTGGGAAGCCTCCTTTTAATTATTGAACTACCCAAACTTCTCCTTGTGGAAAATGTATTAAATTTGTTGAATTTGTTGTCCCTCTCTATAATTTTGTTTTTCCATTAATAAATTAAATGTTAATTAATTTCTTGTTGAAATAAAAGTTGATTTCATTATATATTTGGAAAGACGTTTTTCTGAAAATTATGTTTTGATCTTGTGCCGATGGTTAGCATACATACAGTTAACAAGTAACTTGTTCTTTATTTCAAATTGAACACTAGCGTTTTCTCACCCTGAAGCCCTCGCTCGAATATACTCACATGTGCATGCACGTGTATTTGTATTATACCGGTTCCTGTACATGAAGAAACATGTACATACCTTGTCAATTGTCAATCATTAAACATTGTTTTGACATTTATTGATATTTCATTTGTTTTTGTTACTTTCCTTCTGTTTCTCAGATTTATATTGGATGTTACGAACTTAGATTAGTGACTGGATTATTTAAATTTCTTTCTGATTATTGTTTAATTCTTATTATTTTACTTTATTGCATTTCACACTTTTGTATTGTTGCTGATTCCTCAGTTAGATGAGTTTGCTTACACTTTTATTATTACTGTTTGGACTGTTAAAGATAATATTAGTCTGTCAATACAAAACTTCAAATTTAATAATTTCATATCTCTCGTTGACAAATGATTGATATAATATTCGGTAGTTTTATTGTCATTTTATGTGAGATAATTACCATTACGAGCACAACAATACCGAACAAAAACCGCTTAAAATTCAATAGTCTGTTCTCAGTAAGAGCTGAAACCTCTCATATATTATCTCCAAGCCGACTGCGTGTGTTTCCACTCAATGAGCCAGTTCAAGTCAAAATGCCTTGACTTTTAATTTAGTATTTAAATGTTATTGAAATTCAAATTCAACACGCGATTGCAATTGCGTCTCAAAACCATTGACAGATCGAGAAGGGGCGGGGTCAACAGGGGCAGTTTATAATAATCATAATATGTAATTTAACGACTT
>CM055825.1:31569426-31587303 GCA_029582265.1 Zoroaster sp. YZ-2022 | reverse complement strand
CGTGGGTCAGTCCGTTTTGGACAGCCTCGACGACAGCCTCCTCGAGCTCAGATATGCTGCTATTCGACCGTTTGAAATCCTGGAAGCTGATAACACTTGTGCATTTGGAAATTTGGTTAACCAGTGAAATGAGATATTGGCGTACGGAGACTGTGTCCAGCGCTTTGAACACGATTCCATTGTCCCTGGTAAGTGGGCTATTACCAGAACAATAGAAACGCGTTCACCACCCTTGCTCACACTCTGGCTGATTTTTCAATGAGCCGTTGCGCCCTGACTGGCCATGGTGACCAGCCAAAGCACCAAAACGACAAACATTTGAAAAAAGAACCCAGAAAACACGAAACAGTTAAACCTGACAATTTGAAATTCGCCTGTATGATGTATGAACAATAAGAGTAAGATTAATATAAAATTTGTAACCGTAAGATGCGTAAATCTCACAAAAATCTATCGTTCCTGAGCTCGATAAATACGACCTACCCGGAGAGAGAGAGAGAGAGAGAGAGAGAAATACACATGAATATTTAACGATTTGTATTATGTAAGAAAGTCTTAGGTAGTTGACGGTTGACGGTTGCAGTGGGTGGAAATTTAAGGTGGGGCTTTTTGAGAAGAAGTTTTCATTACTCAGAATGAAACAACAGAATAAGCTGAACCGTTCAAAGGTAAGCTGTTAAAATCTATATATTGATTCAAAGAAAGAAAGTATACTCCTTGTTAGTTTCCACTTCCACTTTAGTGGTCATATTGGTATTTCATAGAGGGCGCTGTTCACAGATTACGATTTACATATTCTAGTCTTACCTAACTTTCGGTTTAAAATGCATGCACAGTTATAAGACTACCAAAACATTCATGGGTCTTTCCACCAGTGTAAGAATGTCGTAAAGGTGTAAGCAAATTACAAAACACACAATGAACAACATGGGCGCTAGTCAAGGCCCATGAGGGCGGACCACAATGCACGAAAAAGACCCCTGCACGCAAGTAGCCGTTCTTATGTTTTCTTTATTTACTCAACCACATTGTTAGAAATGTTAATACATAATGCATTGGGTAACTTATTTTTTATGGTATCACTTATTTAAATAAAGACGCGCCCAACATTTTGCCTTCGGTAATTAGTTAAAATAAATTCGCACACACAAATTTTTAACTTTGCTGTAGTTTTATGAATAATTCAGCAGTAGCGTCCTTGGAATGGACTGGACTGGGAGTTGTGTTCTGGGTTGCAGGCGCGTGCGCCGTGACTAAAGGAAACCTCTAGCCTCCCAAGGTGATCCCTGGTCCCTATGACTATGTACCACGCTGTACAACGAGTGAAAGCAGTCAATAATTGTATATTATAAACGGATGTATATAGTGATTTCAGGTTAGTAGAACACTACATCCTGTACACTTAACAATATGTGTAGCACAGCTAGTATGTTATCCTTGAGCATCCTTTTGGCATGCACAATTCCAAGTGGTTATGGGGCAAAACGGATGTTTTGAATTTTGTTTTCTCGAGAGCATGCACTTTAATACAAACAATAGTTAATAGTAACCCGTTATTATAAATGGATATCAGTGGTCAGGTCAGGTCAAAATAATAACCGCTTATTGTATATACATTTTCCATAAAGATTTATATTTAGCCTTGACTTCAATTTAACTGACACGGATTATTGGGCTACAATGTAAGCGTGTATTTAACCCCTGTCGATAATTTCTACTGTAGCATGAAGCTTACATAACAAGAGAAAAAAACCTTATAAAACGTCAATTACAAGCCAAGCCTATGCAGAGAAAGTTTCAGTCGATTCGTTTTGGGTGTTATTAGTAAAAATGTAAATTTGTTGAAATAGAAAAGGAAACATATTTTAAACCATTTTTCGTTTACTTCTTAAAAATAAAAAAGTGATTCCGTATGGGATGAAAAATTCACAGTTTGGTGTTATGATATATATTTAAAACCAGAGAATTTGAAATACGATATTTAAATACGATTCAAACGTTATTCCTTCTGTTTAACGGAAAAAATGAACATAACCATACAAACATTTTGCCAAAATAAACAACACTGCAACACAGCATGTGTTTACATTTTATTTTGGTTCTATCTTTTTTTTGTAAAGTTGGAAATTCCCCCCCCCCCCCAACAGTAGTGTGGGTAGGGTCTACGAGCGAATACTTACCTGTAGAGCGAATACTACATTTGCATAGACTCGCACCGATGAAAAGGCGGTGGGTATACGCAATGCTATTGCATGTCTACAGGGGCGTAGGACAAGAGGCATGTCCGAACAGGATAAACCCCACGTCGCTCAGGATACCCATCGGTGCGTGGGATCCCGACCACACCACGAGGTAGCAGGTTTCAACACGGAAACATTGCTACTATACATTCAACCCAGTCGCGCGGACCTGCGCCATGAGGGAGAATACGAGTGGCCCGAAAAGCCCACGGGCCCGAGCATGAATGTCAGAGGGTTGCCGTCCTAATAGGAAAAAGTCATATTCGCGTTGCTGCTGCATAAATGAGCCAGTAATTTTCAGTCACTGTGTTCGTCTTAAACTAGGACACCAATTCCATGCCCTGTTTGTAGAAAGTCTGCTCTGATCGTGACGATACTGTCTGGTTAACCAATTGTGTTTATGGGATTGATGGGCAGTACTATCCCAATGCGAGCATACAAATAAATAGGAACTTTAATTGGGTGATCTGGCAAAAGGTATTCCAAGGCTGACACACCCATGCAATGAAGATTGGGGGTATGTTTACTATGTTTATATGGCCCAACTGCCAGGTATTCACTGTCGGCAATATACATTTTACTAGATCACCAACAGATATTGCTTAATAACTACATTTGTGAGGATGTTTGGGTCCAGTCAAAAAAATAATAAGAATTCCTCAGTACTATTTATGTTCTAACATGTTAAAGAAATTCCTAGAAAGACCTAGATGTGTCTTGAGGTCCTGAAAAAATAATTCCCTTGAGGGTAAAGACTGCAACAGATAGGATAAATCCATATAAAATAATTTGAATCATACATTAACTCCTTTGATGAATGGATAAACTTCAAATGCTGGCCATTGGATCACAAAGTTACACAGACTCTGACACACCTTGTAGCAGTAGCACAAATGGATACCGTTGATCTGAAATATAAACGAATCATGTAAAAACAATATTAAATGTTTTCAAAGAGGGACGAAGAATAATGGGTCATGCTAACAAAACACACATGACTTAGAATGCCCTCATATGTTATTATCAGGATGATTGATTGATGTAACTTCAGAAAAATTATGCAACTTTAGAAAAATTATCCCTTCAAAACAATGCCTTTAAGTTAGGTTTTACAATGGAATAGAAGTACATGTGACGTCTTCCTTCCTCCATGATGTGACTGTTTCATTATCTCAATAAAGGTGCTGATATTTGTTTCTGGTCTACTTTAGTGAGAAAATTAAGTGCCATTATAAAGTAAACTGCAATGCAGCCACCACCACACAAGACATAAGTACTACTAGTATTATGAGGAACTACAGACACTATAGTGTAGCTAAATTAACTTGTACTTCTACCAACTCGTACTCCACCGGATGTCAACCCATACGCATGCCAGTAAATATTCAGTAATAAATATTTTTACGAGTCGAGTTGACCAAAATGAGTATGAGTTGGTACGAGTTGGCACGCATACGAGTTGACCTGTTTCACTCCAGGCACGGCACATGTGATACCATTGCCACACTAAGGTTGTTAACGTTAACCATGGTTTTATATAGTCAATATCTATAAAATTATACTAAAACGAACATACATCGAGAAAAATGTGAAAGTTTACATACCTTCAAATGAAACCAAGTAATGAAGACCCCTTCTCAAACGATCTGTTAACGTAAGACGTTAAACCATACCATCGTGTAGCCTACAAACTGAAGATTGTTGGTGACTTTAACAGTTACGATACTGCATTTGGATGTGGTGTCAACGCTGTGTCGGGGTGCTGTAGGCTGGAACTCAGTCTGAGCCATGATACATCGGAGTCAACATGCTGTAAAAAATAATAGGAAAGTTTTATAAGTACATGGACCAAGAATAAAGTATGAAATTTCAGAGGTTTTATAATTTCATGTGAGAGATGTCTGAGAGAGGCCTCCCTAGGGAGCGGGACCTACAAGTACATGTATTGTGTCATGAATATTGTGCATTTTTCCTGCGAAATAATTGTCTATGTAAGTTGATTTGTATCTGAGAAGGGTAAACAATTTAGGAAAAGTGCAGTAAACAATCACTACTTAACGTTAATTTGTGCACAAACTGAAGATTTTTGGAGAAAACAAAAATTACAAAATATGGCATAACATTTCTACTGAAAAATTGCCATAACCTTAAGAACTGAATTTTCCTATCCTTATTTATATTCTAAATACATTTTGGTGACATCTGTTCATATTTTGTTAGAAAAGTGGCGAGGTTTTACTGTCCAAAGTATGTTCACGTCACTAACGTTAGTTAAACAGGCACAATGCAACGACGAACTCTGTACATTAACGTTAGCCAGCCAGCCCAACCGACGCTTAAAAAATGGCTTTTCTTGTATAAAAACACGAAGATAAATACAGGAAATCCTCTTAAAAATTAAATTCAAGATACCTACCCTTTATGACTGTGTTGGCGATCCATTTTTACACGAAATCCAAGACCTATTGGGTCAAAACTCCCTCAAAAAGACACAATTTCGTAGAAAGAAGATCATGTGACGATTCAGCAAGCCTAAAAAATGACGTCTGGGCACCACACGCAAACAGCGTCGATACATGTAGCTCCATTGTAACGATCTACTCGATTCATGCAACGTAATTGAAACGTTACAGACTGGCTCTATGGATTTAAACACGGAAGCATGTACGATAAAATTTGACTTCCGGTTTGGACAGGAAGTAAAGGTCAAATTGGGGTCACCTTTCTGTAAATATTTTTTGACAGTTAACGATCTGTACAATGGTGCAAAAATTGTGAATTTACCTCTTGTGGTTGTTGAGATATGATGTTTTTAAATATGAAAATTTGACTTCCGGTTTGGACCGGAAGAGAAGGTCAAATTGGGTCATGTCTGTGTAAATTATTTTTGATAATTCAAGACCTTTCCGATGACGTATAGATTGTAAAATTCCATTGTGTAGTTCAGGAGTTATGATTTTCTGAAATATTAAACTTTGATTTAACGTAATTCGACACCTGATGATGTCACCATAACGTCACAGTAACAGTTTCGTCAGCTTGTTATGTTATGTTCATGTGTTAAGTTTGAAGGTTTTTAAACTTGGCAAGTATGTTTTTTTAGCGGACAAGATTGGGGAGAAGAAGAAGAAGTAAAACTAGAGCTTAAGTGTTTGTTAGAACAAACACACGGTTCAATCAAATTATCATCGATGATGTCAATATCATATTTTGCAAAGGTGTATCATCTTTTATTATAACAATATCAATTTCATATTCAAAAAGATATAAATTTTGCATTAGAATGTGTTGACTTTGGACTTCCTGTTTGGACCGGAAGTAAAGGTCAGAACAGGTGATTTGAAGGTCATATATACGACACAATGAAACTTCCTCATGATCATGAAAAAATAACGGTAGTACTTGATTTGGTTCAATTTCTCAGATTGGAAAATAATCCCTTTTTAAAAATGCCACTGGGGGCGCTTTGAACTTTGATGATGTTATCAAACATATTTTTTGAGAATATAAGATGTCACTATCACTTTATTCGCAGAAGTCATATTCAAATTTCCTATGATTTTTGAGATTATTATGTTTCTAAATCTGCCACAAAAGGGCACTGTGATAGGTGATGACGTCATCAGTCACATTTTTGTCACAGTCTGATTGGATCATGTATGTGTACGAAATGTCACATAATTCAAGATCTGTAAGATGATGCAAAGATTGTGTAAATATCATTTGTGGTTCATAAGATACGAGTTTTGGAAATATTAAACTTTGATTTAGTGTAATTCGATATCTGATGCCTTAACCATGACGTCACAACCTAGGATACAACTACATGTTAAGGTCTAACTATGTGTTAATTTTTAAGATTCTGTACCAGAATAATGCTGAAAATGTTTAGGCCTTAATCTTTTTATTTATTTATTTATTAATGATAATGAAACATATGATTTGGTTATTATATAAATTAAAATGAAACAAAATTCACTGACCATTTAGAAATTTGCTAACC
The DNA here is from genome assembly GCA_029582265.1 of Zoroaster sp. YZ-2022. Lineage (NCBI taxonomy): Eukaryota > Metazoa > Echinodermata > Asteroidea > Forcipulatida > Zoroasteridae > Zoroaster > Zoroaster sp. YZ-2022. The sequence goes on along the minus strand of CM055825.1, from coordinate 31,581,060 downwards.
GGCTAACCAAAACTAATATTTAAAAGTAAACACCCAACAATTTTGGAAAAAATTACCAGTTTATGATCTTTAAGATGATGAAAAGATTGTGAAAATATCTTATATGGTTCATCAGATATGATTTTTTGAAATATTAAACTTCCGGTTTCGACCGGAAGGAAAGGTTAGATTGGGGACACGTCTAAAAACGAAATGTGACATAATTTATGATCTTTAAGATGATGAAAAGATTGTGAAAATATCTTATATGGTTCATCAGATATGATTTTTTGAAATTTTCAACTGCCGATTGCGACCGGAAGCACAGGTCAGATTGGGATCAGGTCTAAAAACGAAATGTGACATAGTTTATGATCTTTAAGATACTGAAAAGATTGTGAAAATATCTTATATGGTTCATGAGATATGATTTTTTTGAAATATTAAACTTTGATTTAACGTAATTTTACACCTGATGATGTCACCATGACGTCACAGCAACGGTTTTGTCAGCTTGTTATGTTCTGTTCATGTGTTAAGTTTGAAGACTGTATATGCTTAGCAAGGATGCCTTTATTGCCGGACAAGCGCCACTGAGAAGAAGAAGTAAAAAAAAAAAAAAACTAGACGGCAGTGTTTGTGATATTACAAACACATAGGTGTTCGAGTTTTGTCAGGGCAGTGATGATGACGTCATAATGTTTTTTAAAGAAACTTTGCATTATTATTTTTTAATATTAAACTTTGACTTCCGGTTTAGACAGGAAGTAAAGGTCAAATTGGGGTCATGTTTTTGTAAATATTTTTGACAGTTAACAATCTGTACAATAGTGCAAAAACTGTGAATTTACCTCTTGTGGTTGTTGAGATTATGATTTTTTTTAAATATTAAAATTTGACTTCCGGTTTGGACAGGAAGTAAGGTCAAATTGGGGTCATCTTTTTGGAAATATTTTTTGACAATTAACGATCTGTACAATGGTACAAAAATTGTGAATTTACCTCTTGTGGTTGTTGAGATATAATTTTTTAAATATTAAACTTTGACTTCCGGTTTGGACAGGAAGTAAGGTCAAATTGGGGTCATCTTTTTGTAAATATTTTTTGACAATTAACGGTCTGTACAATGGTACAAAAATTGTGAATTTACCTCTTGTGGTTGTTGAGATATGATTTTTTTCAATATTAAACTTTGACATCCGGTTTGGACAAGTAGTAAGGTCAAATTGGGGTCACCTTTGTATAAATATTTTTCGACAATTAATCTATACAATGGTGCAAAAAATGTAAATTTACCTCTTGTGGTTGTTGAGATATGATTTTTTTAAATATTAAACTTTGACTTCCGGTTTGGACAGGAAGTAAGATCAAATTGGGGTCACCTTTTTGTAAATATTTTTTGAGAATTACCGATCTGTACAATGGTACAAAAATTTTGAATTTACCTCTTGTGATGGTTGTTGAGATATGATTTTTTTAAATATTAAACTTTGACTTCCGGTTTGGACAGGAAGTAAGGTCAAATTGGGGTCACCTTTGTGTAATTTTTTTGACAATTAACGATTTGTACAATGGTACAAAAATTGTGAATTTACCTCTTGTGGTTGTTGAGATATGATTTTTTTACATATTAAACTTTGACTTCCGGTTTGGACAGGAAGTAAGGTCAAATCGGGGTCACCTTTGTGTAAATATTTTTCGACAATTAACGATCTGTACAATGGTACACAAATTGTGAATTTACCTCGGTGGTTGTTGAGATATGATTTTTTAAATATTAAACTTTGACTTCCGGTTTGGACAGGAAGTAAGGTCAAATTGGTGTCACCTTTTTGTAAATATTTGTTGACAATTAACGATCTGTACAATGGTACAAAAATTGTGAATTTACCTCTTGTGGTTGTTGAGATATATTTTTTTAAATATTAAATTTTGACTTCCGGTTTGGACAGGAAGTAATGTCAAATTGGGGTCATCTTTTTGTAAATATTTTTTGACAATTAACGATCTGTACAATGGTACAAAAATTGTGAATTTACCTCTTGTGGTTGTTGAGATATGATTTTTTTTAACGTTAAACTCTGGCTTCCGGTTTGTACAGGAAGTAAGGTCAAATTGGGGTCACTCACAACTCGTGTTTCATCTACTTGTTAAGTTCTAAGTACATGCCAAGTTTCAAGTTCATGTGAAGTTTGCAAGTATGTGTTTTTTTGCAGACAAACGTCGGGGAGAAGAAGAAGAAGTAACAACTAGAGATTCGAGTTTGTCTTGACACAAACTCTAGGTGTTCGGGAGATGTAAAGGTCAAATTGGGGTCACCTTTTTGTAAATATTGTTTGACAATTAACGATCAGTACAATGGTACAAAAATTGTGAATTTACCTCTTGTGGTTGTTGAAATATGATTTTTTTTAAATATTAAACTGTGACTACCGGTTTGGACAGGAAGTAAGGTCAAACTGGGGTCACGTTTGTGTAAATATTTTTCGACAATTAACAATCTATAACAAGGGTGCAAAAAATGTGAATTTACCTCTTGTGGTTGTTGAGAAATGATTTTTTTAAATATTAAACTTTGACTTCCAGTTTGGACAGGAAGTAAGGTCAAATTGGGGTCACCATTTTGTAAATATTATTTGACAATTAACGACCTGTACAATGGTACAAAAAATGTTAATATACTCTTGTAGTTGTTGAGATACGATTTTTTTAAGTATTAAACTTTGACTTCCGGTTTGGACGGGAAGTAAGGTCAAATTGGGGTCACTTTTTGTAAATATTTTTTGACATTTAACGATCTGTACAATGGTACAAAAATTGTGAATTTACCTTTTGTGGTTGTTGAGATATGATTTTTTTAAATATTAAACTTTGACTTCCGGTTTGGACAGGAAGTAAGGTCAAATTGTGGTCACTCACAACTCGTGTTTCATCTACTTGTTAAGTTCTAAGTACATGCCAAGTTTCAAGTTCATGTGAAGTTTGCAAGTATGTGTTTGTTACCGGACAGTCGCGGGGGAGAAGAAGTAGAAGAAGTAAAAAAAACCGAACAAAAACAATATGTGTTTTGGGCACATACCCGAACACCTAACTAGACGGCAGTGTTTGTGATATTACAAACACATAGGTGTTCGAGTTTTGTCAGGGCAGTGGTGTTTTTTAATGAATTTTTTTTAAATGAATGTTTTTTAAAGAAACTTTGCATTATTATTTTTTAATATTAAACTTTGACTTCCGGTTTGGACAGGAAGTAAAGGTCAAATTGGGGTCATGTTTTTGTAAATATTTTTGACAGTTAACAATCTGTACAATAGTGCAAAAACTGTGAATTTACTTCTTGTGGTTGTTGAGATATGATTTTTGAAAATATTAAACTTTGACTTGCGGTTTGGAGAGGAAGTAAAGGTCAAATTGGGTCACCTTTGTGTAAATATTTTTCGACAATTAACAATCTATACAATGGCGCAAAATTTGTGAATTTACCTCTTGTGGTTGTTGAGATATGATTGTTTTAATTATTAAAATTTGACTTCCGGTTTGGATAGGAAGTAAGGTCAAATTGGGGTCATCTTTTTGTAAATATTTTTTGACAATTAACGATCTGTACAATGGTACAACAATTGTCAATTTACCTCTCGTGGTTGTTGAGATATGATTTTTTAAAATATTAAACTTTGACTTCCGGTTTGGACAGGAAGTAAGGTCAAATTGGGGTCACCTTTGTGTAATTTTTTTTTGACAATTAACGATCTGTACAATGGTACAAAAATTGTGAATTTACCTCTTGTGGTTGTTGAGATATGATTTTTTTAATTATTAAATTTTGACTTCCGGTTTGGACAGGAAGTAAGGTCAAATTGGGGTCATCTTTTTGTAAATATTTTTTGACAATTAACGATCTGTACAATGGTACAAAAATTGTGAATTTACCTCTTGTGGTTGTTGAGATATGATTTTTTTTAATGTTAAACTCTGGCTTCCGGTTTGTACAGGAAGTAAGGTCAAATTGGGGTCACTCACAACTCGTGTTTCATCTACTTGTTAAGTTCTAAGTACATGCCAAGTTTCAAGTTCATGTGAAGTTTGCAAGTATGTGTTTTTTTGCAGACAAACGTCGGGGAGAAGAAGAAGAAGTAACAACTAGAGATTCGAGTTTGTCTTGACACAAACTCTAGGTGTTCGGGAGATGTAAAGGTCAAATTGGGGTCACCTTTTTGTAAATATTGTTTGACAATTAACGATCAGTACAATGGTACAAAAATTGTGAATTTACCTCTTGTGGTTGTTGAAATATGATTTTTTTTAAATATTAAACTGTGACTACCGGTTTGGACAGGAAGTAAGGTCAAACTGGGGTCACGTTTGTGTAAATATTTTTCGACAATTAACAATCTATAACAAGGGTGCAAAAAATGTGAATTTACCTCTTGTGGTTGTTGAGAAATGATTTATTTAAATATTAAACTTTGACTTCCAGTTTGGACAGGAAGTAAGGTCAAATTGGGGTCACCATTTTGTAAATATTATTTGACAATTAACGACCTGTACAATGGTACAAAAAATGTTAATATACTCTTGTAGTTGTTGAGATACGATTTTTTTAAGTATTAAACTTTGACTTCCGGTTTGGACGGGAAGTAAGGTCAAATTGGGGTCACTTTTTGTAAATATTTTTTGACATTTAACGATCTGTACAATGGTACAAAAATTGTGAATTTACCTTTTGTGGTTGTTGAGATATGATTTTTTTAAATATTAAACTTTGACTTCCGGTTTGGACAGGAAGTAAGGTCAAATTGTGGTCACTCACAACTCGTGTTTCATCTACTTGTTAAGTTCTAAGTACATGCCAAGTTTCAAGTTCATGTGAAGTTTGCAAGTATGTGTTTGTTACCGGACAGTCGCGGGGAGAAGAAGTGAAGAAGTAAAAACCGAACAAAAACAATATGTGTTTTGGGCACATACCCGAACACCTAACTAGACGGCAGTGTTTGTGATATTACAAACACATAGGTGTTCGAGTTTTGTCAGGGCAGTGGTGTTTTTTAATGAATTTTTTTTAAATGAATGTTTTTTAAAGAAACTTTGCATTATTATTTTTTAATATTAAACTTTGACTTCCGGTTTGGACAGGAAGTAAAGGTCAAATTGGGGTCATGTTTTGTAAATATTTTTGACAGTTAACAATCTGTACAATAGTGCAAAACTGTGAATTTACTTCTTGTGGTTGTTGAGATATGATTTTGAAAATATTAAACTTTGACTTGCGGTTTGGAGAGGAAGTAAAGGTCAAATTGGGTCACCTTTGTAAATATTTTTCGACAATTAACAATCTATACAATGGCGCAAAATTTGTGAATTTACCTCTTGTGGTTGTTGAGATATGATTGTTTTAATTATTAAAATTTGACTTCCGGTTTGGATAGGAAGTAAGGTCAAATTGGGGTCATCTTTTTGTAAATATTTTTTGACAATTAACGATCTGTACAATGGTACAACAATTGTCAATTTACCTCTCGTGGTTGTTGAGATATGATTTTTTAAAATATTAAACTTTGACTTCCGGTTTGGACAGGAAGTAAGGTCAAATTGGGGTCACCTTTGTGTAATTTTTTTTTGACAATTAACGATCTGTACAATGGTACAAAAATTGTGAATTTACCTCTTGTGGTTGTTGAGATATGATTTTTTTAATTATTAAATTTTGACTTCCGGTTTGGACAGGAAGTAAGGTCAAATTGGGGTCATCTTTTTGTAAATATTTTTTGACAATTAACGATCTGTACAATGGTACAAAAATTGTGAATTTACCTTTCGTGGTTGTTGAGATATGATTTTTTTCAATATTAAACTTTGACTTCCGGTTTGGACAAGAAGTAAGGTCAAATTGGAGTCACCTTTGTGTAAATAATTTTCGACAATTAATCTATACAATGGTGCAAAAAATGTAAATTTACCTCTTGTGGTTGTTGAGATATGATTTTTTTTAAATATTAAACTTTGACTTCCGGTTTGGACAGGAAGTAAGGTCAAATTGGGGTCACCTTTGTGTAAATATTTTTCGACAATTAACAATCTATACAATGGTGTAAAAAATGTGAATTTACCTCTTGTGGTTGTTGAGATATGAATTTTTATAATATTAAACTTTGACTTCCGGCTTCGACAGGAAGTAAGGTCAAATTGGGGTCACCTTTGTGTAAGTTTTTTGACAATTAACGATCTGTACAATGCTACAAAAATTGTGTATTTACCTCTTGTGGTTGTTGAGATATGATTTTTTAAATATTAAACTTTGACTTCCGGTTTGGACAGGAAGTAAGGTCAAATTGGGGTCACCTTTTTGGAAATATTTTTTGACAATTAACGATCTGTACAATGGTGCAAAAATTGTGAATTTACCTCTTGTGGTTGTTGAGATTTGATTTTTTTAAATATTAAACTTTGACTTCCGGTTTGGACAGGAAGTAAGGTCAAATTGGGGTCACCTTTGTGTAATTTTTTTTGACAATTAACGATCTGTACAATGGTACAAAAATTGTGAATTTACCTCTTGTGGTTGTTGAGATATGATTTTTTTAAATGTTAAACTTGACTTCCGGTTTGGACAGGAAGTAAGGTCAAATTGGGGTCACTCACAACTCGTGTTTCATCTACTTGTTCAGTTCTAAGTACATGCCAAGTTTCAAGTTCATGAGAAGTTTGCAAGTATGTGTTTTTTTGCGGACAGTCGCGGGGGAGAAGAAGAAGAAGAAGAAGAAGAAGAAGAAGAAGAAGAAGAAGAAGAAGAAGAAGAAGAAGAAGAAGAAGAAGAAGAAGAAGAAGAAGAAGAAGAAGAAGAAGAAGAAGAAGAAGAAGAAGAAGAAGAAGAAGAAGAAGTAAAAAAAAACAAAAAAACGTAGAAAAACAATAGGTGTTTCGGGCACATACCCGAACACCTAAAAAAAAAAAAAAACCGAACAAAAACAATTGGTGTTTCGGGCACATACCCGAACACCTAAAAAACAGTACAAAAACAATGGGCCGGATAAATAAAAGTTAGCAATTGCTTATCTAGTAAAAGCTCAAGCAATAGCACTTGCTTAACAAGTAAAAGCTCAAGGTTAAGCAATTGCTTAAAAATGTATAAATAACCTTCTTCTTTGACTAGCACCTGTTGCTTGGGTGGGTTAGCAATTGCTTATGGGTATAACAATGATGGGAGGTCAGTTCCGATTAGCCTAGTGGTTGTATATGAGGCATGTGTTAGCAACATGGATGCTGCCGAAGAATTGGGGAGTGGTACAAATAGTGAGCAATCTTTGAACGAACTGTTCGTTAGTATAATCAAAGAGTACCCTATTCTAATCGAGAAGAGTCAGTTGCCGGGGTAAAGACATGAAGGCAAATGCACTTAAAAAAGCACAAATGTCAATTGCTACCAACACAGGTAAAGCCATGGATGAGAAGCAAATTTTGAAAAAGATAGCAAACATGAAAAGTCAAGTGAAGAAGAAAACAGATGGAATGCAAACAGGAAATACGAAGATTGTTTTGGTTCCATGGGAACAAGATCTGTACAACATCTTCAAAGGGGATGAAAACCCGACTATTACGAAGATGCCATGCACCATTTCTGCTGGTTTCAAACCAAGTACTTCGACTGCTGCTACCCACTCCAAATTTTCAAAATTGAACCGAAATAATTTCCGGTATCTGGTAGGATTGACTTCATCAGGATTTATTATTTCATTGTACACCTTTTCATGTTCCCTTACATGCATAAACTCGGCCATGATGGCAGGAGTAATGCAACATGCAAGTGTTAGCAAATGCGTAAGCTCCTCATTTAGTATCTTGTAAAAATATTAGCAAGTGCTACAAGTCATTAGTAAAAGGTCTGGTTTATTTATATGCTTCCAAGCAAGTGCTAATCTCTAGTAATTGCTTAAAAATCATAGCAATTGCTTTTGCTAACTACTGGAAGCAATTACTTGCTAGTAATTGCTCACTTTTATTAATGAAGATTTAAGAAAATGACTAGTAAAAGCAATTGCTACTTTTTATTTATCCGGCCCAATAGGTGTTCGCGCTGTCGCTCGAACACCTAAAAAACAGTACAAAAACAATAGGTGTTCGCGCTGTCGCTCGAACACCTAAAAAAAACAGTACAACAACAATAGGTGTTCGCGCTGCGCGCTCGAACACCTAAAAAACAGTACAAAAACAATAGGTGTTCGCGCTGTCGCTCGAACACCTAAAAAAAAAAAAAAAAAACGAACAAAAACAATAGGTGTTTCAGGCACATACCCGAACACCTAAAAACCGAACAAAAACAATAGGTGTTTCGGGCACATACCCGAACACCTAAAATAAACCGAACAAAAACAATAGGTGTTTTCAAGTACATACCCGAACACCCTAAAATTAAAATTAAAATAAGATATAATAGGTGGCTCTGAAAAATACTCAAAATAATTTAACAAAGCAAAGTAAATATGGAGAGGGTACAATAAATGTGGACTTATATAGCGCGCACGTATCCACCAAACTGGTGTGCTCAACGCGCATGACATTATTACCCCTGCTCATCAGGCGCATAAATCATTCCTGAAAACCATCTCAGCTCATTGGGGAGTATATAGCTCACTGCGGCCATTTCGGCGCATAGGGCTAATCAAACACAACGACCAACTCTGCCCTCACAGGTACCTATTGTGGAGAGAAAGCAATTATGGTAAAGTGTCTTGCTCAAGGACACAAGTACCACAGACGCCTTGGTCGGGGTTCGAAGCCACATTATGACGATTCAGCCATCAGAACACAAATCCGAATGCACTAAACCGCTCAAACCATCGCACACCACAAAATAAAAAATAGGAACTAAAACACTAGGCACATAAAACACACTTTCAGACATTTAAAAAGTTTATTACTGAACCAAATTCAAGAATAATTATTTTTATAATTCATTGATACTTGACAAAAGTGAAAATGATTTTTTAAAACAATGGGTGAAAATTGTCAAAATTCTACAAAAGATGAAAGTCTTGGCACTTTCCCGAGACACTGGGAACTGAACCAAGACTGTACCAGTGCAACAGCCATGGGCGCCAGCGCGGCAAAGCGCCCGAGGCTGGCGTGAGCCCGCTGGTTTAGGGCCATAAATATATCAACACTTTTCGCGTGGAAGCGTAAAGCAGGGTCTCGACCACTATGGTGCTTTTCGTGTCGGGTATTTTTGAATTATGATACTGCCAGCGAGTTCAGTTTTGGAAACAATAATGACGCATTCATTTCGGAACATCGTCACAGCCCCTTCATCATATCAACGCCAATAAAAAAGTGACAAAAACTGTTCAGTTTGGAAGGCCATCCGTCAAAATCAACGCCAGAATTTCTCGACCTGAAACTCGGGCTCCACCGTCTACGGCAAAACGACGCATGCCTGGCGACCATTGACGGACCGAAGCCAATCCCCAAATGATGGCAAACACTCAGGGATTTGATTGTTGAACGTGATGGTGACCAATGATGATACCATGAATAATGTCGCATTTGTAGGATTATTGTTGGGACAGGTAAGAGTAATAAAAGAGAAATATTGTTTGATAATATAATACTAGTAGGGCTTTTTGTGTGGCTGTATGCTGAACTCTTATGATGAATTCTCTGTTAGCCATCACATTATTTTTTGATAGTTCTTATAGCCAAGGGCCCAATGATATTGTGGATGACATAGTTTACAATACAGACATGATAATTATGAGATATGGTTTAGAAAGCAGAAAATTTCCAGTGAATTAGTTGTGACTTCCACCATCAATGTATTTTATGGGAAGATGGTCAAAAGGGGTCATGGTGAAAATTCAAACTTATGGACTGGAGGAAACAGTATCAGGTACCATTATCTATTATTCCCCTAAACGTAACGAGTACGAGTACGAGTACGAGGTACGAGTCACGAGTACGAGTACGAGTTATATTTAAATGGATTTTAATATGCAACCATGTCCATCATATCCACCTATTATTTCATTAGCTGTTATGTTTTATTTTATAGTATGAGAAAACATCACTGCCAGTATTTTTTACTTGCATCAACACCATGTAGAGTTCAGCCTGATTCCATTTCCAGTATTCCACAGCTACAAAGCATTGCCAGAAGGTAGAGTAAAATCTTGGATTGATTCAGAATAATGTGTTTTTATCCCATAATGTTTGTGTAATATATAGAAAACTTAGTTGATGTAAATATTTGTTTTTCTATCAAACAAAATCAGATTTACAGAAACAATTTCTCATTTAGAAAAAATTAAGTTGTGCATTCAGGTTTTTCCCCCTTGTGCATGCTTAATGTTAACTTGTCCACATTAAAGGGACAATATCACGATCAAGAGCAGACTTTCAACAGGGCATGGAATTGGTGTCCTCGTTTAAGATGAACACAGTGACTGAAACTTACTGGCTCATTTATGCAGCAGCAATGATAATGATGTGGGATATTATTTTCTGTCACCGAGATAATCTAAAACTAGCACTCCGATTCCATGCCCTGTTGATCGTGACCGTTGTCCTCTTATGCTAGGTTCCCACTGTCGTGCGATCCGTTACGAACGCCACGATTGGCCATTCGTAGCTGATCGTGGAATTTTTGTTTCCTTTTCTGAAATTTCACGTTTGGATGCGAGTTGATGCGAGTCGATACGTTCTGGGTACGATTTGGTGCGCTTTGGATGCGATATAGGCACGATTGGTCAATTTCTCAGATGACGACGACCTGTCACGATCTGGTCTCCCCTGTTCAGATACGATCAGATACGTTCCCGATAGGATTGTCCCCTGATTGAGTCCACGATTGTGTCCCCGATCTCGACACGATCATCACGATCGGGGGTCCCCGATTTTGGACGATCTGATGCAGATACGTTCGGATACGTTCTGATACGATCATCACGAACCGATGCGCTCTTTGCGATCGGATACGATTGTGATGGCGATGTCTTCACGATCGGGATGGAGAGTGATCACGATTTGAGCCACGATTGAACCCCTTCGACGGTACATATACAGCCCGACTGACCATGGACTTCATTGTTTCTGAACTTCTACAGAGTGAAGACTACAACCCACAATCAATCTTGTCCGGTATATATAGTCGCGAGAACTCGTAACAGATCGTGAGCGCCCGTGAAAAGCGTTACTAATCGTATCTACTCGCATCTACCGCATCTACCGTATCAACTCGTATCAAATCGTGAGTCAATCGTGTCCGGTCGTGAGCGATGGTACCCGACAGAGCGTAACAGATCGTGACAGATCGTGGAGATCGCAGCGCATCTCAACAGAGCGTGGTGTTTGTCTTGTCCGTTGGCTGATCCCGATCACCACGATTTCGAAGCACTATTAGATGCGATCTGTCGCGCTTTGTTACGATCCAATACGATCTCATGCGATGATCACGATTAAAATTCAATCGTGTTGATCGTAGAAAAATTGTTGAACCGTCCAAACATAGCTTCACGATCAACACGATTGCCACGATCTGACCTCAAGATCTGATAAGATCTGAGGTGGATCACCACGACATTCTATTTGATTAAGACCACGATTTCAATCGTGGCGCTGAATCGTGATAGTGGAACGGGGCATTAAAGGAAAATACAAATTTTATAA